>CM026404.1:94565843-94678551 GCA_014843695.1 Archivesica marissinica | reverse complement strand
TACACACAGCCGATGGCAATAGCAGACTCTACACACAGCCGATGGCAATAGCAAAAGCAGACTCTACACACAGCCGATGGCAATAGCAAAAGCAGACTCTACACACAGCCGATGGCAATAGCAAAAGCAGACTCTACACACAGCCGATGGCAATAGCAAAAGCAGACTCTACACACAGCCGATGGCAATAGCAGACTCTACACACAGCCGATGGCAATAGCAGACTCTACACACAGCCGATGGCAATAGCAAAAGCAGACTCTACACACAGCCGATGGCAATAGCAAAAGCAGACTCTACACACAGCCGATGGCAATAGCAAAAGCAGACTCTACACACAGCAGATGGCAATAGCAGACTCTACACAGCCGATGGCAATAGCAGACTCTACACACAGCCGATGGCAATAGCAAAAGCAGACTCTACACACAGCCGATGGCAATAGCAAAAGCAGACTCTACACACAGCCGATGGCAATAGCAAAAGCAGACTCTACACACAGCCGATGGCAATAGCAAAAGCAGACTCTACACACAGCCGATGGCAATAGCAGACTCTACACACAGCCGATGGCAATAGCAGACTCTACACACAGCAGATGGCAATAGCAAAAGCAGACTCTACACACAGCAGATGGCAATAGCAAAAGCAGACTCTACACACAGCAGATGGCAATAGCAAAAGCAGACTCTACACACAGCAGATGGCAATAGCAAAAGCAGACTCTACACACAGCAGATGGCAATAGCAGACTCTACACACAGCCGATGGCAATAGCAGACTCTACACACAGCAGATGGCAATAGCAAAAGCAGACTCTACACACAGCAGATGGCAATAGCAAAAGCAGACTCTACACACAGCCGATGGCAATAGCAAAAGCAGACTCTACACACAGCAGATGGCAATAGCAAAAGAGATTACACACAGCAGATGGCAATAGCAGACTCTACACACAGCGATGGCAATAGCAGACTCTACACACAGCGATGGCAAAAGCAGACTCTACACACAGCAGATGGCAATAGCAAAAGCAGACTCTACACACATAGCAAAAGCAGACTCTACACACAGCCGATGGCAATAGCAAAAGCAGACTCTACACACAGCCGATGGCAATAGCAAAAGCAGACTCTACACACAGCTTAGTTGGAGGTGTGGACTTTAGTTGGAGGTGTGGACCTTAGTTGGAGGTGTGGACTTTAGTTGGAGGTGTGGACTTTAGTTGAAGGTGGACATTAGTTGAAGGTGGAATTTAGTTGGAGGTGTGGACATTAGTTGGAGGTGTGGACATTAGTTGGAGGTGGACTTTAGTTGAAAGCAGACTTTAGTTGGAGGGGGACTTTAGTTGGAGATGGACTTTAGTTGGAGGTGTGGACTTTAGTTGGAGGGGGACTTTAGTTGGAGGGGGCTTTATTGGAGGGGGACTTTAGTTGGAGGGGACTTTAGTGGAGGGTGCTTTAGTGGAGAGGACTTTAGTTGGAGGGGACTTTAGTTGGAGATGGACTTTAGTTGAGGTGTGGACTTTAGTGGGATGGACTTCAGTTGGAGATGGACTTTAGTTGGAGGTGTGGACTTTATTGGAGGTGTGGACTTTAGTTGGAGGGGGACTTTAGTTGGAGGGGGCTTTAGTTGGAGGGGGCCTTATGGAGGGGACTTTAGTTGGAGGGGGCTTTAGTTGGAGGGGAACTTTAGTTCGAGGGGGCTTTAGTTCGAGGGGGACTTTAGTTGGAGGGGGACTTTAGTTGGAGGGGACTTTAGTTGGAGGGACTTTAGTTGGAGGGGGACAAACAAACCAACCAAACAAACAAACAACAAACAAACACACAACAAACAAACACCAACAACACAGGGGGCTTTAGTTGGAGGGGGACTTTAGTTGGAGATGACTTTAGTTGGAGGGTGACTTTAGTTGGAGGGGGACTTTAGTTGGAGGGGACTTTAGTTGGAGATGGACTTTAGTGGAGGTGTGGACTTTAGTTGGAGATGGACTTTAGTGGAGTGGACTTTAGTTGGAGGTGTGGACTTTAGTTGGAGGTGTGGACTTTAGTTGGAGGGGGACTTTAGTTGGAGGGGGACATTAGTTGGAGGGGACTTTAGTGGAGGGGGACATTAGTTGGAGGGGGACTTTAGTTGAAGGGGCTTTAGTTGGACTTTAGTTGGAGGGGGACTAGTTGGAGATGGACTTAGTTGGAGGGGACTTTAGTTGGAGGGGGACTTTAGTTGGAGGGGGCTTTAGTTGGAGGGGGACTTTAGTTGGAGGGGGCTTTAGTTGGAGGGGGGCTTTAGTTGGAGGGGGACTTTAGTTGGAGGGGACTTTAGTTGGAGGGGGCTTTAGTTGGAGGGGGTATTTAACACAGGATTGACAATAAAATAAATGTTGCAGGTTTATAAGAGTCTGGTGTATTTACCGTTATTTCCGATGAAGAGGTATTTCGGATTATCCAGTATGGTGTCACTGACCTTCTCCCCTAACAGTCCATCAGCTACCTCGTAGTTATCTACCTGTAAATAATCACCAACATTAACAACCTTGTAGTTATCTACCTGTAAATAATCACCAACATAAACAACCTCATAGTTATCTACCTGTAAATAATCACCAACATAAACAACCTCATAGTTATCTACCTGCAAATAATCACCAACATAAACAATCCCGTAGTTATCTACCTGCAAATAATCACCAACATAAACAATCTTGTAGTTATCTACCTGCAAATAATCACCAACATAAACAATCCCGTAGTTATCTACCTGCAAATAATCACCAACATAAACAATCTTGTAGTTATCTACCTGCAAATAATCACCAACATAAATAATCTCGTAGTTATCTACCTGCAAATAATCACCAACATAAACAATCTCGTAGTTATCTACCTGCAAATAATCACCAACATAAACAATCTCGTAGTTATCTACCTGCAAATAATCACCAACATAAACAATCTCGTAGTTATCTACCTGCAAATAATCACCAACATAAACAATCTTGTAGTTATCTACCTGCAAATAATCACCAACATAAACAATCTCGTAGTTATCTACCTGCAAATAATCACCTACATACACTTACTGTATTTGTACATTGCACATATCAACTGTTTTTTATTCAAGTTTATTTAACGTCGCTACACCGGTTGCCAATTTGAGCGCTGGGCAGTTTACCTAACAACAACTTTCCTGGGCAGTCTCAAGCAGTTAACCAGTACTTGGTGCACCAACCTCCGTAAGAAACTGCCAAATTGTTCATAGAAAGCGACACGGTCTGAGTGGGGCTCGAACCTGTGACTATCAGTGATGATGGGTTACAGTGGTATACAAATCAGCGACCATAATCACTCGACCACGGAGGCGGTCATATCAACTGCTGATTACAAATATTGGAATTCCTGATATCTGGGACTCCAAGGTTATAACATTTTTCTAATTGCATACCTGTAAATAGACTGGGGACAATTGCATACCTGTAAATAGACTGGGGACAATTGCATACCTGTAAATAGACTGGGGACAATTGCATACCTGTAAATAGACTGGGGACAATTGCATACCTGTAAATAGACTGGGGACAAATTGCATACCTGTAAATAGACTTCTCTCGTATTCTGCTTCCTCCGTAGTATCACCTCGTGAGCCTGTCCGTTCGTTAGATCTATGTTGTTTACATCTGTGTTCATTTCCCAACGCTCAAAACCGACATCAAGAAAGAACTTCACACCACCTGCAACAAACATTTACCTCCAATACCTCAATACATACAATGTCACCCATTCACCCCACCTGCAACAAACATTTACCTCCAGCACCTCAATACATACAATGTCTTCCATTCACCCCACCTGCAACAAACATTTACCTCCAACACCTCAATACATACAATGTCTTCCATTCACCCCACCTGCAACAAACATTTACCTCCAACACCTCAATACATACAATGTCTTCCATTCACCCCACCTGCAACAAACATTTACCTCCAGCACCTCAATACATACAATGTCACCCATTCACCCCACCTGCAACAAACATTTACCTCCAGCACCTCAATACATACAATGTCACCCATTCACCCCACCTGCAACAAACATTTACCTCAACACCTCAATACATACAATGTCTTCCATTCACCCCACCTGCAACAAACATTTACCTCCAGCACCTCAATACATACAATGTCTTCCATTCACCCCCACCTGCAACAAACATTTACCTCCAACACCTCAATACATACAATGTCTTCCATTCACCCCACCTGCAACAAACATTTACCTCCAGCACCTCAATACATACAATGTCTTCCATTCACCCCCACCTGCAACAAACATTTACCTCCAACACCTCAATACATACAAGGTCCCCATTCACCCCACCTGCAACAAACATTTACCTCCAACACCTCAATACATACAAGGTCCCCATTCACCCACCTGCAACAAACATTTACCTCCAACACCTCAATACATACAATGTCTTCCATTCACCCCACCTGCAACAAACATTTACCTCCAACACCTCAATACATACAATGTCTTCCATTCACCCCACTGCAACAAACATTTACCTCCAGCACCTCAATACATACAATGTCACCCATTCACCCCACCTGCAACAAACATTTACCTCCAGCACCTCAATACATACAATGTCACCCATTCACCCCACCTGCAACAAACATTTACCTCCAGCACCTCAATACATACAATGTCTTCCATTCACCCCACCTGCAACAAACATTTACCTCCAACACCTCAATACATACAATGTCTTCCATTCACCCCACCTGCAACAAACATTTACCTCCAACACCTCAATACATACAATGTCTTCCATTCACCCCACCTGCAACAAACATTTACCTCCAGCACCTCAATACATACAATGTCTTCCATTCACCCCACCTGCAACAAACATTTACCTCCAACACCTCAATACATACAAGGTCCCCCATTCACCCCACCTGCAACAAACATTTACCTCCAACACCTCAATACATACAATGTCACCCATTCACCCCACCTGCAACAAACATTTACCTAGATTCCGCCTATAAATAACCTTGGTTCCGTCTATAAATAACCTTGGTTCTGTTTATAAATAACCTTGATTCCATCAATAAATAACCTTGGTTCCGTCTATAAATAACCTTGATTCCATCAATAAATAACTTTGGTTCCGTCTATAAATAACCTTGGTTCCGTCTATAAATAACCTTGGTTCCATACATTATTTCTCTTCTTTATTCTTGGTATTTAAACTTTATTTTACAAACCATTGCGAAGCAAGTTTTAACAACTTATATTAATCACTTGCGTTCATTCGTGTGGGAGGAAACCGGAATCCCCGGAGAAAACTCACATATCCGATCTGGCGACCACCGTACCATCTCACATACTTCCCGGTCCGAGGATCGAACCCAGGGTGCATTGGTGAGAAGCAAGCGTGTTAACCACTGCGCTAATCGATCATGCCACAAACAGCATGTCACACATTTGTTACTTATTTATATTCTACACTCACCATTGTTGTTCATTTCCAGCGATATATATTCCGTATTTGCCTCATTTCGAAGCTGCATCAAAATTCCTTGTTTCTTCTTGGTGATGAACCCGACCCTGATATACATGAAGTCCGTCGCCGACAGACCTTGTTTCTCATCAAACTCGTACCGGATCATGAAGTTTGTCTGCATGTTTACACCCACCTCTGTCAAAACAAACAAGTTAATTGTCAGCTACATAATGTCATAATTTGCATTACCGTAATCTTGCATGTACAAAACGCATGTTTATTCATCGATAAATCGTGTCCAAAAGTCTGCTGCGCCTTGTACTTCAATTCCATTTTTTCCAGGACTCAAAATGGCGGGAAATAAATCTTTCATAATGTTTCTCTAAATCTTCTAAGCTCCAGTCATTTTTCCGGATATCGTTAAGTCTAGACACCTAATTAAGTTTGGAATTCATTCAAAGTTAAAAAAAAAAAGATTTAAGTTACGATAATAAAAAAAGTACAAAATGATGCACATGATTTCAAAATTAAAAAATTTATCGAAAGGCAATTAATGACTGTTAAAATGGTGTTGAAAATATGAAGTTTGTGTAGGTGTTGACATGTTGAGAAAAGCAAATCACTTTAAATACTAGTAACATCTGACATGTGTCATACATGATGAATTTAGTAGTCTTATACCCCATTAGTCATTGTCACATTTTCGTAACGCTTACGATTCACAAAAGTTGTTCCATTTTGTTAGTTTTTTACAGTGATTGAGCAGTATTTCATAGATGCACATTACCTCTCTCTCCCTATTGGCAATGGAGGACTCCATCAGGAATGAGGTCTCGAGATGCACATTACCTCTCTCTCCCTATTGGCAATGGAGGACCCCATCAGGAATGAGGTCTCGAGATGCACATTACCTCTCTCTCCCTATTGGCAATGGAGGACTCCATCAGGAATGAGGTCTCGAGATGCACATTACCTCTCTCTCCCTATTGGCAATGGAGGACTCCATCAGGAATGAGGTCTCGAGATGCACATTACCTCTCTCTCCCTATTGGCAATGGAGGACTCCATCAGGAATGAGGTCTCGAGATGCACATTACCTCTCTCTCCCTATTGGCAATGGAGGACTCCATCAGGAATGAGGTCTTGAGATGCACATTACCTCTCTCCCTATTGGCAATGGAGGATTCCATCAGGAATGAGGTCTCGAGATGCACATTACCTCTCTCTCCCTATTGGCAATGGAGGACTCCATCAGGAATGAGGTCTCGAGATGCACATTACCTCTCTCTCCCTATTGGCAATGGAGGACTCCATCAGGAATGAGGTCTCGAGATGCACATTACCTCTCTCTCCCTATTGGCAATGGAGGACTCCATCAGGAATGAGGTCTCGAGATCCACATTACCTCTCTCTCCCTATTGGCAATGGAGGACTTCATCAGGAATGAGGTCTCGAGATGCACATTACCTCTCTCTCCCTATTGGCAATGGAGGACTCCATCAGGAATGAGGTCTCGAGATGCACATTACCTCTCTCCCTATTGGCAATGGAGGACTCCATCAGGAATGAGGTCTCGAGATGCACATTACCTCTCTCCCTATTGGCAATGGAGGACTCCATCAGGAATGAGGTCTCGAGATCCACATTACCTCTCTCTCCCTATTGGCAATGGAGGATTCCATCAGGAATGAGGTCTCGAGATGCACATTACCTCCCTCTCCCTATTGGCAATGGAGGACTCCATCAGGAATGAGGTCTCGAGAGCGATTGATCTAATGTTGTAAAAACTTGTTTCAGAATTGAGCTAAAATGTATTTATAGTCGAACCTTGCTAGTGGTCACCTCTATTAAGCAGCCAACCTGTATTATGTAGCCATTTTACAGATTCCATAAATGTTGTTTTATTATACAAGTGACCTCTATTAAATAACCACCTGTGCTAAGCAGCCACTTTCTGAGATTCCCTTGGTTGGCTGCTTAAGACATGTTTGACTGTAGACACACGTTATGTTATATTTCGGGTTTTACGCCTGCATCAGCACTATTTTGGGCTATATCGCCGGCGGGGCTAGACACACGTATAATGTTACCTCTGAAACACATCCACCCTCTGAAGGGTGTGTAGGCACAGTCACACGTGTAATGGGAATAACCCTCTCGACATGTGCCCTGGTTGAAGCACGGGTTACTGGCACACTTTCCAACACAACCTGTAACATTGAGCAAATAATGCTATATATGACAAACTGTAGGGCCCATACTGACCAGCAACCAACAGAACATGGCGCGGCAAATTGTTTAAAGGGTTTGGGACTGAGCATCCAAATCAAGGTTCGGCAAATTGTTTAAAGGGTTTGGGACCGAGCATCCAAATCATGGTTCGGCAAATTGTTTAAAGGGTTTGGGACCGAGCATCCAAATCATGGTTTGGCAAATTGTTTAAAGGGTTTGAGGCCAAGCATCCAAATCATGGTTCGGCAAATTGTTTAAAGGGTTTGAGGCCAAGCATCCAAATCATGGTTCGGCAAATTGTTTAAAGGGTTTGAGGCCAAGCATCCAAATCATGGTTCGGCTTTGTTTTCAAACTGACATGTGACACTGGCAAAAGTGACCTGTCCTAATGTTAATTTGACGTATCCCATTAATTATGCTAAATGGTGAATGATGCATACTGGTACATTGGATGGGCAGATGCTAAATGGTATATGATGCATACTGGTACATTGGATGGGCAGATGCTAAATGGTGAATGATGCATACTGGTTCATTGGATGGGCAGATGCTAAATGGTGAATGATGCATGCTGGTACATTGGATGGGCAGATGCTAAATGGTGAATGATGCATACTGGTACATTGGATGGGCAGATGCTAAATGATGCATACTGGTACATTGGATGGGCAGATGCTAAATGGTGAATGATGCATGCTGGTACATTGGATGGGCAGATGCTAAATGATGCATACTGGTACATTGGATGGGCAGATGCTAAATGGTGAATGATGCATACTGGTACATTGGATGGGCAGATGCTAAATGGTGAATGATGCATACTGGTACATTGGATGGGCAGATGCTAAATGGTGAATGATGCATGCTGGTACATTGGATGGGCAGATGCTAAATGGTGAATGATGCATGCTGGTACATTGGATGGGCAGATGCTAAATGGTGAATGATGCATACTGGTACATTGGATGGGCAGATGCTAAATGGTGAATGATGCATACTGGTACATTGGATGGGCAGATGCTAAATGGTGAATGATGCATGCTGGTACATTGGATGGGCAGATGCTAAATGATGCATACTGGTACATTGGATGGGCAGATGCTAAATGGTGAATGATGCATGCTGGTACATTGGATGGGCAGATGCTAAATGGTGAATGATGCATGCTGGTACATTGGATGGGCAGATGCTAAATGGTGAATGATGCATACTGGTACATTGGATGGGCAGATGCTAAATGGTGAATGATGCATACTGGTACATTGGATGGGCAGATGCTAAATGGTGAATGATGCATGCTGGTACATTGGATGGGCAGATGCTAAATGGTGAATGATGCATACTGGTACATTGGATGGGCAGATGCTAAATGGTGAATGATGCATGCTGGTACATTGGATGGGCAGATGCTAAATGGTGAATGATGCATGCTGGTACATTGGATGGGCAGATGCTAAATGGTGAATGATGCATGCTGGTACATTGGATGGGCAGATGCTAAATGGTGAATGATGCATACTGGTACATTGGATGGGCAGATGCTAAATGGTGAATGATGCATGCTGGTACATTGGATGGGCAGATGCTAAATGGTGAATGATGCATGCTGGTACATTGGATGGGCAGATGCTAAATGGTGAATGATGCATGCTGGTACATTGGATGGGCAGATGCTAAATGGTGAATGATGCATGCTGGTACATTGGATGGGCAGATGCTAAATGGTGAATGATGCATGCTGGTACATTGGATGGGCAGATGCTAAATGGTGAATGATGCATACTGGTACATTGGATGGGCAGATGCTAAATGGTGAATGATGCATGCTGGTACATTGGATGGGCAGATGCTAAATGGTGAATGATGCATGCTGGTACATTGGATGGGCAGATGCTAAATGGTGAATGATGCATACTGGTACATTGGATGGGCAGATGCTAAATGGTGAATGATGCATACTGGTACATTGGATGGGCAGATGCTAAATGGTGAATGATGCATGCTGGTACATTGGATGGGCAGATGCTAAATGGTGAATGATGCATACTGGTACATTGGATGGGCAGATGCTAAATGGTGAATGATGCATACTGGTACATTGGATGGGCAGATGCTAAATGGTGAATGATGCATGCTGGTACATTGGATGGGCAGATGCTAAATGGTGAATGATGCATGCTGGTACATTGGATGGGCAGATGCTAAATGATGCATACTGGTACATTGGATGGGCAGATGCTAAATGGTGAATGATGCATGCTGGTACATTGGATGGGCAGATGCTAAATGGTGAATGATGCATACTGGTACATTGGATGGGCAGATGCTAAATGGTGAATGATGCATGCTGGTACATTGGATGGGCAGATGCTAAATGATGCATGCTGGTACATTGGATGGGCAGATGCTAAATGGTGAATGATGCATGCTGGTACATTGGATGGGCAGATGCTAAATGGTGAATGATGCATACTGGTACATTGGATGGGCAGATGCTAAATGGTGAATGATGCATGCTGGTACATTGGATGGGCAGATGCTAAATGGTGAATGATGCATGCTGGTACATTGGATGGGCAGATGCTAAATGGTGAATGATGCATACTGGTACATTGGATGGGCAGATGCTAAATGGTGAATGATGCATACTGGTACATTGAATGGGCAGATGCTAAATGGTGAATGATGCATACTGGTACATTGGATGGGCAAATGCTAAATGGTGAATGATGCATGCTGGTACATTGGATGGGCAGATGCTAAATGATGCATACTGGTACATTGGATGGGCAGATGCTAAATGGTGAATGATGCATACTGGTACATTGGATGGGCAGATGCTAAATGATGCATACTGGTACATTGGATGGGCAGATGCTAAATGGTGAATGATGCATGCTGGTACATTGGATGGGCAGATGCTAAATGGTGAATGATGCATACTGGTACATTGGATGGGCAGATGCTAAATGGTGAATGATGCATGCTGGTACATTGGATGGGCAGATGCTAAATGGTGAATGATGCATGCTGGTACATTGGATGGGCAGATGCTAAATGATGCATACTGGTACATTGGATGGGCAGATGCTAAATGGTGAATGATGCATGCTGGTACATTGGATGGGCAGATGCTAAATGGTGAATGATGCATACTGGTACATTGGATGGGCAGATGCTAAATGGTGAATGATGCATGCTGGTACATTGGATGGGCAGATGCTAAATGATGCATGCTGGTACATTGGATGGGCAGATGCTAAATGGTGAATGATGCATGCTGGTACATTGGATGGGCAGATGCTAAATGGTGAATGATGCATACTGGTACATTGGATGGGCAGATGCTAAATGGTGAATGATGCATGCTGGTACATTGGATGGGCAGATGCTAAATGGTGAATGATGCATGCTGGTACATTGGATGGGCAGATGCTAAATGGTGAATGATGCATACTGGTACATTGGATGGGCAGATGCTAAATGGTGAATGATGCATGCTGGTACATTGGATGGGCAGATGCTAAATGGTGAATGATGCATACTGGTACATTGGATGGGCAGATGCTAAATGGTGAATGATGCATGCTGGTACATTGGATGGGCAGATGCTAAATGGTGAATGATGCATGCTGGTACATTGGATGGGCAGATGCTAAATGGTGAATGATGCATACTGGTACATTGGATGGGCAGATGCTAAATGGTGAATGATGCATACTGGTACATTGAATGGGCAGATGCTAAATGGTGAATGATGCATACTGGTACATTGGATGGGCAGATGCTAAATGGTGAATGATGCATGCTGGTACATTGGATGGGCAGATGCTAAATGATGCATACTGGTACATTGGATGGGCAGATGCTAAATGGTGAATGATGCATGCTGGTACATTGGATGGGCAGATGCTAAATGGTGAATGATGCATACTGGTACATTGGATGGGCAGATGCTAAATGGTGAATGATGCATGCTGGTACATTGGATGGGCAGATGCTAAATGGTGAATGATGCATGCTGGTACATTGGATGGGCAGATGCTAAATGGTGAATGATGCATACTGGTACATTGGATGGGCAGATGCTAAATGGTGAATGATGCATGCTGGTACATTGGATGGGCAGATGCTAAATGGTGAATGATGCATGCTGGTACATTGGATGGGCAGATGCTAAATGATGCATACTGGTACATTGGATGGGCAGATGCTAAATGGTGAATGATGCATGCTGGTACATTGGATGGGCAGATGCTAAATGGTGAATGATGCATGCTGGTACATTGGATGGGCAGATGCTAAATGGTGAATGATGCATACTGGTACATTGGATGGGCAGATGCTAAATGGTGAATGATGCATACTGGTACATTGAATGGGCAGATGCTAAATGGTGAATGATGCATACTGGTACATTGGATGGGCAGATGCTAAATGATGCATACTGGTACATTGGATGGGCAGATGCTAAATGGTGAATGATGCATACTGGTACATTGGATGGGCAGATGCTAAATGGTGAATGATGCATGCTGGTACATTGGATGGGCAGATGCTAAATGGTGAATGATGCATGCTGGTACATTGGATGGGCAGATGCTAAATGGTGAATGATGCATACTGGTACATTGAATGGGCAGATGCTAAATGGTGAATGATGCATACTGGTACATTGGATGGGCAATGCTAAATGATGCATGCTGGTACATTGGATGGGCAGATGCTAAATGGTGAATGATGCATACTGGTACATTGAATGGGCAGATGCTAAATGGTGAATGATGCATGCTGGTACATTGGATGGGCAGATGCTAAATGGTGAATGCTGGTACATTGGATGGGCAGATGAATAAGATGGGTGAATCAATAAATGGTTTGTTGTGGTAACTATTACATGAATATTAGTTCATATAGGTATGACCTTTCACATCTACAAATAATACAGTGACATTCTGGAATGTATGGTCAGTTTGACCTCGGATTTCACTAGTATCTGCTCGTGTATGTACCGAGTGGCCGTGCTGCCCTATGCAGACCACTTACCCGATGAGCATGGATTGGTTCAATCCGGAAAGTGTCATAACCCGATGAGCATGGATTGGTTCAATCCGGAAAGTGTCATAACCCGATGAGCATGGATTGGTTCAATCCGGAAAGTGTCATAACCCGATGAGCATGGATTGGTTCAATCCGGAAAGTGTCATAACCCGATGAGCATGGATTGGTTCAATCCGGAAAGTGTCATAACCCGATGAGCATGGATTGGTTCAATCCGGAAAGTGTCATAACCCGATGAGCATGGATTGGTTCAATCCGGAAAGTGTCATAACCCGATGAGCATGGATTGGTTCAATCCGGAAAGTGTCATAACCCGATGAGCATGGATTGGTTCAATCCGGAAAGTGTCATAACAACTAAATATATCACTTTCTGGTTAACTTTTGTTTCTGCAAGTTTTGGGTATTTCTGAGAGTACTCGCAGAACATAAGATATATATATCTGTTGTACATATATATATTTATTATGAATATTGTAAATGTATATATACATTGTAAGGTGAATAGCTCCTCGACCCCTACTCAACCTATGACGTGGAAAATAAATGGGGTTACTCCTAAAGGGGGGCTGGAAAAGAAACAAAAAAAGAGAAAAAAAAGAAAAAGAAGATATATCTGTTCAGCATGAAGGAGCCAGCCCTCTTTATTCATCCTGCCATTTTAATTCAAAAGTCCTTTCATGTTTTGAGTCATACGTTTCATCCTTTTTACTCTCCTTATTCTCAGCGAGTTACACTTTCTTGGTTGCCACATCGGACAGGTGAGGTTTTCTCCGGTTACTCCGGTTACCTCCCACACGAATGACCACATATACGCTTCCATTTACGTCAACGAGAGAGATTTAATAAAAGTTGTTAAAGCTTGTTTCGCAATTGTTGTAAAATAAAATAAGTTTATATTTAGAAGTGGGAACTATTTGGTTACCTTCATGTACCCCGTATGTGTACGTGCCCCGACGAATCTCCCCTCTCATATCCATGAGAACCCCGTTTACTCTCAGACCTCTCATACAACCAACGAACCCATCTCTATGATCCACAGCCGCTCCAATTGTCAGTGGCTTAGTCAAATCAAGTAGACGCGTGATTTCATCTTGTGGTTCATTACGAACTTCCTCTGGAAAGTTGTCCACACGTAACCAAGCCTGTTTGCGGTTACGTTCCACGTGCACAGTGTGCCATATATCGTTGTTCAACGTGTTAATCGTCCTGTATTCCAGAACCTGGATTCCATTTCCAACGTTGTAACGGAACTGAATTGTGTCCCCATCTGTAAAGTAGAAACACATTTGTTGCACGTTCCACATGTTCAACAGGGTATTGTATGAAGAAACGTTTTCTATTACGGACAATCACTATATTTGTTTATGCGCATATAATTCGCTCATAATTTTGCGTGAGCACCGGCATATTGCCATTTACATGACCTCCTCAAGCGTTGTTTATTGTTTGTACGAGGCTTCTCAACCTAGTTTAAGACTGTAGTAGTGCATGTCGAAGGCTTTGTAATACTGTTTATTAGCGATCTGTCAATTAATACTGGTACCTCGGAGACACTCCGATCTGTCAATTAATACTGGTACCTCGGAGACACTCTGATCTGTCAATTAGTACTGGTACCTCGGAGACACTCCGATCTGTCAATTAATACTGGTACCTCGGAGACACTCCGATCTGTCAATTAATACTGGTACCTCGGAGACACTCTGATCTGTCAATTAATACTGGTACCTCGGAGACACTACAATTCTGAACAGAACTTACTAATCATCCTGATCTGTATGAAGTCATTCTCCGTATCTCCGGTATCATGGATCATAACTCCGTCTGTGGCCGTAGTCCTGAACTGGAACCAGATATCGCCCGCTTTGTCACCTTCAAATGTCGGGAATTCGAGAGTGGCGTCTGCCTTCCTGAACGTAATCACATTATCCAGCAAATCTGTAAAGGAAAAGAATCATATTTGTTTCAAAATAAAACAATATGCTGTCAAATAATAACCGTCAAAATAACACATTATGCTGTCAAATAATAACCATCAAAATAACACATTATGCTGTCAAATAATAACCATCAATATAACACATTATGCTGTCAAATAATAACCATCAAAATAACACATTATGCTGTCAAATAATAACCGTCAAAATAACACATTATGCTGTCAAATAATAACCATCAAAATAACACATTATGCTGTCAAATAATAACCATCAAAATAACACATTATGCTGTCAAATAATAACCATCAAAATAACACATTATGCTGTCAAATAATAACCATCAAAATTTGAGAGGTGGTAAAGAATTGATTTTAAATTAGAATATGAAATAGGCGTTGTGGATGCGCGTTCACTTCAGGTCCGGAGTTCCCGCTGGAGCCGTTACGATTGTACCCTTAGGCAAGGCATTTAAATTCCACGTTGACTCTTCTCTCTCCCTCGTGGCGATGGATTCCATCATGAATGAGGTCTCGAGAGTGATTAATATAAGTTGAAAGAACTTGTTTCGCAATCGAGCTAAAATAAATTTGTATAAACTAAATAGACGCTACCTATCAATGGGGAAAGGCAATATTAATTACTGAACTAGACATTATAGGAGGAATATGAGCATATTCACGCGAGGGGATTGACATCCAAGGAAGATAGATATAATGATGACAACGATTGCGCTTTTCTTGTAGACGTTAAAATGAATAATTTTATGTATAACCTAGAAGTATTTCACAGAGCATTTGTTAGTTGTGATCATTCTGATGCGTGAACAAGTCCGTACACATAGTGGGATTCGAACGTCCAGCAGTGAGTGAGCTGTATGGTTTGAAGTCATTGATCTGAAGTCTCCACTAAATGATGATAGATTACACAAACTGATAGTATATGATAGAGTGTGTGTTTGGGGTTTAAAGTTGCACAAACAGCTTAGTTTATATGGCAACTCTCCAGCTCTCCTTCGAGCAGTATTTTAGGCGCGGATGGGCACCCGAGTAGAACCACCGACCATCCACAAGCCAACTGGATAGCTTCCTCACATGAGAGAATTTGACACCGCCAGGGGATTTGAACCTGCAGTGAAAAGGGGTAACTCGGCCACTCTATATGATAGAACAAAGCAACAAAATGGCGGGGGATAACAAATACAGTACATACTATCTCCAGCAGGGGGATAACAAACACAGCACATACTATTTCCAGCAGGGGGATAACAAGCACAGCACATACTATATCCAGCAGGGGGATAACAAACACAGCACATACTATCTCCAGCAGGGGATAACAAACACAGCACATACTATCTCCAGCAGGGGGATAACAAACACAGCACATACTATATCCAGCAGGGGGATAACAAACACAGTACATGTATACTATCTCCAGCAGGGGGATAACAAACACAGCACATGTATACTATCTCCAGCAGGGGATAACAAACACAGCACATACTATCTCCAGCAGGGGATAACAAACACCACATACTATATCCAGCAGGGGGATAACAAACACAGCACATGTATACTATCTCCAGCAGGGGATAACAAACACAGCACATACTATCTCCAGCAGGGGATAACAAACACAGCACATACTATCTCCAGCAGGGGGATAACAAACACAGCACATACTATCTCCAGCAGGGGGATAACAAACACAGCACATACTATCTCCAGCAGGGGGATAACAAACACAGCACATACTATCTCCAGCAGGGGGATAACAAACACAGCACATACTATCTCCAGCAGGGGGATAACAAACACAGCACATACTATCTCCAGCAGGGGGATAACAAACACAGCACATACTATCTCCAGCAGGGGGATAACAAACACAGCACATACTATCTCCAGCAGGGGGATAACAAACACAGCACATACTATCTCCAGCAGGGGGATAACAAACACAGCACATACTATCTCCAGCAGGGGGATAACAAACACAGCACATACTATCTCCAGCAGGGGGATAACAAACACAGCACATACTATCTCCAGCAGGGGGATAACAAACACAGCACATACTATCTCCAGAACACTTAAGCTCCTTCAGTTGGTGCTGTCCCACTTTATTGTCACGCAGGGTTCCAGTGTCTCCGAAGTGAAGCTCCATCACGGGTAGGTAGTCCTTGTGCATGAGCAGCCCGGTATCGGAGGTGGAGATACCCGAGTCACAGTTACACGTTGTACTCTGCCCGTCACACCCTTCCTCCGTCAGTCCACACGAACATTTATATGTCCCCGGTGCTGCCCCTCCCCAGTAGTGCATGTCCTAAAATATAAAAACAACATTTTCTGGCCAGGACATGATGCGACCATTACCACTCGACCACGGAGGCGGACTCGCATACAGAGAAATCTTACAATATATATTTGCTTATGATACACAAGCTATTTTCGTGCACCATGGTCGTGAATGGTGTCCAGCACATGAATGTTCCAATGTTTATAGATATAAGGCTAACAAAAGATCCTCCATTTTAATAGCGGGCATCGTGATTACATAATTCGACTAAGCCACCGTTTTCAATCTGAAATGGTCAGGAATCCAGCTGACGATCGTCATTTCCGCATTTGTCGGAAAAATAAAAGTGGTTGACGAAAAAACTAATGATTTAGTAGAAGAAAATAAATTTAAAAACATTGTAAAAGTTTCCAATTTCCAACCCCTTAGCTGTCTCCAAGACAGTTTATTTTCTCCAATGGAAACCCTGAATGGTGCTATGCCACAGCGCTGAATATGAAAGTATAAACATTTTTAAAGATTTTTTAAGATATTTACAAACATTAACAAATATTCGTTCGGAAGATCAGCCGAATATTTGAATGCCAAAATCGCGAGTCGAAGGAGGACGGATGGGCGGACAACAAATGAGTTATTAGTAGGGATGGGACCGAATAGCTAAATGGTATTTGAATATTCGAAAGTGGTATTCGAATATTCGATAAATTTTACAAATCAAATCCTAACTTTTTCCAATCTGACCTATTCACCGGTTCACCAGTCCACGCGTGTACTTTACACGTCGTGAAATTGGCTTCTATTGACATGGATTTAGTTACGGCTTGTGGAGGTCTATATTATTGAGTAAATAAGTAGTTATAAAATATCCAATAACATTTGCCATTTTAATCCCCTCCAGGGCTCGACAAATTCTTTTCAAACTGACTTGCCCGGGACAAGTGACACTGGCAAACTGACTTGCCCCAATGTGAATTTGACTTGCCCCAATTATTATGCTAAATGTCGAATGATGTCTTACACTAGTTAAGTCTATGAATAACATCATCATAGTATATAATGAAAAGTCCTTTCGCGTTTTGAATCTTATTTAATATCCTTTTTACCCTCAGTGAGGCACACATTTTAAATCTAGTTTCCGTTTTTTACTATTACTTTCATTTTCATTGGAGTTAAAGAGTTTTAGCAAACGTATTGTAACTGAACATGCATTTGAATGATAATAGGGATTTGGGGCTTGATTATAAAACATTTTGTAAGCATTTGTAATCTGATAATTACCCGAGTTCTAACTGTTTAATTTTGTCAATTATAACTTACAATACATCAATGAAATCGGCCTGTCTTCCGAGATTAATCAACACCATAGGTGTAGAAAACATGTACTTACTGTCTGTAAGTATATAAGCAAGGCATTGACAGATTCTTTGATATTTCGCCGGCGACTGCAAATTGTAGAAATTAAGAAAGCGCCCGGATGTTAAAAGCGCTGTAGTCTATTTAATATGACTAATTTGATAAGTGCAAATAAAAAAATTGAAGCGTCACGAGAGCCTCGATTGGTTAAATGTTTGGGGCGATACCTGTCATTCATAGCATGCAGTCTGCAGGGTTTACAATCGATAATAGGGTCCAATCATGACATAAACAGTTGATTAGTTTGTTTATTTATCTGTTAATTGATATGTTTATTCGACACCTGTCCGATAATCACATCCATAGCATTTTGACTTGCCCAGGACTAAACTCTGGTTGACGGCCACTTGCCCGAACGTTGTTTTGACTTGCCCCGGGCGTCGGGCAATAGGATTTGTCGAGCCCTGCCCTCGGGGTAACGCTTTGAAATGGTATGTTGTTCACAAACAGGCAATTAACATTGTTTTTCGTTTTAGTGACCATATTGATCATTTTATGTAAATAAGGTACTGATCGATTTGCATATGTAATTGCCCACACAGTGTTGGACACTCGTTTCAATATGTTCCGGCCAACTTGGCCTGTACTTGAGAAAAGGTACCGGCCAAGATGAAATTGTACAGGCCAATTTTTGACCTGTACTTAAGAATTAGTTCCGGCCAAAAATAAATGGTACAGGCCAGTGAATGTGGTTCTGTCCGGTGGCAAAGCCCACCGGATGCATGTGCCGCAGGCAATTGCCATGCTAGGGGGTCCGGGGGGCATGCCCCCCACGAAATTTGTTTTAAGTAGACACAAATATTTGATATTTTGTTAATTCGATGAGAAAAAGCGCCTAAAATGGCGAAGATACTGTGTGTCCTGGTTCAGGCGAGTATGAACTTCAACAAACTCGCCAAGGGCTATCAAATAAGACATCGTTCCATCTCACATACTATGAGATGAGATGGTACGATGGTCGCCAGATCGGACAGGTGGGTTTTCTCCGGGTACTCCGGTTTCCTCCCACATGAATCATGAATTACCACATATACGCTTACATCCGAGCCAACGAGAGTGATTAATGTAAGTTGTTCAAACTTGCTTCGCAATCGTTGTAAAATAAATAAAGTATAAAAATATTTTAAAAAAATAAAAATAAAATAAAAAAAGACATCTCGCCACGATGTCGAGTGCGTAGTAAAAGTTTCTCGCCAGTCTAAAAACGTTATCGCCATGGCGAGTTGGCGAGTGTCCAACGCTGCCCACATTAAAACAACACCTTGTACAAAGTTGAGACGCCCCAGGGCGCGCTTGATTGGGAAAAGGTGACCAAGTTGCCGCACTTAAACACACAAGGAGGTGCGAATCAGTGGACTTTATGGATTGAAATAACTAGAAAATGAGCAATATTAAAACAGAAAATAGAATTATTTATTTTATTTTTTGGTATTTGAATACCAAAATATAAGGATTCAAATATTCGGTCAGGTATTCGGATATTCAGTCAGGTATTCGGATATTCGGTCAGGTATTCGAATATTCAGTCAGGTATTCGAATATTCGGTCAGGTATTCGAATATTCGGTCAGGTATTCGGATATTTGGTCAGGTATTCGAATATTCGGTCAGGTATTCGGATATTCGAATATTCGGTCCCATCCCTAGTTATTAGTGAATCATCCTGATTGTTTGGCGACATTAATACTTGAGAGATACGAGAGACTTTTTATTTTTTGGTATTTGAATACCGAAATATAAGGATTCGAATATTCGGTCAGGTATTCGAATATTCGGTCAGGTATTCAGATATTCAGTCAGGTATTCGGATATTCGGTCAGGTATTCGAATATTCGGTCAGGTATTCGGATATTTGGTCAGGTATTCGAATATTCGGTCAGGTATTCGGTTATTCGAATATTCGGTCCCATCCCTAGTTATTAGTGAATCATCCTGATTGTTTGGCGACATTAATACTTGAGAGATACGAGAGACTTGAAATATTGTACCTGGAATGTTCTTCCAACCCAGTGACCATATGTTCTCTGGATACCATCAGCTTCAAACATAAACACATGTATAAAATCTTCATATTTGTAAGATCATAATTAACATTTAATGCAATACTTCCTTCTTGAATATACAAAAGATTTCGATGCAACAAAATGACAAGTTACAGTAACAGCAGTGGTAGCGCGTTCGCTTCAGGTGCGAGCCCCACTTGAGCCGTTATGATTGTGCTCTTAGACAAGACATTTAAATTTCACGTTGCCTCTTCTCCCTCCCTCCCACGTGGCGATTCATTCAGGAATGAGGTCTCGTGAGTGATTAATATAAGTTGTAAGAACTTCTTTTGCAATCGAGCTAAAAATATTTGTATAAACTAATATCAACATTCTGAATTTGTAACGAGTGCTCGAAAAATAATACAGCCTGATGCCCGGGGGCCCTCAAAATCCAAGTCGGGCCTGTCTCTCTTTAAATCTGA
Organism: Archivesica marissinica; assembly: GCA_014843695.1. Lineage (NCBI taxonomy): Eukaryota > Metazoa > Mollusca > Bivalvia > Venerida > Vesicomyidae > Archivesica > Archivesica marissinica. The sequence continues at coordinate 94,657,625 of CM026404.1, read as the reverse complement.
CAAGCCTGCTGGCCTGTGTCTAATAACATTCTGAGGAAACTACGGATGACTGTTCTATCCTCTCCCCATCCACTAAGACATCTTTGTACACAGCGCAGTGGTAGCACGTTCGCTTCAGGTGCGAAAGGCCCACAGTTCCCGCCCAGCTGTAGCCGCTACGATTGTACCCTTAGGCAAGGCATTTAAATTCCACATTGTCTCTTCTCTCTCCCTGGTGGCGATGGATTCCATCAGGAATGAGATTTCCAGACTTATCAATATAGGAACTTGTTTCGCAATCGAGCTAAAATAAATTACTATAAACTAACTCAAAACAAGGAAATATTTCTGCCTACTTACTGATGCTATCATCTCGCATCATAAGACGAGAGTTGTTGCACTTCCACGTAATTTCCTGCTCGCAGCTGACGGAACGTTCTATCACCTCCGTTAGGCCAGTCAGGTCAGTCTCGTACACGATTTTACGTAAATAGAAGTCCGGAGACTGGAAACCATTAACAGTGATCAGACTCATACTGTCGTGTCGGATCCACGTCTCCACCGGGTAGAGGGAACCAGCTGAAAGAATAGCATCATTCGTAATTCTCGATTTCGCTATAATTATTCACGATCATTTTATTACATCCGATTGGTGCAAAACGACAGCAGTCCTACAATTGTGTGTTCCAACACCGCTGGAGGTGCATATATTAATACTTTCATATCGGGCAGCTATGCAACTGCAGAAATGTGGTGGTTCTACCCTGGAGCCTGTCCGTTGCCGAAATACTGTTTGAAGGGTAACTCGGGGCCTTCCTCCACCAATAACAGCTGGAGAGTCGCCATATGACATACACTGTCGGTGCAACTTTATATCCAGAAACAAACAAAATATCTACAAAAATACACTTCATATAGAGCCACAATAACAACAAATTAACAATCAATTAACTGTGAAACAACTCACTTAACTGTGAAACAATTCAATTAACATTGAAACAACTCAATTAACTTTGAAAGAAAATCAATTAACTGTGAAACAACTCCATTAACTGTGAAACAACTCAATTAACTGTGAAACAACTCAATTAACTGTGAAACAACTCAATTATCTTTGAAACAAATCAATTAACTTTGAAACAAATCAATTAACTTTGAAACAACTCAATTAACTTTGAAACAACTCAATTATCTTTGAAACAAATCAATTAACTTTGAAAGAACTCAATTAACTTTGAAAGAAAATCAATTAACTTTGAAACAAATCAATTAACTTTGAAACAATTCAATTAACTTTGAAACAACTCAATTATCTTTGAAACAAATTAATTAATTTTGAAACAATTCAATTAACTTTGAAAGAACTCAATTAACTTTGAAAGAACTCAATTAACTTTGAAAGAACTCAATTAACTTTTGAAAGAACTCAATTAACTTTGAAAGAACTCAATTAACTTTGAAACAACTCAATTAACTTTGAAACAAATCAATTAACTTGGAAAGAAAATCAATTAACTTTGAAACAAATCAATTAATTTTGAAACAACTCAATTAACTTTGAAACAACTCAATTAACTTTGAAAGAAAATCAATTAACTTTGAAACAAATCAATTAACTTTGAAACAACTCAATTAACTTTGAAAGAAAATCAATTAATTTTATAACAACTCTATTAACTTTAAACAAATCAATTAACTTTTAAACAACTCAATTAACTTTGAAACAACTTTGAAACAACTCAATTAACTTTGAAAGAACTCAATTAACTTTGAAATAACTCAATTAACTTTGAAAGAACTCAATTAACTTTGAAACAACTCAATTAACTTTGAAACAACTCAATTAACTTTGAAACAAATCAATTAACTTGGAAAGAAATCAATTAACTTTGAAAGAAAATCAATTAACTTTGAAACAAATCAATTAACTTTGAAAGAAAATCAATTAACTTTGAAAGAAATCAATTAACTTTGAAACAACTCAATTAACTGTGAAACAACTCAATTAACTTTGAAACAAATCAATTAACTTTGAAACAACTCAATTAACTTTGAAAGAAATCAATTAACTTTGAAAGAAATCAATTAACTTTGAAAGGAAATCAATTAACTTTGAAACAACTCAATTAACTTTGAAACAACTCAATTAACTGTGAAACAACTCAATTAACTTTGAAAGAAATCAATTAACTTTGAAACAACTCAATTAACTTTGAAAGAAATCAATTAACTTTGAAACAACTCAATTAACTTTGAAACAACTCAATTAACTGCGAAACAACTCAATTAACTTTGAAACAAATCAATTAACTTTGAAATAAAATCAATTAACTTTGAAACAACTCAATTAACTTTTAAACAAATCAATTAACTTTGAAAGAAAATCAATTAACTTTGAAAGAAAATCAATTAACTTTGAAACAAATCAATTAACTTTGGAAGAAAATCAATTAACTTTGAAACACAGTATTAGGCAGAGAGCCGTCGGGCCGTCTTTTCGACGGCCTATCACCTAATAAGACGGTCAATTATTACCGACGGCCAGTTAAAAAAATGGCTGATAACAGTTTTTTTCCCTCCGAGACCTCACTAGGTTTGTTAACATATATATGCAGCTGTAAAACAATGACAAGAACTGGACCCTATAATAGGCTAATATTGTTCGCAATTCCTTTTTGGAGAGGCTTTCCCAGTTTCTACCGCATTTCGATCACGTCAGTTCGCCGTTCTCACATCGAGTCTGTGCGGCAATTTCCGTCATCATTCAGGTCCCGCTCTGGGGCTGGACTTATTTTTTTAGACTCCCATTTGGATATTTCTGCCTAATACTATGCTTTGAAATAAATCAATTAACTTTGAAACTCTCTATATAACAGTCAGGGTAGTCCGCCTCCATGGTCAGAGTGTAACCTATCATCACTGATGGTCACAGGTCCGAGCCCTGCTCAGACCGTGTCTTTTTATATGAAAAAGTTTCTTACGGAGGTTGGTGCACCAAGTACTGGTTAACCGCTAGAGCCTGCCCAGGAAAGGTGCTGTTAGGCAAATTGCCCGGTCGCTCAAATGGGCAACCAGTAGCGACGTTAAATAAACTTAAATAAACCAAAAATGTTTTAAAGGTCAGAGTAAATGTACTCACTCTTTCCGTTACAGATGACGGTGAAGGGCTGTATGGGGCCGGATCCATCGGGGTCAATGATAACCTCCTCCTGTCCATCCATGATAGTATACATGTTGTGGAGCTCACACGACAGCTGGTGGGACGCTGAAAGATACACAGTACATATATACCTGCATACACAGTACATATATACACAGTACATGCATACACAGTACATGCATACACACTACATATATACACAGTACATGCATACACACTACATATATACACAGTACATGCATACACAGTACATATATACACAGTACATGCATACACAGTACATATATACACACTACATGCATACACAGTACATATATACACAGTACATGCATACACAGTACATATATACACAGTACATGCATACACACTACATATATACACAGTACATGCATACACAGTACATATATACACAGTACATGCATACACACTACATATATACACAGTACATGCATACACAGTACATATATACACAGTACATATATACACATAGTACATGTATACCTGCATACACAGTACATATATACCTGCATACACAGTACATATATACCTGCATACACAGTACATGCATACACAGTACATATATACCTGCATACACAGTACATGCATACACAGTACATATATACCTGCATACACAGTACATGCATACACAGTACATGCATACACAGTATATATATACCTGCATACACAGTACATATATACCTGCATACACAGTATATATATACCTGCATACACAGTACATATATACCTGCATACACAGTACATGCATACACAGTACATATATACACATTACATATATACCTGCATACACAGTACATGCATACACAGTATATATATACCTGCATACACAGTACATATATACCTGCATACACAGTACATGCATACACAGTACATATATACCTGCATACACAGTACATATATACCTGCATACACAGTACATGCATACACAGTACATATATACCTGCATACACAGTACATGCATACACAGTACATATATACCTGCATACACAGTACATATATACCTGCATACACAGTACATATATACCTGCATACACAGTACATATATACCTGCATACATAGTACATATATACACATAGTACATATATACACATAGTACATATATACACATAGTACATATATACCTGCATACACAGTACATGCATACACAGTACATATATACACACACAGTACATATATACCTGCATGCACAGTACATGCATACACAGTACATATATACCTGCATACACAGTACATATATACCTGCATACACAGTACATATATACACAGTACATATATACCTGCATACACAGTACATATATACACAGTACATATATACCTGCATACACAGTACATATATACCTGCATACACAGTACATATATACACAGTACATATATACCTGCATACACAGTACATATATACCTGCATACACAGTACATATATACACAGTACATATATACCTGCATACACAGTACATATATACCTGCATACACAGTACATATATACCTGCATACACAGTACATATATACACATAGTACATATATACCTGCATACACAGTACATATATACCTGCATACACAGTACATATATACACATAGTACATGTATACCTGCATACACAGTACATGCATACACAGTACATATATACCTGCATACACAGTACATGCATACACAGTACATATATACACATAGTACATATATACACATAGTACATATATACACATAGTACATGTATACCTGCATACACAGTACATATATACCTGCATACACAGTACATATATACACATAGTACATATATACACATAGTACATGTATACCTGCATACACAGTACCTGTATACACATAGTACATATATACCTGCATACACAGTACATATATACCTGCATACACAGTACATATATACCTGCATACACAGTACATATATACCTGCATACACAGTACATATATACACATAGTACATATATACCTGCATACACAGTACATATATACACAGTACATATATACCTGCATACACAGTACATATATACCTGCATACACAGTACATATATACACATAGTACATGTATACCTGCATACACAGTACATGCATACATAGTACATATATACCTGCATACACAGTACATGCATACACAGTACATATATACCTGCATACACAGTACATGCATACACAGTACATATATACCTGCATACACAGTACATGCATACACAGTACATATATACCTGCATACACAATACATGCATACACAGTACATATATACCTGCATACACAGTACATGCATACACAGTACATATATACCTGCATACACAGTACATATATACCTGCATACACAGTACATATATACCTGCATACACAGTACATATATACCTGCATACACAGTACATATATACACATAGTACATATATACACATAGTACATATATACACATAGTACATATATACCTGCATACACAGTACATGCATACACAGTACATATATACACACACAGTACATATATACCTGCATGCACAGTACATGCATACACAGTACATATATACCTGCATACACAGTACATATATACCTGCATACACAGTACATATATACACAGTACATATATACCTGCATACACAGTACATATATACACAGTACATATATACCTGCATACACAGTACATATATACCTGCATACACAGTACATATATACCTGCATACACAGTACATATATACACAGTACATATATACCTGCATACACAGTACATATATACCTGCATACACAGTACATATATACACATAGTACATATATACCTGCATACACAGTACATATATACACAGTACATATATACCTGCATACACAGTACATATATACCTGCATACACAGTACATATATACCTGCATACACAGTACATATATACACATAGTACATATATACCTGCATACACAGTACATATATACCTGCATACACAGTACATATATACACATAGTACATGTATACCTGCATACACAGTACATGCATACACAGTACATATATACCTGCATACACAGTACATGCATACACAGTACATATATACACATAGTACATATATACACATAGTACATATATACACATAGTACATGTATACCTGCATACACAGTACATATATACCTGCATACACAGTACATATATACACATAGTACATATATACACATAGTACATGTATACCTGCATACACAGTACCTGTATACACATAGTACATATATACCTGCATACACATAGTACATATATACACATAGTACATATATACACATAGTACATGTATACACAGTACATATATACACATGTAAAAATGTCAAAAGTATCAGAGAATCTATTAAATCTTGGAACATATGCGAGTATACTAAGGTTGTCAGTATTAAACTGTACCCGGTCAGCATTCTGATAGTGTCACTGAATGCTTGAGAGGACAGCCAGCTGAACAGATGCTTAAACGGTTTGAGAGGACAGCCAGCTGAACAGATGCTTAAACGGTTTGAGAGGACAGCCAGCTGAACAGATGCTTAAACAGCTTGAGAGGACAGCCAGCTCAGGGTTCATTCCAGGTCAGAATTTTTGGGAGAAGTGAGAAAGCGCGTGATCGCTTCCTTAAATGGTGTTCTTTAATATACTTCTGCAAAATAGGGTTAAAATGCACAGTACAACCATTAAATACAACATTTGAATAGAAGAGGTGCTTTATAATGGGCCAGTGTATCTTACTAGACAAAATTTTGTTTGAAAATCGTAAAAACCAACAACAACAAAAAATTATTAGGGAGAAATCAGGGTCCCTAGGGCGACAATTTCGCCCATATCGCCCTCTAGAATGATCCCTGCCAGCTGAACAGATGCTTAAACGGTTTGAGAGGACACTGAACAGATGCTTAAACAGTTTGAAAGATCAGACATTTGAACGGTTGTTTCAATGGCTTGAGAGATCAGACATTTGAACTGTTATTTCAATGTCTTGAGAGATCAGACATTTGAACGGTTGTTTCAATGGTTTGAGACAGGCGTTTGAACAGTTGTTTCAATGGCTTGAGAGATCAGACATTTGAACGGTTGTTTCAATGGTTTGAGACAGGCATTTGAACAGTTGTTTCAATGGTTTGAGACAGGCGTTTGAACGGTTGTTTCAATGGTTTGAGACGGGCGTTTGAACGGTTGTTTCAATGGCTTGAGAGATCAGACATTTGAACGGTTGTTTCAATGGTTTGAGAGATCAGACATTTGAACGGTTGTTTCAATGGCTTGAGAGATCATACATTTGAACGGTTGTTTCAATGGCTTGAGAGATCAGACATTTGAACGGTTGTTTCAATGGTTTGAGAGATCAGACATTTGAACGGTTGTTTCAATGGTTTGAGAGATCAGACATTTGAACGGTTGTTTCAATGGTTTGAGACAGGCGTTTGAACAGTTGTTTCAATGGCTTGAGAGATCAGACATTTGAACGGTTGTTTCAATGGTTTGAGACAGGCGTTTGAACAGTTGTTTCAATGGTTTGAGACAGGCATTTGAACGGTTGTTTCAATGGTTTGAGACGGGCGTTTGAACGGTTGTTTCAATGGCTTGAGAGATCAGACATTTGAACGGTTGTTTCAATGGTTTGAGAGATCAGACATTTGAACGGTTGTTTCAATGGCTTGAGAGATCAGACATTTGAACGGTTGTTTCAATGGCTTGAGAGATCAGACATTTGAACGGTTGTTTCAATGGTTTGAGAGATCAGACATTTGAACGGTTGTTTCAATGGTTTGAGAGATCAGACATTTGAACGGCTGTTTCAACAGTTTATGAGGACTGCCAGTTGAACGGTTGCTTGAGAGGACAAGCATGTAACCGGTTGTTAAACAGATGCACAGACAAGATATACTCACAAATATGGCACACAGACAAGATATACTCACAAATATGGCACACAGACAAGATATACTTACAAATATGGCACACAGCCCCCTTATATCCAGTCTGATCGCAGTCACAGTAGAAATTGTTCCAATCTTGATCGCATCTACCGTCATGTTCGCACGGATTGGGCGTGCAACGGTCCCGGATTTTGCAAGAACCTATGGACACTAGGTTTGCACTTCCCCTGGGCAATTCGGATAAGTCAATTTGAGTGGATGCCACCTGGATGTTTCGCATACAACCACGGAATCCAGATTCAATCTGAGAACCGCCTGTAGAGTGAAACAATAGTGTACAGTCAATACAATATAAACTCATTCACACATTATTCTATATTTTGTGACATTTGTCTCCATTATTTTGTGTATATCTCAATATATGTTTGTTTTGTTTTTATGGCTTAAAGTTACACCAACAGCCCAGGTCATATGGCGACTCTCCAGCTATTCTTGGCGGAGGAAGGTTCCATCAAGCAGTACTAAACGAACTGCCTGGCACCCTAGTAGAACCACTAACCTTCCACAAGCCATCTGGAGAGCCAGTTCATAGACCCATCCATATAAAGGTGGGCAAACATGGTACCTTGGTTCATATTCCCATCCAATACATATACAGGTGGGAAAACATGAGATCTCAGTTCATAGACCCATCCATATAAAGGTGGGCAAACATGGTACCTTGGTTCATATTCCCATCCAATACATATACAGGTGGGAAAACATGAGATCTCAGTTCATAGACCCATCCATATAAAGGTGGGCAAACATGGTACCTTGGTTCATATTCCCATCCAATACATATACAGGTGGGAAAACATGAGATCTCAGTTCATAGACCCATCCATATAAAGGTGGGCAAACATGGTACCTTGGTTCATATTCCCATCCAATACATATACAGGTGGGAAAACATGAGATCTCAGTTCATAGACCCATCCATATAAAGGTGGGCAAACATGGTACCTTGGTTCATATTCCCATCCAATACATATACAGGTGGGAAAACATGAGATCTCAGTTCATAGACCCATCCATATAAAGGTGGGCAAACATGAGATCTCAGTTCATAGACCCATTCATATACAGGTGGGAAAACATGGGATCTTGGTTCATAGTCCCACCCCATTCATATACAGGTGGGCAAACATGGTACCTTGGTTCATATTCCCATCCAATACATATAAAGGTGGGCAAACATGGTACCTTGGTTCATATTCCCATCCAATACATATACAGGTGGGAAAACATGAGATCATAGACCCATCCATATAAAGGTGGGCAAACATGGTACCTTGGTTCATATTCCCATCCAATACATATACAGGTGGGAAAACATGAGATCATAGACCCATCCATATAAAGGTGGGCAAACATGGTACCTTGGTTCATATTCCCATCCAATACATATACAGGTGGGAAAACATGAGATCATAGACCCATCCATATAAAGGTGGGCAAACATGGTACCTTGGTTCATATTCCCATCCCATTCATATACAGGTGGGAAAACATGGGATCTTGGTTCATAGTCCCAACCCATTCATATACAGGTGGGAAAACACGGTACCTTGGTTCATAGTCCCATCCCATTCATATACAGGTGGGAAAACATGGTACCAAGGTTCATAGTCCCATCCCATTCACATACAGGTGGGAAAACATGGTACCAAGGTTCATAGTCCCATCCCATTCATATACAGGTGGGAAAACATGGTACCTTGGTTCATAGTCCCATCCCATTCATATACAGGTGGGAAAACATGGGATCTTGGTTCATAGTCCCATCCCATTCATATACAGGTGGGAAAACATGGTACCAAGGTTCATAGTGCCATCCCATTCATTTACAGGTGGGACAACATGGTACCAAGGTTCATAGTCCCATCCCATTCACATACAGGTGGGAAAACATGGTACCAAGGTTCATAGTCCCATCCCATTCATATACAGGTGGGAAAACATGGGATCTTGGTTCATAGTCCCATCCTATTCATATACAGGTGGGAAAACATGGGATCTTGGTTCATAGTCCCATCCCATTCATATACAGGTGGGAAAACATGGTACCAAGGTTCATAGTCCCATCCCATTCATATACAGGTGGGAAAACATGGTACCAAGGTTCATAGTCCCATCCCATTCATATACAGGTGGGAAAACATGGGATCTTGGTTCATAGTCCCATCCCATTCATATACAGGTGGGAAAACATGGTACCAAGGTTCATAGTCCCGTCCCATCCCATTCATATACAGGTGGGAAAACATGGGATCTTGGTTCATAGCCCCATCCCATTCACATACAGGTGGGAAAACATGGTACCAAGGTTCATAGTCCCAACCCATTCATATACAGGTGGGAAAACATGGTACCTTGGTTCATAGTCCCATCCCATTCATATACAGGTGGGAAAACATGGGCTCTTGGTTCATAGTCCCATCCCATTCACATACAGGTGGGAAAACATGGTACCAAGGTTCATAGTCCCATCCCATTCATATACAGGTGGGAAAACATGGGATCTTGGTTCATAGTCCCATCCCATTCACATACAGGTGGGAAAACATGGTACCAAGGTTCATAGTCCCAACCCATTCATATACAGGTGGGAAAACATGGTACCTTGGTTCATAGTCCCATCCCATTCATATACAGGTGGGAAAACATGGGATCTTGGTTCATAGTCCCATCCCATTCATATACAGGTGGGAAAACATGGTACCAAGGTTCATAGTCCCATCCCATTCATATACAGGTGGGAAAACATGGTACCAAGGTTCATAGTCCCATCCCATTCATATACAGGTGGGAAAACATGGGATCTTGGTTCATAGTCCCATCCCATTCACATACAGGTGGGAAAACATGGTACCAAGGTTCATAGTCCCAACCCATTCATATACAGGTGGGAAAACATGGTACCTTGGTTCATAGTCCCATCCCATTCATATACAGGTGGGAAAACATGGGATCTTGGTTCATAGTCCCATCCCATTCACATACAGGTGGGAAAACATGGTACCAAGGTTCATAGTCCTATCCCATTCATATACAGGTGGGAAAACATGGGATCTTGGTTCATAGTCACATCCCATTCATATACAGGTGGGAAAACATGGTACCAAGGTTCATAGTCCCATCCCATTCATATACAGGTGGGAAAACATGGTACCAAGGTTCATAGTCCCATCCCATTCATATACAGGTGGGAAAACATGGGATCTTGGTTCATATTCCCATCCAATACATATACAGGTGGGAAAACATGAGATCTCAGTTCATAGACCCATCCATATAAAGGTGGGCAAACATGGTACCTTGGTTCATATTCCCATCCAATACATATACAGGTGGGAAAACATGAGATCTCAGTTCATAGACCCATCCATATAAAGGTGGGCAAACATGGTACCTTGGTTCATATTCCCATTCAATACATATACAGGTGGGAAAACATGAGATCTCAGTTCATAGACCCATCCATATAAAGGTGGGCAAACATGGTACCGTGGTTCATATTCCCATCCAATACATATACAGGTGGGAAAACATGGGATCTCAGTTCATAGACCCATTCATATACAGGTGGGAAAACATGAGATCTCAGTTCATAGACGCATCCATATAAAGGTGGGCAAACATGGTACCTTGGTTCATATTCCCATCCCATTCATATACAGGTGGGAAAACATGAGATCTCAGTTCATAGACCCATTCATATACAGGTGGGAAAACATGGGATCTTGGTTCATAGTCCCACCCCATTCATATACAGGTGGGCAAACATGGTACCTTGGTTCATATTCCCATCCAATACATATAAAGGTGGGAAAACATGGTACCTCAGTTCATATACCCATCCAATACATATACAGGTGGGAAAACATGAGATCATAGACCCATCCATATAAAGGTGGGCAAACATGGTACCTTGGTTCATATTCCCATCCAATACATATACAGGTGGGAAAACATGAGATCATAGACCCATCCATATAAAGGTGGGCAAACATGGTACCTTGGTTCATATTCCCATCCAATACATATACAGGTGGGAAAACATGAGATCATAGACCCATCCATATAAAGGTGGGCAAACATGGTACCTTGGTTCATATTCCCATCCAATACATATACAGGTGGGAAAACATGAGATCATAGACCCATCCATATAAAGGTGGGCAAACATGGTACCTTGGTTCATATTCCCATTCCATTCATATACAGGTGGGAAAACATGGGATCTTGGTTCATAGTCCCAACCCATTCATATACAGGTGGGAAAACATGGTACCTTGGTTCATAGTCCCATCCCATTCATATACAGGTGGGAAAACATGGTACCAAGGTTCATAGTCCCATCCCATTCACATACAGGTGGGAACACATGGTACCAAGGTTCATAGTCCCATCCCATTCATATACAGGTGGGAAAACATGGTACCTTGGTTCATAGTCCCATCCCATTCATATACAGGTGGGAAAACATGGGATCTTGGTTCATAGTCCCATCCCATTCATATACAGGTGGGAAAACATGGTACCAAGGTTCATAGTCCCATCCCATTCATATACAGGTGGGAAAACATGGGATCTTGGTTCATAGTCCCATCCCATTCATATACAGGTGGGAAAACATGGTACCAAGGTTCATAGTCCCAACTCATTCATATACAGGTGGGAAAACATGGTACCTTGGTTCATAGTCCCATCACATTCATATACAGGTGGGAAAACATGGGATCTTGGTTCATAGTCCCATCCCATTCACATACAGGTGGGAAAACATGGTACCAAGGTTCATAGTCCCATCCCATTCATATACAGGTGGGAAAACATGGGATCTTGGTTCATAGTCCCATCCCATTCATATACAGGTGGGAAAACATGGTACCAAGGTTCATAGTCCCATCCCATTCATATACAGGTGGGAAAACATGGTACCAAGGTTCATAGTCCCATCCCATTCATATACAGGTGGGAAAACATGGGATATTGGTTCATAGTCCCATCCCATTCACATACAGGTGGGAAAACATGGTACCAAGGTTCATAGTCCCAACCCATTCATATACAGGTGGGAAAACATGGGCTATTGGTTCATAGTCCCATCCCATTCACATACAGGTGGGAAAACATGGTACCAAGGTTCATAGTCCCAACCCATTCATATACAGGTGGGAAAACATGGTACCTTGGTTCATAGTCCCATCCCATTCATATACAGGTGGGAAAACATGGGATCTTGGTTCATAGTCCCATCCCATTCACATACAGGTGGGAAAACATGGTACCAAGGTTCATAGTCCCATCCCATTCATATACAGGTGGGAAAACATGGGATCTTGGTTCATAGTCCCATCCCATTCATATACAGGTGGGAAAACATGGTACCAAGGTTCATAGTCCCATCCCATTCATATACAGGTGGGAAAACATGGTACCAAGGTTCATAGTCCCATCCCATTCATATACAGGTGGGAAAACATGGGATCTTGGTTCATAGTCCCATCCCATTCACATACAGGTGGGAAAACATGGTACCAAGGTTCATAGTCCCATCCCATTCATATACAGGTGGGAAAACATGGGATCTTGGTTCATAGTCCCATCCCATTCATATACAGGTGGGAAATACACGAAATAATTTCAAAGAAGCTTGTGTTGGGATTTAAACCCACGCCGTTCGGATTGATATAGTGTACTCTGCAAGATGAATTGTCTATATGTTGTAAATGCTCTCACCAATAAAGTAGTCCGATCCAGCCGTGATCTCCATTGTTCTTTCTGAGACTTTTGAGTTTCTGTCCACGGTAATGTTGACCTTTGTAGCATCTATGTACATGTAGAATGTGTGCCATAGTCCGTCCGTAAACTGCTGGGTGCCACTCTCGATATCAACTGTGCAATAAACAAGCGGCATGTGCATATGCAAAATACAAGATGGCCACATTTTCTGGCAAATTTGGAAAACAGAAATATTCACGAAAATGTTTTCTTAATAATCATCAGATTTCAGAAACTTTTATTAAAATCTCTTTATGCGTTTTTTTTCTCTTCAGTTTGAAAAATAATAGTATTTATAACTCGTATGAAAATTTATCCTAGTGTTAACTTTAGTAAACTACCATTTACAGAGTTATTGGTGATTTTTTTTTTTAAAAACCAATAAAGGGAGGTAATTTAGAAATTGGAACTTCACAAAACCAGGTTCGCTTGTGGCCATAATTATAAAATTTTACTTATTGAAAAATGAAAATATAAGACAATAATCACAATATTTAATCATCTGCTCCTTACAATATCTGGGTGTGAATAATAGTCTAAGTAAACGCATACTGGGTGGGGTTTTCAATAGAACTCAATGATTTCTTAAGCTTGTGTGATGTCTATATTTCATATAATTATACACATCATGTGACATGTTTCATACAATACAAGACTCATTTATGTTTGTTTTGTATTTGGGGTTTAAAGTTGAAGAAACAGTATAGGATTGGGTTTAACTGAATACTGGAACATAGCAGTCAGTAAGGCTGGACTTCATGGACAAACTGAATACTGGAACATAGCAGTCAGTAAGGCTGGACTTCATGGACAAACTGAATACTGGAACATAGCAGTCAGTAAGGCTGGACTTCATGGACAAACTGAATACTGGAACATAGCAGTCAGTAAGGCTGGACTTCATGGACAAACTGAATACTGGAACATAGCAGTCAGTAAGGCTGGACTTCATGGACAAACTGAATACTGGAACATAGCAGTCAGTAAGACTGGACTTCATAGACAAACTGGAACATAGCAGTCAGTAAGGCTGGACTTCATGGACAAACTGGAACATAGCAGTCAGTAAGGCTGGACTTCATGGACAAACTGAATACTGGAACATAGCAGTCAGTAAGGCTGGACTTCATGGACAAACTGGAACATAGCAGTCAGTAAGGCTGGACTTCATAGACAAACTGGAACATAGCAGTCAGTAAGGCTGGACTTCATGGACAAACTGGAACATAGCAGTCAGTAAGGCTGGACTTCATGGACAAACTGGAACATAGCAGTCAGTAAGGCTGGACTTCATGGACAAACTGAATACTGGAACATAGCAGTCAGTAAGACTGGACTTCATGGACAAACTGAATACTGGAACATAGCAGTCAGTAAGACTGGACTTCATGGACAAACTGCATACTGGAACATAGCAGTCAGTAAGACTGGACTTCATGGACAAACTGAATACTGGAACATAGCAGTCAGTAAGGCTGGACTTCATGGACAAACTGGAACATAGCAGTCAGTAAGACTGGACTTCATAGACAAACTGGAACATAGCAGTCAGTAAGGCTGGACTTCATGGACAAACTGGAACATAGCAGTCAGTAAGGCTGGACTTCATGGACAAACTGAATACTGGAACATAGCAGTCAGTAAGGCTGGACTTCATGGACAAACTGAATACTGGAACATAGCAGTCAGTAAGGCTGGACTTCATGGACAAACTGAATACTGGAACATAGCAGTCAGTAAGACTGGACTTCATGGACAAACTGAATACTGGAACATAGCAGTCAGTAAGGCTGGACTTCATGGACAAACTGGAACATAGCAGTCAGTAAGGCTGGACTTAGTGGACAAACTGCATACTGGAACATAGCAGTCAGTAAGGCTGGACTTCATGGACAAACTGGAACATAGCAGTCAGTAAGGCTGGACTTCATGGACAAACTGAATACTGGAACATAGCAGTCAGTAAGACTGGACTTCATGGACAAACTGAATACTGGAACATAGCAGTCAGTAAGGCTGGACTTCATGGACAAACTGGAACATAGCAGTCAGTAAGGCTGGACTTAGTGGACAAACTGCATACTGGAACATAGCAGTCAGTAAGGCTGGACTTCATGGACAAACTGGAACATAGCAGTCAGTAAGGCTGGACTTCATGGACAAACTGAATACTGGAACATAGCAGTCAGTAAGACTGGACTTCATGGACAAACTGGAACATAGCAGTCAGTAAGGCTGGACTTCATGGACACACTGAATACTGGAACATAGCAGTCAGTAAGGCTGGACTTCATGGACAAACTGAATACTGGAACATAGCAGTCAGTAAGGCTGGACTTCATGGACACACTGAATACTGGAACATAGCAGTCAGTAAGGCTGGACTTCATGGACAAACTGAATACTGGAACATAGCAGTCAGTAAGGCTGGACTTCATGGACAAACTGAATACTGGAACATAGCAGTCAGTAAGGCTGGACTTCATGGACAAACTGAATACTGGAACATAGCAGTCAGTAAGGTTGGACTTCATGGACAAACTGAATACTGGAACATAGCAGTCAGTAAGGCTGGACTTCACGGACTGAAACAGTTATACAAGACGGCGTGCTTACTATTGCGTACAACATCCTGGACAATCTGATGGCGCTTGTCTGTCACCATGTACGACACAAAACCATCTTTGTCAATTCTCACCTACAAATAATATATATATTACAATGTGTTTGCTTTATGGATATAGAACAATGCCAAATGCTAGTCACATAGCAAACTACCAGCTTCTCCTCTGGATATTGTTAGGCAACATGGGTATAACTAACCTCCAGGCTGTCCGATTAGCGCAGTGGTTAGCACGCTCGCTTCTCACCAATGCAACCCAGGTTCGATCCTCGGACCGGTAAGTATGCGAGATGGTACGTTGGTCGCCAGATCGGACAAGCGGGTACTCCGGTTTCCTCCCCACACAAATGACCACATATACGCTTTCATCCGCGACAACGAGAGTGATTAATGTAAGTTGTTAGAACTTGCTTCGCAATCGTTGTAAAATAAATACAGTTTAACTAACTAACCTCCTGAACATTACATAGGTGTACACATGGGCAGAATTAAGTAATAATTTGTACTTAAAAATAAATGTTCACTGGCAAACCCAAATCCAATACTTATATAGACTGGTGAAACTACATCCATTAATGATTGCATATATAGACTGGTTCACTGGCAAACCCAAATCCAATACTTATATGGACTGGTGAAACTACATCCATTAATGATTGCATATATAGACTGGTCCACTGGCAAACCCAAATCCAATACTTATACGGACTGGTGAAACTACATCCATTAATGATTACATATATAGACTGGTCCACTGGCAAATCCAATACTTATACGGACTGGTGAAACTACATCCATTAATGATTGCATATATAGACTGGTCCACTGGCAAACCCAAATCCAATACTTATACGGACTGGTGAAACTACATCCATTAATGATTACATATATAGACTGGTCCACTGGCAAATCCAATACTTATACGGACTGGTGAAACTACATCCATTAATGATTGCATATATAGACTGGTCCACTGGCAAACCCAAATCCAATACTTATACGGACTGGTGAAACTACATCCATTAATGATTACATATATAGACTGGTCCACTGGTAAACCCAAATCCAATACTTACACAGACTGGTGAAACTACATCCATTAATGATTACATACTCCGACTGGTTCACTGGTGAATCCACATCTATTACATACCCAGACTGGTTCACTGGTGAAACCACATCTATTACATACCCAGACTGGTTCACTGGTGAAACCACATCATTACATACCCAGACTGGTTCACTGGTGAAACTACATCCATTACATACCCAGACTGGTTCACTGGTGAAACCACATCATTACATACCCAGACTGGTTCACTGGTGAATCCACATATATTACATACCCAGACTGGTTCACTGGTGAAACCACATCATTACATACCCAGACTGGTTCACTGGTGAAACCACATCTATTACATACCCAGACTGGTTCACTGGTGAAACTACATCATTACATACCCAGACTGGTTTACTGGTGAAACTACATCATTACATAACCAGACTGGTTTACTGGTGAAACCACATCATTACATAACCAGACTGGTTTACTGGTGAATCCACATCTATTACATACCCATATTGGTTCACTGGTGAAACCACATCATTACATAACCAGACTGGTTTACTGGTGAAACCACATCTATTACATACCCAGACTGGTTCACTGGTGAAACTACATCCATTACATACCCAGACTGGTTCACTGGTGAAACCACATCATTACATACCCAGACTGGTTCACTGGTGAAACTACATCCATTACATACCCAGACTGGTTCACTGGTGAAACTACATCCATTACATACCCAGACTGGTTCACTGGTGAAACCACATCATTACATACCCAGACTGGTTCACTGGTGAAACTACATCTATTACATACCCAGACTGGTTCACTGGTGAAACTACATCATTACATACCCAGACTGGTTTACTGGTGAAACTACATCATTACATAACCAGACTGGTTTACTGGTGAAACCACATCATTACATACCCAGACTGGTTTACTGGTGAAACCACATCATTACATACCCAGACTGGTTGACTGGTCAAACTACATCCATTACATACCCAGACTGGTTCACTGGTGAAACCACATCTATTACATACCCAGACTGGTTCACTGGTGAAACCACATCATTACATACCCAGACTGGTTCACTGGTGAAACCACATCTATTACATACCCAGACTGGTTCACTGGTGAAACTACATCTATTACATACCCAGACTGGTTCACTGGTGAAACCACATCTATTACATACCAAAACTGGTTCACTGGTGAAACCACATCTATTACATATGACTGGTTTACTGGTGAAACCACATCTATTACATACCAAGACTGGTTCACTGGTGAAACCACATCTACTATATACCCAGACTGGTTCACTGGTGAATCCACATCTATTACTTACCCGGACTGGTTCATTGGCGGACCTCATTCTTACTCATTACTTACCCCGACTGGTTCACTGGCGGACCTCATTCTTACTCATTACTTACCCCAACTGGTTCACTGGCGGACCTCATTCTTACTCATTACTTACTCGGACTGGTTCACTGGCGGACCTCATTCTTACTCATTACATACCCAGACTGGTTCATTGGCGGACCTCATTCTTACTCATTACATACCCCGACTGGTTCATTGGCGGACCTCATTCTTACTCATTACTTACCCCGACTGGTTCACTGGCGGACCTCATTCTTACTCATTACATACCCGGACTGGTTCACTGGCGGACCTCATTCTTACTCATTACATACCCGGACTGGTTCACTGGCGGACCTCATTCTTACTCATTACATACCCGGACTGGTTCACTGGCGGACCTCATTCTTACTCATTACATACCCGGACTGGTTCACTGGCGGACCTCATTCTTACTCATTACATACCCGGACTGGTTCACTGGCGGACCTCATTCTTACTCATTACATACCCGGACTGGTTCACTGGCGGACCTCATTCTTACTCATTACATACCCGGACTGGTTCACTGGCGGACCTCATTCTTACTCATTACATACCCGGACTGGTTCACTGGCGGACCTCATTCTTACTCATTACATACCCGGACTGGTTCACTGGCGGACCTCATTCTTACTCATTACTTACCCGGACTTCAGATGGATCATTCATCTGATGGTAGAGAAGCAGTCCATCTTCATCGTGCGTTCGGAACTGGAATGAGGCTCGTACGATCCCGCCAGATGATGCCGTCCCGGCAATTAGGATATATGATTCCTGGGTGGTGAATGTACATGGAATCTCAGTCTTCAGCTGCAAAATGATGAAAGAAAACACAATATAAACAGGGCTCATTGTCGTATACGCGGTTTGTTGACATTATGTTATGTTATATTTCGGGTTTTACACCTGCATCAGCACCATTTCGGGCTATATCGCCGGCGGGCAGTTTACCTAACAACACCTTTCCTGGGCAGGCTACAGCGGTTAACCAGTACTTTGGTGCACCAACCTCCATAAGAAACTGCCAACTTTTTCATATAAATGAGACACGGCCTGAGCGGGGCTCGAACCTGTGACCATCAGTGATGATAGGTTACAGTGGTATACAAGTCAGCGACCATAACCACTCGACCACGGAGGCGGACCCAGGTTTGTTGACATAACAAAATAATGTAAATAAAGTCGACATTTATGCGTAATACAAAGTGTTTATTCAGGAGCCTGGATGACCGTTATATGAAATCCTACTTTCATGTTTTTTATATACTTTATTTATTTTACAACGATTGCGAAGCAAGTTTTAACAACTTATATTAATCACTCTCGTTGGCTCGGATGAAAGCGTATATGTGGTCATTCATGTGGGAGGAAACCGGAGTACCCTGAGAAAACCCACCTGTCCGATGTGGCGACCATCGTACCATCTCACATACTTCCCTGTTCCCTTTCACGTTTGAAAGTTTGTATACCACAAAAACACTGTTAAACTGATTCAATGTTAGTGTTCTATTTATTGAGAAGAATTTGTAGTAGCAACGCATTTATACGTGAACAAAATGCATTGTATTTGCTTTTTGCGATGTAATGTCGCTTTAATGAATTTGTACAATGGCAGAGATAATTAAAACAACTCACAGAGCATGCAAATTTCACTGGTCCTACTGTAGAAAACCGTGATTGAAATCCGGCGCCATTGTTGGCGTCTCTAATCATATTGATGCCGTTAAAGCGTACAAAGTCAATGCAGCCGTTGAAGTTATAGCGAGTTGTCAACCCCTTCTTGTTGAAACTATCTACGCCACCAAGGTATATCTGAAATAGAATTACCATGATAACTTGCTCTATCATCTACACGACATGCTCGCTGACACTAAATGTCAAATTACATCTTCCATGACACCCCATCTACAGTGCCAACTTCCTCTATCATCTATACGACATGCTCGCTGACACTAAATGTCAAATTACATCTTCCATGACACCCCATCTACAGTGCCAACTTCCTCTATCATCTATACGACATGCTCGCCGACAGATTGCGACACATAATGTCAAATTACATCTTCCATGACACCCCATCTGCATGCTTGATGAAAGATAGTTTGTTTTGGGTATTTAATTTTGCACCAACAGCGTATGTCGTACGGCGACTCCAGCTATTATTGGTGGAGGAATATCCGGGGTGCACCTACGACCAGTATTTTATGCACAGACTGGCACCACGAGTAGAACCACAGACAGACTGGCACCACGAGTAGAACCACAGACAGACTGGCACCATGAGTAGAACCACAGACGACGAAACCTACAGCGATAAGGGGCAAGTGATCTGAAGAAACCTACAGCGATAAGGGGCAAGTGATCTGAAGAAACCTACAGCGATAAGGGGCAAGTGATCTGAAGAAACCTACAGCGGTAAGGGGCAAGTGATCTGAAGAAACCTACAGCGGTATGGGGCAAGTGATCTGAAGAAACCTACAGCGATAAGGGCAAGTGATCTGAAGAAACCTACAGCGGTAAGGGGCAAGTGATCTGAAGAAACCTACAGCGGTAAGGGGCAAGTGATCCGAAGAAACCTACAGCGATAAGGGGGCAAGTGATCTGAAGAAACCTACAGCGATAAGGGCAAGTAATCTGAAGAAACCTACAGCGGTAAGGGGCAAGTAATCTGAAGAAACCTACAGCGGTAAGGGCAAGTGATCTGAAGAAACCTACAGCGGTACGGGCAAGTGATCTGAAGAAACCTACAGCGATAAGGGGCACGTGATCTGAAGAAACCTACAGCGATAAGGGGCAAGTGATCTGAAGAAACCTACAGCGGTAAGGGGCAAGTGATCTGAAGTCAAGGACCATAATCACTTGGCCACCTTTCTTAATTAAAGAAAATATTTACCATTTTATCCAAATCAAGTCTAAAGAATAATCCATTAGTTTGAACGACTGACTCAAGTCTATCCACGATAAGTTTAGCCAGTGTTCTGTTGCGCTGGATGAGAACGTCGTGCCACTCTCCATCATCCAGCATGCTGCCACCAACCATGTGCGTTTCTCCGGATACAGTCTGTGTCGAACCTGGTGAACAATAATACAAGATAGCAGTCACACAAGATAGCTAGCAGTCATGTGAGAGAGCTAGCAGTCATGTGAGAGAGTGTGAGAGAGCTAGCAGTCATGTGAGAGAGCTAGCAGTCATGTGAGAGAGCTAGCAGTCACATGAGAGAGCTAGCAGTCATGTGAGAGAGCTAGCAGTCAAGTGAGAGAGCTAGCAGTCACGTGAGAGAGCTAGCAGTCACGTGAGAGAGCTAGCAGTCACGTGAGAGAGCCAGCAGTCACGTGAGAGAGCCAGCAGTCACGTGAGAGAGCCAGCAGTCACGTGAGAGAGCCAGCAGTCACGTGAGAGAGCCAGCAGTCACGTGAGAGAGCCAGCAGTCACGTGAGAGAGCCAGCAGTCACGTGAGAGAGCCAGCAGTCACGTGAGAGAGCCAGCAGTCACGTGAGAGAGCCAGCAGTCACGTGAGAGAGCCAGCAGTCACGTGAGAGAGCCAGCAGTCACGTGAGAGAGCCAGCAGTCACGTGAGAGAGCCAGCAGTCACGTGAGAGAGAGCTAGCAGTCACGTGAGAGAGAGCTAGCAGTCACGTGAGAGAGCTAGCAGTCACGTGAGAGAGCTAGCAGTCACGTGAGAGAGCTAGCAGTCACGTGAGAGAGCTAGCAGTCACGTGAGAGAGCTAGCAGTCACGTGAGAGAGCTAGCAGTCACGTGAGAGAGCTAGCAGTCACGTGAGAGAGCTAGCAGTCACGTGAGAGAGCTAGCAGTCACGTGAGAGAGCTAGCAGTCACGTGAGAGAGCTAGCAGTCACGTGAGAGAGCTAGCAGTCACGTGAGAGAGCTAGCAGTCACGTGAGAGAGCTAGCAATCACGT
The DNA here is from genome assembly GCA_014843695.1 of Archivesica marissinica. Taxonomy (NCBI): domain Eukaryota; kingdom Metazoa; phylum Mollusca; class Bivalvia; order Venerida; family Vesicomyidae; genus Archivesica; species Archivesica marissinica. Next base: position 94,634,784 of record CM026404.1, on the reverse strand, counting down.
GAGAGAGCAGTCATGTGAGAGAGCTAGCAGTCATGTGAGAGAGCTAGCAGTCATGTGAGAGAGCTAGCAGTCACTTGAAATAGCAGTCACGTGAGAGAGCTAGCAGTCACTTGAGATAGCAGTCACTTAAGATAGCAGTCACTTGAGATAGCAGTCACACGAGACAGCAGTCATGCGAGACAGCAGTCACTTGAGATAGCATTCATGTGAAAGAGCTAGCAGGTATTCATAGGTAATTACAGGTATTCATAGGTAATTACAGGTATTCATTACAGGTATTCATTGGTAATTACAGGTATTCATTACAGGTATTCATAGGTAATTACAGGAATTCATAGGTAATTACTCATAGGTAATTACAGGTATTCATAGGTAATTACAGGTATTCATAGGTAATTACAGGTATTCATTACAGGTATTCATAGGTAATTACATGTATTCATAGGTAAACAACAAGAATACAGGTATTCATAGGTAATTACAGGTATTCATAGGTAATTACAGGTATTCATTGGTAATTACAGGTATTCATAGGTAATTACAGGTATTCATAGGTAATTACAGGTATTCATAGGTAATTACAGATATTTATAGGTAATTACAGATATTCATTGGTAATTACAGATATTCATAGGTAATTACAGATATTCATTGGTAATTACAGATATTCATAGGTAATTACAGGTATTCATAGGTAATTACAGATATTCATAGGTAATTACAGATATTCATTGGTAATTACAGATATTCATAGGTGATTACAGGTATTCATAGGTAATTACAGGTATTCATTGGTAATTACAGGTATTCATAGGTAATTACAGGTATTCATTGGTAATTACAGGTATTCATTACAGGTATTCATAGGTAATTACAGGAATTCATAGGTAATTACTCATAGGTAATTACAGGTATTCATAGGTAATTACAGGTATTCATAGGTATTATTGTATAACACAGTACACGTTTGCTGTGTACTTCCATTGCCTACCTAAATCTATCGTAAAATGTAGATATCCTCGCTTGAGTTCTAGCGCTATGAAATCTCCTTGGTTACCGTCGGCATATAGGAGAACTCCGTTCTGCATGGTTGTACGGAACCGCAAATTGATCATGTCTGCTTCGGTCCGTGCCGAGTCCAGATTAACCAAATTGTATGTGAGGTAGCCATCATTTGTCACTTTGATCGGTTCCGAAACTGCAAATAAGAAATTTAAATTGAAAAATAATTATGTATAGGATATAAGCCGAAAATGATCCAATATGTAACATATTGGACTGTGTGAGGCGCGTTGCGCCGAAGACAGTACCAACATTTTACATATTTGATCGGTTTGAGGCTTATATCTTACTTAAAACATACAGTTATATAACAAGCTCATACTAATTAAAATTGTTAATTTCATACTTTTCGTACGAGTAGGATTGAAAATAATACTTCGACCTTTTGACAGCAGTCCAATATTAATAATAATGGACTGCAAGTAGAAAGGTATGACGTCACAACCGTGTTATATAAGAAATAATTTAAATGATACTGTTTGTTTTCGGGGTTAAATCATTAGATCATACAGTGGGCGACTCTCCAGCTATTATTGTTGGATGAAGAGCCCGTGTGCCTATCTACCTGAAGTCAGTTCTATCATTGATTTATAAACTTTTCTTGTCTTCAAAAATTAGGTAAATCGATAAGGAAGGACGGACATTAGAGAGAATCGAGGGATTAACACACATCTACAGATATACAAGATGTCCCAGGAGTCACGAGATGTCCCAGGAGTCACAAGATGTCCCAGGAGTCACGAGATGTCCCAGGAGTTACGAGATGTCCCAGGAGTCACGAGATGTCCCTGGAGTCACCAGATGTCCCAGGAGTCACGAGATGTCCCAGGAGTCACAAGATGTCCCCCGGAGTCACCAGATGTCCCCCGGAGTCACCAGATGTCCCCTGAGTCACCAGATGTCCCCGGAGTCACCAGATGTCCCCGGAGTCACCAGTTGTCCCCCGGAGTCACCAGATGTCCCCCGGAGTCACCACCACTGTTGAAATCAATACTGATCCTGGAACCATTTATGTTTTCCCATGTTGAACTAAGAGTCGGCGCAAATTACTAATTGGTCCTCTTACCTATATACAGTTAACACAGAGCACAGAGACCCCCCCCTAAGGCATAAAGGTGGATAACCTGGAACAATACAGTGTTAATCAAAGACACACTGCACTTATGTAACGTTCACCTATATGCAGGCCTTTGGCACCGCTTTGGGAAGGGCGAGATAAATATGTCTAACCGGTTAGCCAAGGGGACTACTTTATGCTAACTAGGTATAGCGAACAAGTCCGGAATCTGTCTAACCGGTTAGCCAAGGGGACTACTTTATGCTAATTAGGTATAGCGAACAAGTCCGGAATCTGTCTAACCAGTTAGCCAAGGGGACTACTTTATGCTAATTAGGTATAGCGATCAAGTCCGGTAGTTTCCCTTGTCGAAATTTATATCATTTCATTGGATAACGGTAAAATCTGAACACTGCCGTGAATTTACATCATTACAAGAACAGGGATACGTCATTGATGATGCACTGGCGTCATCGCTACTGTTCATGTGTTGTTCATGTGCCTACTATTACAATATGACCCACAATGCACTTGCATTGTTTGTAAACATCCCGCCTCTATGTACATCATTATTGACAGTGTGAATGATCTTGTGTGTGTTTTACGCTTATTTATCGTCGCTACCGGTTGCCCATATGAGCGACGCCTCCTGAAGAGATTAGTCAGATTAGTCATTTTAGATTTTTGTAGGATAGTGCAATGATACAGACAGAGACCCATTCCAGAGTCTCCTCTGGTTCTTTTACGTGCACGGTGTAAATCACCGACACGAGACCTCGGTTTAACGTCCCATCTGACTGATCTCCCTTTAAATCTTGTTATTTATTATTTCCTTTTATGATGATCGTTAAAAGTTATAGATTATTTGAATCTTTACTCGTGGTGAATGTAAAGTAGTTAGCTGTCAATCTGGCAACAGTCTGTCAATCATACTCAATTAACCAATCACAGTTAAATCAGCCCAATGGTGTGGAATGCCTGTAACTCATAAGTACTACTCACCATAGACACATCCAACCACGTCCACCCTCATAGAGATGAACTGGTTCCAGCGCTGTGGTTGAAACTTGATATAACGTGCAATAATTGGGTATATCAAGTTGTTCTTCTTAACATCATTTCCATTATCATTGCCCTCAAAAATCTGCAACATTCAATTGATGTAAGTATTCCAATAATATGTATGTAGTATATTGGTCATTGGAACAAGTTTTGGTTTTGTTTGCTTGATTTTGAGGTCTCTAGTGACCCCCGACAATCTAGGTCACATAACGACTCTCCAGCTGCCGTGAAAGAAGACCCTCGGTGCCCCTACGAGCATGAACTGGCACCCAGGCAGAACCACCTTCCTTCTACAAGCCAGATGGATAACTCCTTCACTCAGAATTTTACACATATAGATGGATTCGAACCAACAGCGAAGAGTGGCAAGTGACTAAGTCAATGACCGTAACAATAAGACCACGGAATATGTTGTTATATTTCGGGTTTTACGCCTGCATCAGCACCATTTTGGACTATATCGCCGGCGGGCAGTTTACCTAACAACACCTTTCCTGGGCAGGCTCCAGCGGTTAACCAGTACTTGGGTGCACCAACCTCCGTAAGAAACTGCCAACTTTTTTATATAAATGAGACACGGTCTGAGCGGGTCTCGAACCCGTGACCATCAGTGATGATAGGTTACAGTGGTATACAAGTCAGCGACCGTAACCACTAGACCACGGAGGCGGACACCATGAAGAAACATTATAAATTGTAGATTTTCCGATAAACATAGCATACATATATAGAGGATAGAGTGATGATGCTTACATTGTAAATATAGAGGATAGAGTGATGATACTTACATTGTAAATATAGAGGATAGAGTGATGATACTTACATTGTAAATATAGAGGATAGAGTGACGATACTTACATTGTAAATATAGAGGATAGAGTGATGATACTTACATTGTAAATATAGAGGATAGAGTGATGATACTTACATTGTAAATATAGAGGATAGAGTGATGATACCCTGCTAACTAGTACAGATCCTACAAGTATACCAATGAGTGGTAAACCTGCTAACTAGTACAGATCCTACAAGTATACCATTGAGTGGTAAACCTGCTAACTAGTACAGATCCTACAAGTATACCATTGAGTGGTAAACCTGCTAACTAGTACAGATCCTACAAGTATACCATTGAGTGGTAACTGCTAACTAGTACAGATCCTACAAGTATACCATTGAGTGGTAAACCTGCAACTAGTACAGATCCTACAAGTATACCATTGAGTGGTAAACCTGCTAACTAGTACAGATCCTACAAGTATACCATTGAGTGGTAAACCTGCTAACTAGTACAGATCCTACAAGTATACCATTGAGTGGTAAACCTGTTAACTAGTACAGATCCTACAAGTATACCATTGAGTGGTAAACCTGTTAACTAGTACAGATCCTACAAGTATACCATTGAGTGGTAAACCTGTTAACTAGTACAGATCCTACAAGTATACCATTGAGTGGTAAACCTGCTAACTAGTACAGATCCTACAAATATACCATTGAGTGGTAAACCTGCTAACTAGTACAGATCCTACAAGTATACCATTGAGTGGTAAACCTGCTAACTAGTACAGATCCTACAAGTATACCATTGAGTGGTAAACCTGCTAACTAGTACAGATCCTACAAGTATACCATTGAGTGGTAAACCTGTTAACTAGTACAGATCCTACAAGTATACCATTGAGTGGTAAACCTGTTAACTAGTACAGATCCTACAAGTATACCATTGAGTGGTAAACCTGCTAACTAGTACAGATCCTACAAGTATACCATTGAGTGGTAAACCTGTTAACTAGTACAGATCCTACAAGTATACCATTGAGTGGTAAACCTGCTAACTAGTACAGATCCTACAAGTATACCATTGAGTGGTAAACCTGCTAACTAGTACAGATCCTACACGTATACCATTGAGTGGTAAACCTGCTAACTAGTACAGATCCTACAGTACAGATCCTACAAGTATACCATTGAGTGGTAAACCTGTTAACTAGTACAGATCCTACAAGTATACCATTGAGTGGTAAACCTGCTAACTAGTACAGATCCTACAAGTATACCATTGAGTGGTAAACCTGCTAACTAGTACAGATCCTACAAGTATACCATTGAGTGGTAAACCTGCTAACTAGTACAGATCCTACAAGTATACCATTGAGTGGTAAACCTGCTAACTAGTACAGATCCTACAAGTATACCATTGAGTGGTAAACCTGCTAACTAGTACAGATCCTACAAGTATACCATTGAGTGGTAAACCTGCTAACTAGTACAGATCCTACAAGTATACCATTGAGTGGTAAACCTGCTAACTAGTACAGATCCTACAGTACAGATCCTACAAGTATACCATTGAGTGGTAAACCTGCTAACTAGTACAGATCCTACAAGTATACCATTGAGTGGTAAACCTGCTAACTAGTACAGATCCTACAAGTATACCATTGAGTGGTAAACCTGTTAACTAGTACAGATCCTACAAGTATACCATTGAGTGGTAAACCTGCTAACTAGTACAGATCCTACACGTATTCCATTGAGTGGTAATCAACTTGCGTCGGTCAAATACAGACAGCTACTAATGGCTAATTCGGCACTGGGTCAGTAGATATTTTGAGCTGACTCTTGATTGGTCAATATAATTATCAGTGTATACCATAATGCAATAGATGCCAAACCTACGACCCAAACCGGTTATACAACTTTCTCGATCATACCTCTCCCTCGTAACTAGTTCTAACAATCACTCTCAACTTATCACCATTATGCATCTGATACACCCACATTCCGCTACATTACATGTAGATATAGGTAGATATAGGTAGATATAGGTATTGTGTTTGCCTCAACACGTGAACACTGAGAATGTATATAATAAATTATATTGAACATAATCATAAAATGTATTGGAACTGGCAGCCTTGAGCTTAGTGCTTCCTTCCTATTGTCGGGATGTTACCTGTGGCAAAGAGTAGTTTGGCATTGATGTCCTGAAGTCCATCTACACTGAATGAAAGTTGTTAGAAATACGTACAGCCTGGATAGCTGTCACTTCACTCAATTGACTATCTCCATGTAGAAACCTGGTTCTTTTTAAATTGTTTTTGATGGATTCCACTCTCACTTAATACAAGCAAAGTTATATAATAAATGTGGTTATGCAGACTTAATAATGTTATATAGCTATACTAGTATTATGTAGTCCATTGAGCAAGGAGTTGTAGAGAGGTGGAATTTGGACACTCCAATATTAATAATGGGTCAGTTAAATATGTGGTATTTCTTAACAAGAAGTGTTGCATTATATTTACTGCATAGTAATCGTCTATTACAGGAAATTTAAGTGTTGCATTATATTTACTGCATAGTTATCGTCTATTACAGGACATTTAAGTGTTGCATTATATTTACTGCATAGTTATTGTCTATTACAGGAAATTTAAGTGTTGCATTATATTTACTGCATAGTTATTGTCTATTACAGGAAATTTAAGCGTTGCATTCTATTTACTGCACAGTTATTGTCTATTACAGGAAATTTAAGTGTTGCATTATATTTACTGCATAGTTATTGTCTATTACAGGAAATTCTTTGAGAGAATTATTCTCTGCAATAGTTTGGTATGGTCGTGTTCAATAACGGGCAGGTCAGGGCTGACCTTCCAAGAGGCAGAGGAATCAGAGGAGAGAGCGTTGAAGCAACTGGCTTCATTCCCAGCCTACTTGCAGAAACCTATCTTGTACCTTGCCACCAAAACACAGCGGAGTCGTTTAGCTGACCTCAATGATGATGTATTTGTCTTTGCTAAAGATCGATTCTTCAGAGGAGAGATGGTGGATGTAATATCAGGACCATCAAAGTATGACACTATCTGTATTGTATAATCCTTTAATACTACTTGAATGTTTGCGGTTTGCTTTATTTCAGTGAGGATTAAGCAGTAAATAACTAATTAGTGAATTAAAAAAATCTTATTTCTTGGAGCAAGACTGAAACTAGACCTTTAAAATAGAACAAAGTATTGAAGTATAATGTATACAAAGGAGAAGTTTGTTGAATCAACCTATCGGTATTGTCTTCTATATCAAACATTTCTATATCAAACATTTCAAACATTTCTATATCAAACATTGTGAGAATATTTCTCATAGCCCTCTAGCTTCAGTTCTGAGACGTGTGGCTGCTCAGGGAGAATATTTCTCATAGCCCTCTAGCTTCAGGTCTGAGACGTGTGGCTGCTCAGGGAGAATATTTCACATAGCCCTCTAGCTTCAGGTCTGAGACGTGTGGCTGCTCAGGGAGAATATTTCTCATAGCCCTCTAGCTTCAGGTCTGAGACGTGTGGCTGCTCAGGGAGAATATTTCTCATAGCCCTCTAGCTTCAGGTCTAAGACGTGTGGCTGCTCAGGGAGAATATTTCTCATAGCCCTCTAGCTTCAGTTCTGAGAAGTGTGGCTGCTCAGGGAGAATATTTCACATAGCCCTCTAGCTTCAGTTCTGAGAAGAGTGAAATCAGGGTTCCATCTCAGGCTGTATGAATTTTTGTCTGCACCATTTCTTTCGCCAATTGAAAAAAACTGGAGCCAATTTGAAAAAACTTGGATCCAACTAAGAGCCGTATAGTTCACAGATAAATATTTGAAGCCATGTATTTGACAAAACATGTGCTTGGAGAAAATGTATGTACATAACTGGAAAGTATATATATGTATATGTAATGTAAAACTATTTAAAGTATATAATTCTGTTTGTTTATAGGAAAGTATGCAAGGTGCTTGATGTCATAGCTCCAGGGAGTGCCACACCCAAGACACCACCGGTCAACGGGAGTGTAGCCGAGGGCATGCAGGTGGATGGAGAGAAAAGGTATAATTATAATGACTTGGTGCCTCCAATTGTGAAAAACTGTAAAGTGTGTTGTTGGTGCGGGTATTTCACCTCTATCTCATTGTCAGTAAGTCTGACATGAATGTGGACCGTAAAGTTTAAACTTTATTTATTTTACAACAATTGCGAAGGAAGTTCTAACAACTTATATTAATCACTCTCGTTGGCGCAGATGAAAGCGTAAATGTGGTCATTCGTGTGGGAGGAAACCGGAGCACCCAGAGAAAACCCACCTGTCCGATCTGGCGACCACCGTACTATCTCACATACTTCCCTGTCCGACGATCGAACCGGGTTGCATTGGTGAGAAGCGAGCGCGCTAACCACTGTGCTAATCGGACAGCTGTGGACCGTATAATATGTCAACACAAATCCATCCCAATTTATTTGTATTTCCTGAATCTGAGACATACTGAATGAAATGCATACACGTTCTGAGACATACTGAATGAAATACATACACGTTCTGAGACATACTGCATGAAATGCATACACGTTCTGAGACATACTGAATGAAATGCATACATGTTCTGAGACATCCTGCATGAAATACATACATGTTCTGAGACATCCTGCATGAAATGCATACACGTTCTGAGACATACTGAATGAAATGCATACATGTTCTGAGACATCCTGCATGAAATACATACACGTTCTGAGACATCCTGCATGAAATACATGCACGTTCTGAGACATCCTGCATGAAATACATACACGTTCTGAGACATCCTGCATGAAATACATACACGTTCTGAGACATCCTGCATGAAATACATACACGTTCTGAGACATCCTGCATGAAATGCATACACGTTCTGAGACATCCTGAATGAAATGCATACACGTTCTGAGACATCCTGAATGAAATGCATACACGTTCTGAGACATCCTGAATGAAATGCATACACGTTCTGAGACATCCTGAATGAAATGCATACATGTTCTGAGACATCCTGCATGAAATACATACACTTTCTGAGACATCCTGAATGAAATGCATTCACGTTCTGAGACATCCTGAATGAAATGCATACATATTCTGAGACATCCTGAATGAAATGCATTCACGTTCTGAGACATACTGAATGAAATGCATACACGTTCTGAGACATACTGAATGAAATGCATACACGTTCTGAGACATACTGAATGAAATGCATACACGTTCTGAGACATGATACTGAATGAAATGCATACACGTTCTGAGACATCCTGCATGAAATGCATACACGTTCTGAGACATCCTGAATGAAATGCATACACGTTCTGAGACATACTGAATGAAATGCATACACGTTCTGAGACATGATACTGAATGAAATGCATACACGTTCTGAGACATCCTGCATGAAATGCATACACGTTCTGAGGCATACTGCATGAAATGCATACATGTTCTGAGATGTATTTATGAGAAAGTCTTGAGATGATATTTACAACATGCCACTATTTAAGAATGTATACGACAATCCTGTTTGCATTTGGTGTCGCACATTTTGGCAATTATACCCGAAATTTTGCTTCATATTCAAATTACAGTCAAACCTGTCTTAAGCAGCCAGCCAAGGGTGTCACAGAAAGTGGCTGCTTAGCACAGGTGGCTGCCTAATAGAGGTCAAATGTATAATGAAGCAGCTTATTTGGAATCTGGAAACTGGCTGCTTAATACAGGTTGGCTGTTTAATAGAGGTGGCCACTAACACATGTTTGACTGTATCTCCAAATACAAATTTATCTATAACTCGGATCGTTATGCTGCAAGGTCATCTAACTTTTGACTTTACATTTTCAGCTTCCCACAGAAGAAGAAATCTTTTAAACCAGAGGCATTTAAATATTTCGTGCAATCAACAGACAAATCTACTACAAACACTGTGACATTCAAGATGATCAGGTAATAATTCATGCAAGTTGTTCGTGTAGAATGTTTCTCGTTTCAATTCACTCTTCAATACCAGGAAGTGAGTTCCGACTTGTCAGGAAGTAAACACTCCACAACAGCTGTAGACCAGAGTACCAGCTGTAGACCAGAGTACCAGCTGTAGACCAGAGTACCAGCTGTAGACCAGAGTACCAGCTGTAGACCAGAGTACCAGCTGTAGACCAGAGTACTAGCTGTAGACCAGAGTACCAGCTGTAGACCAGAGTACCAGATGTTAAATTATAAACAACGGATATGAGTGACTGTTTGTTTTTTCCTATTATCTCCCTTTGTCTGATTAGTCTGATTTATCCCGAAATTTATATTGGTCCTTCTAGTTGGAATCCTTTGTTTTTACTGTTGTTCCCTAACCAGATGCTGTGGTATGATAAATGTGATTTGATCAAAATCATGTTAATTAATTGGCAGCAAATTTTTACAGTAAGGTATCCGGTGGGATATACTGTAGGATGTGTGTCTAGATTTAATGATAATAAGATGAGAAAACGGAGGAAGATTTATAGCATGTGATATATCGATGAGAAAACGGAGGAAGATGTATAGCATGTGATATATCGATGAGAAAACGGAGGAAGATGTATAGCATGTGATATATCGATGAGAAAACGGAGGAAGATATATAGCATGTGATATATCGATGAGAAAACGGAGGAAGATGTATAGCATGTGATATATCGATGAGAAAATGGAGGAAGATTTATAGCATGTGATATATCGATGAGAAAACGGAGGAAGATGTATAGCATGTGATATATCGATGAGAAAACGGAGGAAGATGTATAGCATGTGATATATCGATGAGAAAACGGAGGAAGATGTATAGCATGTGATATATCGATTAGAAAACGGAGGAAGATGTATAGCATGTGATATATCGATGAGAAAACGGAGGAAGATGTATAGCATGTGATATATCGATGAGAAAACGGAGGAAGATGTATAGCATGTGATATATCGATGAGAAAATGGAGGAAGATTTATAGCATGTGATATATCGATGAGAAAACGGAGGAAGATTTATAGCATGTGATGTATCACACACTGAAACAAACAAATATCCTCTATACATTGAAAAAGAGAAATTTACCTACGGCTTTCAAAGTACGGTGCTAAATGGAACAGACTATAAATGTATAAGCTTTATTTATTTTACAACGATCGCGAAGCAAGCTTTAAACAGCTTGTATTAATCACTCTCGTAGTCGCGGATGTAAGCGTGCATATGTGGTCATTTGTATTGGAGGAAACCGGAGTACACAGAGAAAACCCACCTGTCTGATTTGGCGACCACCATATCATATCACATACTTCCCGGTCCGAGGATCGAACCCGGGTTGCATTTGTGAGAATCAAGCATGCTTACCACTGCGCTAGTTGGACAGCCTATTGGTAGTTGATCAATCATTCAAGGATAATGTTAGTTTATACAAATTGATTTGAGTTTGATTGCGAAACAAGCTCTTACAACTTATATTAATCACTCTCGAGACCACATTCCTGATGGAATCCATCGCCACGAGGGAGAGAGAAGAGGCCATCTGGAATTTAAAAGCCTTGCCTAAGGTCACAATCGTAACAGCTTCTGTGGGGCTCGAACTCCTGGCCTTTCGCACCTGAAGTGTACACGCTACCACTGCGCTATCACTACTTCCACTGAATTGGTAATGTTGATTTCAGTCGGAAGAAAGGATTGTTTACGAGGGACAAGTGTAAGCTGTTCCTGAAGCAGAGTTGTGAAACGAATGATGGCATGTGGAGAGTTAAGGTAAACAAGTTTTACATAAGTATACACAGGCACATATATTTATGATTCGGGTTTTACGCCTGCATCAGCACCATTTTGGGCTATATCGCCGGCGGGCAGTTTACCTAACAACACCTTTCCTGGGCAGGCTCCAGCGGTTAACCAGTACTTGGGTGCACCAACCTCCGTAAGAAACTGCCAACTTTTTCATATAAATGAGATATACACAGGCACAAGATACAAATTTATTTTTGCCCTATGATCATATAGTAAGTAATGTTTACTGAAGGCAACCAACGAAAATAAAACAAGCATGCAGAAACATCGACGAGAAACTAGGTAAAAACGACCAGATCACTGATATGTCCTTGTGGTCCCGACCAGAAGACCGTATTCTATCAACAAATACTTTTTATTTGATGGAGATCGGTCAAATAACACCAGAATGGCACATTGTTTCATCGTGAACATCAGGAAATGCAATGTTGTCGATTTCGCTGTGCGTTCGGATTTTGACAACATTGTGTCTTGTGCCTGTGTACGTATACAAACATTTAATTGTGCCTTGTGCCTCAGTTCTCTATTACATTTTTTGTTAAGGCGTCTTACCTTTTCATGGGTTATTACGTGTTTGTATGTGATCTGAAGCCTTTGTTCTTGGGTTTAACAACTTTGGTCATATGGTGTCTCGTGATTCCCTTGGCTGGCTGCTTAAGACAGGTTTGACTGTAATGCATTTACACAAGTGTCTCCCTATAAATGTCCTGTATTTTCTCCTCAATTGGACTAATCCTTGGCAGATCACTGCCCTAAGTAGGATTTGAACCTACAGCAGTGAGGGGCCAGGGATTTGAATAACCACTTGGTCACAGAGTGCCCCAACCCGTCCCACAAACAACTGCCAGTCCTGACTCCCGGCAGTGTCATTGAATGTGTCGATTGGCAGCTAACAACATTGTTTTCTGAATAGACTTGAAATGTTCTTACACTTTCTCTACCCCACAAGAAGTCCACCCTACAACTTGAAATTGAACATGAACGAATCTCAAGATAGGATTATTTTTTTATTGTGTTATATATTTTTTAAAGAAATGTGTTTAAGTGGATGAACCGTTGCTTATAGGATCAATATATCCGGGGCAAGATGTCTCACACTTGGGGGGGGGGGGTGTATTATTTTATTATTGTTTCATAAAGTTGTTCACTCATTCCATTTCAGAACCAGCTCGGTTCCAGTGCAGATTCTTCACCATTGTTGTTTGGTTTTTATTACAGTCGTCAAAAGTAAAGAAGTTCCATCTGGATACAGTTAATTTTGAGGATGTTTTTGCTGGTTCCCCTCCCCAGTTTGAGTTCACAGAAATCAAGCTTAAGAAACCGTCGCAGAAGAAACCAGAATCCAAGGAACCTTCTCCCGATAATGGTACATATTCTTACAGACGGATCTGTAGTCCAGTGGTAACATGCTGGACTGGTAATCCAGGGATCGATCAGGTTCGATCCCCCGTCTGACCCTAATAAAATGAACAGTCTTTCAGATGGGACGTTAAACCGAGGTCTTGTGTCGGTGCTTTACACCATGCACGTAAAAGAACCAGAGTAGAGATGTGTGTATGGCTGTCCAATTAGCACAGTCGTTATCAAGCTTGCATCTCACCAAGGTTCGATCCCCAGACCGGGAGGTATGTAAGATGGTACAGACTGCTGGTGGTCACCAGATCGAACAGGTGGGTTTTCTCCGGTTTCCTCCCACACGAATGACCACATAAACGCTTTCATCGGTGCCAACGAGAGTGATTAATATAAGTTGTTACGGCTTGTTTCGCAATCGTTAATAAATAAAGTTTATACTTTATGTTGCATGGCTAGCTATGTACTAGCAGTATGCACATGCACTTTATTTTTATTATACCGAACAATCGGCTGTTCTGGCTTTATGTTGCATGGCTAGCTCTGTACTAGCAGTATACACATGCACTTTATTATACCGAACAATCGGCTGTTCTGGCTTTATGTTGCATGGCTAGCTCTGTACTAGCAGTATACACATGCACTTTATTATACCGAACAATCGGCTGTTCTGGCTTTATGTTGCATGGCTAGCTCTGTACTAGCAGTATACACATGCACTTTATTATACCGAACAATCGGCTGTTCTGGCTTTATGTTGCATGGCTAGCTCTGTACTAGCAGTATACACATGCACTTTATTATACCGAACAATCGGCTGTTCTGGCTTTAAGTTGCATGGCTAGCTCTGTACTAGCAGTATAAACATGCACTTTATTATACCGAACAATCGGCTGTTCTGGCTTTATGTTGATTGGCAATCCTGACATTTTCATTACCGAACAATTTTTCAACAAAACCTTCTTCGAGACTACAGTCAAACCTGTGTTAAATAGCCAGTTTACATATTCCCAATATGTTGTTTTATTATACATTTGCCCTCTATTAAGCAACCACCTGTGCTAAGCAGCCACTTTCTGTGATTCCCTTGGATGGCTGCTTAAGACAGGTTTGACTGTACATGAAAACAAGATGGCGGCATTACAAATAAAATCACATTGAAATTAAATGGTAACGTCCGAATAGCGTGATTTTGTTCCGAATGTGGCTATTCAGAGGTGAGACATTGCCATGTGACATTGAAAAATGTAGCCCGCTCGGGTATGGCAAATTTTGCATGGGGTAGTGACGCGAGGTATAACAATGTCCCTATGCAGCATGGTATATCATGTATGTATAGTTGTCTATTACTGATGAGGATACTTGTATTAAACTAGCAGCAAAGAAGTCGAACGTGGCCCCCCAGCTGACATTGGAGGAGATCAAAGCACTAAGAGAACAGGAGAGGATACAGAGGGAGAAGGAACGGGGCGAGAAACTTGCACAGAAGGTCAAGGAGAGGGAGGAACTGAGGAAGAAGTTTGAGGAAGAGAAGGAAAAGAGGAAGATGGAAAAGACGATGGTGAGGTTTTATATATATATTTGTTATTTATATATACAGGCTTTCTGTTGGCTGTCGCCGTTTCCGCATTTGGCGAACAAATAAAAGACTTGTTCGTCCAGGGTCGGCCTCCGTGGTCGAGTGGTTAAGGTCGCTGACTTGTATACCACTGTAACCTATCATCACTGATGGTCACGGGTTCGAGCCCTGCTCAGGCCGTGTCTCATTTATATGAAAAAGTTGGCAGTTTCTTACGGAGGTTGGTGCACCCAAGTACTGGTTAACCGCTGGAGCCTGCCCAGGAAAGGTGTTGTTAGGTAAACTGCCCGCCGGCGATATAGCCCAAAATGGTGCTGATGCAGGCGTAAAACCCAAAATATAACTAAATATAAATTGTCCGTCCAGGTATTACACATTTCGTGTTTAAAAGTTTGTTATGGATTTGATCTAATCCTAGAGAAGACGGGATATTAGCTCTCGTGATCAGTACAGGTTTTAATGTTGTTCACAGGAGATGGAGAAGAAGCGAGAAGAGAAGAGGGTACAGGTGGAGATGTGGAGAGAGTGGAGTCGACATAGAGATGACCTTGACTGTGATGACCTTAAGGTATGTGAAATAAAACCATTGTGTGAAGCGTAATGAGATTATGGTGAAGCGTAATGAGATTATGGTGAAGCGTAATGAGATTATGGTGAAGCGTAATGAGATTATGGTGAAGCGTAATGAGATTATGGTGAAGCGTAATGAGATTATGGTGAAGCGTAATGAGATTATGGTGAAGCGTAAATTTGTCATTATTTTGATTCTACCCATCATCAGCTACCATTTTGAACAATATTTCAAGTTTTCAAATTCATATACCTACTTTATTTGAAGTAAGATTTTCATAATATTTTCAGTAATCTGGTCACATTTCCAAGTCGATGATACTGGGCAAACAGTTTGCCGAGGTATTTCCTTTAACATGAAATTTGCCATCTATTCATATTAATTCTTCAATGCAGTGAAACCCCTCAAAACCGTAACCCCTCTAATGTGGAACTCCCTCCAAACTCGGGGTGTAACGATTCATCGAAATCACGATACAGGCACCGCGATACGATGCACGATTCACGTTAACCCGTTTTCGATTCGATTCAATGTTTGCACGACCGGCTCATAAGAATAGATCTGGGAATCCCGGCCTCAGATTCTATGGTTCCCGATCTGTAATTGATCGCGCGCTATGGGAACGTCTAGAAAGCTGGTAAACATGCCTATCTAACTGATTGGTGATGACTGACGAGGTAATCCGAAGGTGATTGGATCTTTCGCACATTTTCCCGCTCGCACCCGTTTCGTTTCTACGTCGATCTCGCTATAAAATAGTGAGGTGCGAAACGACACGAGGCGAACAGGTTGGAGAGTGCAAGAACCGCGGTGCGTTCCGACAATTGACTGGTTTGCGCAATTGCTGATTGAGCGATGATATTAATATGCAATAATGGATAACCCGACAAGTTGCATATTTCTGACGTCACGAAACAACATGGCAGACGAAATGAAACTGACAAGTCCGCCAGCATCATTTCGGTCGCCAGTTTGGCAATATTTTGGATTTGAGGTGTCCGATCGAAATCGCAGCAAACCAATTTGCAAAATTTGTAAATTCTCCGTCTGCTACAAAAGTGGCACAACCATCAATATGGGAACATACCTCAAACGTAAACATGACATACATTTGGAGGCCAAACCGAAAGTCAAGAATGATAACGCGCAACAATCAACACTTGGAAAGGGAAATGGTAGGGTTTATTGGTGAATTTTGACAGCCACTGTTGGTATAAGGTTGGGGATGGCTGCTTGCTAGGCCTAACAGCAGGGTCACATAAAATAAATTTATGTTGTTGCTTCTCAATTGAAATTTGGAAAATATTGTGGCGGATGGGAGGTTTTTGTTTTTAACCGAACATGCTGAAATACAAAGTAAAACATTAATTGCAAATTTTGAAATATACAGTGCGTATCTACAAATAAAAAATGAATCTGTCTAAAACTGGGGGGGGGGGGGGTACCATATGAGGCCAACTTTACTTATATTGCTCTCTCTCTCCACCCAGTTTCCGAACTATGACTGTCAAAATATACTATTAGACCATTACTCTTACCACATATTAACTCAATAGGTGGATGTTCTCAGCTAAATTTACACTAATAGTGTAGATCCTGATCAGACGTTACTAAGTAATCGCAATCAGAGAATGGGTCGTTAGCCCCTATTCAGTCAATTCAATTATACGTGCATCGCGATGTGCATCGTATCGTACAGCTTGTATCGCGATTCGCATCGCATCGTGTGGTAAGCGCATCGTTACACCCCTACTCCAAACCGAACAAATTTCTGTCCCGAATTTCCCCCGGTGTTCATTGTAAAATTACCTCGTAGACCTGAACCACACATTTTTCTGAATACCGAACAGACTTTTAAAAAAATAGATATATGCATCTTCAACTGTAATTTACCCCTGTAAACCGAACAGCAACTTGTTATATATGTGCATCTTCAACTGTAATTTACCCCTGTAAACCAAACAGCAACTTGTTATATATGTACATCTTCAACTGTAATTTACCCCTGTAAACCAAACAGCAACTTGTTATATATGTGCATCTTCAACTGTAATTTACCCCTGTAAACCAAACAGCAACTTGTTATATATGTGCATCTTCAACTGTAATTTACCCCTGTAAACCAAACAGCAACTTGTTATATATGTGCATCTTCAACTGTAATTTACCCCTGTAAACCAAACAGCAACTTGTTATATATGTGCATCTTCAACTGTAATTTACCCCTGTAAACCAAACAGCAACTTGTTATATATGTGCATCTTCAACTGTAATTTACCCCTGTAAACCAAACAGCAGTAAACCAAACAGCAACTTGTTATATATGTGCATCTTCAACTGTAATTTACCCCTGTAAACCAAACAGCAACTTGTTATATATGTGCATCTTCAACTGTAATTTACCCCTGTAAACCAAACAGCAACTTGTTATATATGTGCATCTTCAACTGTAATTTACCCCTGTAAACCAAACAGCAACTTGTTATATATGTGCATCTTCAACTGTAATTTACCCCTGTAAACCAAACAGCAACTTGTTATATATGTGCATCTTCAACTGTAATTTACCCCTGTAAACCAAACAGCAACTTGTTATATATGTGCATCTTCAACTGTAATTTACCCCTGTAAACTGAACAGCAACTTGTTATATATGTGCATCTTCAACTGTAATTTACCCCTGTAAACTGAACAGCAACTTGTTATATATGTGCATCTTCAACTGTAATTTACCCCTGTAAACCAAACAGCAACTTGTTATATATGTGCATCTTCAACTGTAATTTACCCCTGTAAACCGAACAGCAACTTGTTATATATGTGCATCTTCAACTGTAATTTACCCCTGTAAACCAAACAGCAGTAAACCAAACAGCAACTTGTTATATATGTGCATCTTCAACTGTAATTTACCCCTGTAAACCAAACAGCAACTTGTTATATATGTGCATCTTCAACTGTAATTTACCCCTGTAAACCAAACAGCAACTTGTTATATATGTGCATCTTCAACTGTAATTTACCCCTGTAAACCAAACAGCAACTTGTTATATATGTGCATCTTCAACTGTAATTTACCCCTGTAAACCAAACAGCAACTTGTTATATATGTGCATCTTCAACTGTAATTTACCCCTGTAAACCAAACAGCAACTTGTTATATATGTGCATCTTCAACTGTAATTTACCCCTGTAAACCAAACAGCAGTAAACCAAACAGCAGTAAACCAAACAGCAACTTGTTATGATCAAATTGAAGCCGACTATTCTTTTAAGCAAACAACTTTCAGCTATTTATATTCAGAATATTGTACATTTAAAATGAATCAGTTCTTTACTAACTGCCAAACTATAAACATGTCTCAGCCTCCTTGTAAGCACTGCAAGGTTATGTTTATAGTGTAGGAGAAATCTACCCCACTATGAAAACCCTTCTCGGCCGAACCCCCCCCCCCAAACCAAACTTTGCTTCTGGTCCGGTGGCTGTTCAGTTTAGAGGGGTTTCACTGTACACGTGTACCCAAAACTTATGTTTGTTTAATACTACTCTGCATTCACCCACATCATGTTGATGTTCATGGAATTCTCAGCATTCTGCTCCTCGTAATTAAAGTAAGCAGATAATGTCTACTAACTGTGGTGTATTTATATATCATATGGTTTATAATGTCTACTAACTGTGGTGTATTTATATATCATATGGTTTATAATGTCCACTAACTGTGGTGTATTTATATATCATATGGTTTATAATGTCCACTAACTGTGGTGTATTTATATATCATATGGTTTATAATGTCCACTAACTGTGGTGTATTTATATATCATATGGTTTATAATGTCCACTAACTGTGGTGTATTTATATATCATATGGTTTATAATGTCCACTAACTGTGGTGTATTTATATATCATATGGTTTATAATGTCCACTAACTGTGGTGTATTTATATATCATATGGTTTATGCTGTCCACTAACTGTGGTGTATTTATATATCATATGGTTTATAATGTCCACTAACTGTGGTGTATTTATATATCATATGGTTTATAATGTCCACTAACTGTGGTGTATTTATATATCATATGGTTTATAATGTCCACTAACTGTGGTGTATTTATATATCATATGGTTTATGCTGTCCACTAACTGTGGTGTATTTATATATCATATGGTTTATAATGTCCACTAACTGTGGTGTATTTATATATCATATGGTTTATAATGTCCACTAACTGTGGTGTATTTATATATCATATGGTTTATAATGTCCACTAACTGTGGTGTATTTATATATCATATGGTTTATAATGTCCACTAACTGTGGTGTATTTATATATCATATGGTTTATGCTGTCCACTAACTGTGGTGTATTTATATATCATATGGTTTATAATGTCCACTAACTGTGGTGTATTTATATATCATATGGTTTATAATGTCCACTAACTGTGGTGTATTTATATATCATATGGTTTATGCTGTCCACTAACGGTGGTGTATTTATATATCATATGGTTTATGCTGTCTACTAACAACTGTCACAACGGTGTATTTATATATCATATGGTTTATAATGTCTACTAACTGTGGTGTATTTATATATCATATGGTTTATAATGTCCACTAACTGTGGTGTATTTATATATCATATGGTTTATAATGTCCACTAACTGTGGTGTATTTATATATCATATGGTTTAAAATGTCTACTAACTGTGGTGTATTTATATATCATATGGTTTATAATGTCCACTAACTGTGGTGTATTTATATATCATATGGTTTATAATGTCTACTAACTGTGGTGTATTTATATATCATATGGTTTATAATGTCTACTAACTGTGGTGTATTTATATATCATATGGTTTATAATGTCCACTAACTGTGGTGTATTTATATATCATATGGTTTATGCTGTCCACTAATTGTGGTGTATTTATATATCATATGGTTTATAATGTCTACTAACTGGTGTATTTATATATCATATGGTTTATAATGTCCACTAACTGTGGTGTATTTATATATCATATGGTTTATGCTGTCCACTAATTGTGGTGTATTTATATATCATATGGTTTATAATGTCTACTAACTGGTGTATTTATATATCATATGGTTTATAATGTCCACTAACTGTGGTGTATTTATATATCATATGGTTTATAATGTCCACTAACTGTGGTGTATTTATATATCATATGGTTTATAATGTCCACTAACTGTGGTGTATTTATATATCATATGGTTTAAAATGTCTACTAACTGTGGTGTATTTATATATCATATGGTTTATGCTGTCCACTAACTGTGGTGTATTTATATGGTTTATAATGTCCACTAACTGTGGTGTATTTATATATCATATGGTTTATAATGTCCACTAACTGTGGTGTATTTATATATCATATGGTTTATAATGTCCACTAACTGTGGTGTATTTATATATCATATGGTTTATGCTGTCCACTAATTGTGGTGTATTTATATATCATATGGTTTATAATGTCTACTAACTGGTGTATTTATATATCATATGGTTTATAATGTCCACTAACTGTGGTGTATTTATATATCATATGGTTTATAATGTCTACTAACTGTGGTGTATTTATATATCATATGGTTTATGCTGTCCACTAACTGTGGTGTATTTATATATCATATGGTTTATGCTGTCCACTAACTGTGGTGTATTTATATATCATATGGTTTATGCTGTCTACTAACTGTGGTGTATTTATATATCATATGGTTTATAATGTCTACTAACTGTGGTGTATTTATATATCATATGGTTTATAATGTCCACTAACTGTGGTGTATTTATATATCATATGGTTTATAATGTCCACTAACTGTGGTGTATTTATATATCATGTGGTTTATAATGTCTACTAACTGTGGTGTATTTATATATCATATGGTTTATGCTGTCCACTAACTGTGGTGTATTTATATATCATATGGTTTATAATGTCTACTAATGTGGTGTATTTATATATCATATGGTTTATGCTGTCCACTAACTGTGGTGTATTTATATATCATATGGTTTATAATGTCTACTAACTGTGGTGTATTTATATATCATATGGTTTATAATGTCTATTAACTGTGGTGTATTTATATATCATATGGTTTATGCTGTCCACTAACTGGTGTATTTATATATCATATGGTTTATGCTGTCCACTAACTGTGGTGTATTTATATGGTTTATAATGTCCACTAACTGTGGTGTATTTATATATCATATGGTTTATAATGTCCACTAACTGTGGTCTATTTATATATCATATGGTTTATGCTGTCCACTAACTGTGGTGTATTTATATATCATATGGTTTATAATGTCTACTAACTGTGGTGTATTTATATATCATATGGTTTAAAATGTCTACTAACTGTGGTGTATTTATATATCATATGGTTTATAATGTCTATTAACTGTGGTGTATTTATATATCATATGGTTTATGCTGTCCACTAACTGGTGTATTTATATATCATATGGTTTATGCTGTCCACTAACTGTGGTGTATTTATATGGTTTATAATGTCCACTAACTGTGGTCTATTTATATATCATATGGTTTATAATGTCCACTAACTGTGGTCTATTTATATATCATATGGTTTATGCTGTCCACTAACTGTGGTGTATTTATATATCATATGGTTTATAATGTCCACTAACTGTGGTGTATTTATATATCATGGTTTATGCTGTCCACTAACTGTGGTGTATTTATATATCATATGGTTTATAATGTCTACTAACTGTGGTGTATTTATATATCATATGGTTTAAAATGTCTACTAACTGTGTTGTATTTATATATCATATGGTTTATGCTGTCCACTAACTGTGGTGTATTTATATATCATATGGTTTATGCTGTCCACTAACTGTGGTGTATTTATATATCATATGGTTTATGCTGTCCACTAACTGTGGTGTATTTATATATCATATGGTTTATAATGTCTACTAACTGTGGTGTATTTATATATCATATGGTTTATGCTGTCCACTAACTGTGGTGTATTTATATATCATATGGTTTATGCTGTCCACTAACTGTGGTGTATTTATATATCATATGGTTTATGCTGTCCACTAACTGTGGTGTATTTATATATCATATGGTTTATGCTGTCCACTAACTGTGGTGTATTTATATATCATATGGTTTATAATGTCTACTAACTGTGGTGTATTTATATATCATATGGTTTATGCTGTCCACTAACTGTGGTGTATTTATATATCATATGGTTTATGCTGTCCACTAACTGTGGTGTATTTATATATCATATGGTTTATGCTGTCCACTAACTGTGGTGTATTTATATGGTTTATGCTGTCCACTAACTGTGGTGTATTTATATATCATATGGTTTATGCTGTCTACTAACTGGTGTATTTATATATCATATGGTTTATGCTGTCCACTAAATGTGGTGTATTTATATATCATATGGTTTATGCTGTCCACTAACTGTGGTGTATTTATATATCATATGGTTTATAATGTCTACTAACTGTGGTGTATTTATATATCATATGGTTTATGCTGTCCACTAACTGTGGTGTATTTATATATCATATGGTTTATGCTGTCCACTAAATGTGGTGTATTTATATATTATATGGTTTATGCTGTCGGTTGCTGTCCATTCATTCAGTTCATGACTTCAGGAGTATTGATGCTTTACTTTCTGGTCTACTCGGACGTCTAGGTGTTGCCAGAACCTACAGCCGTCAAGTGTCGTATACCGGTAGACCAGTTTGGAGATGCAGTGATGGTCGTGGAGTTTGTCAATTGTTTCAGCTCTATATTTGACCTCAAGGCCAGCTTTCCGAAGGGATTTTCACTCAGTAAGTACAACCAGGAATGTGAGTATCCCGTTTAAATACAGTGGAATTCCGTTGCCTCGAACATGGCAGGGCGCGTGAATAATGGTTCGAGAATGGGCGGGTCGAGTCAAGGATAGTCAGTCTGGAGTGACCCATGATATTTAGAACTGATGTATATATATGTAGTACTTAGCTTACTGTTGTATACTTATATATGTAGTAGCTTACTGTTGTATACTTATATATGTAGTAGCTTACTGTTGTATACTTATATATGTAGTAGCTTACTGTTGTATACTTATATATGTAGTAGCTTACTGTTGTATACTTATTTATACAATAAACCTATATCCTTCTCTTGTGTTTATACGACGGCGTATCATAATCAAGTTTGTTACATTGATATTATAATCCTTATAGTCTCTATTCCGTGTCCTGTCTCTATCCTGGTTCCTGTATCTATGCTATCTTGTCTCTATTCCGTGTCCTGTCTCTATCCTGGTTCCTGTATCTATGCTATCTTGTCTCTATTCCGTGTCCTGTCTCTATCCTGGTTCCTGTATCTATGCTATCTTGTCTCTATTCCGTGTGCTGTCTCTATCCTGGTTCCTGTATCTATGTGGGAATTCCTGTCTCTATCCTGGTTCCTGTATCTATGCTATCTTGTCTCTATTCCGTGTCCTGTCTCTATCCTGGTTCCTGTATCTATGCTATCTTGTCTCTACCGTGTCCTGTCTCTATCCTGGTTCCTGTATCTATGTAGGAATTCCTGTCTCTATCCTGGTTCCTGTATCTATGTGGGATTTCCTGTCTCTATCCTGGTTCCTGTATCTATGCTATATTGTCTCTATTCCGTGTCCTGTCTCTATTCTGGTTCCTGTATCTATGCTATCTTGTCTCTATTCCGTGTCCTGTCTCTATCCTGGTTCCTGTATCTATGCTATCTTGTCTCTATTCCATGTGCTGTCTCTATCCTGGTTCCTGTATCTATGCTATCTTGTCTCTATTCCATGTCCTGTCTCTATCCTGGTTCCTGTATCTATGCTATCTTGTCTCTATTCCGTGTCCTGTCTCTATCCTGGTTCCTGTATCTATGTGGGAATTCCTGTCTCTATCCTGGTTCCTGTATCTATGCTATCTTGTCTCTATTCCATGTCCTGTCTCTATCCTTGTTCCTGTATCTATGTGGGAATTCCTGTCTCTATCCTGGTTCCTGTATCTATGTTATCTTGTCTCTATTCTGTGTCCTGTCTCTATCCTGGTTCCTGTATCTATGTGGGAATTCCTGTCTCTATCCTGGTTCCTGTATCTATGCTATCTTGTCTCTATGCCGTGTCTGGTCTCTATCCTGGTTTCTGTATCTATGTGGGAATTCCTGTCTATCCTGGTTCCTGTATCTATGTGGGAATTCCTGTCTCTATCCTGGTTCCTGTATCTATGCTATCTTGTCTCTATGCTGTGTCCGGTCTCTATCCTGGTTCCTGTATCTATGTGGGAATTCCTGTATCCTGGTTCCTGTATCTATGCTATCTTGTCTCTATTCTGTGTGCTGTCTCTATCCTGGTTCCTGTATCTATGTGGGAATTCCTGTCTCTATCCTGGTTCCTGTATCTATGCTATCTTGTCTCTATTCCGTGTCCTGTCTCTATCCTGGTTCCTGTATCTATGCTATCTTGTCTCTATTCTGTGTCCGGTCTCTATCCTGGTTCCTGTATCTATGCTATCTTGTCTCTATTCCATGTCCGGTCTCTATCCTGGTTCCTGTATCTATGCTATCTTGTCCCTATTCCGTGTGCTGTCTCTATCCTGGTTCCTGTATCTATGCTATCTTGTCTCTATTCGTGTGCTGTCTCTATCCTGGTTCCTGTATCTATGTGGGAATTCCTGTCTCTATTCTGGTTCCTGTATCTATGCTATCTTGTCTCTATTCTGTGTCCTGTCTCTATCCTGGTTCCTGTATCTATGCTATCTTGTCTCTATTCCGTTTCCTGTCTCTATCCTGGTTCCTGTATCTATGCTATCTTGTCTCTATTCCGTGTGCTGTCTCTATCCTGGTTCCTGTATCTATGCTATCTTGTCTCTATTCCGTGTGCTGTCTCTATCCTGGTTCCTGTATCTATGTGGGAATTCCTGTGTCTATCCTGGTTCCTGTATCTATGCTATCTTGTCTCTCTTCCGTGTCCGGTCTCTATCCTGGTTCCTGTATCTATGCTATCTTGTCTCTATTCCGTGTCCGGTCTCTATCCTGGTTCCTGTATCTATGCTATCTTGTCTCTATTCCGTGTGCTGTCTCTATCCTGGTTCCTGTATCTATGTGGGAATTCCTGTCTCTATCCTGGTTCCTGTATCTATGCTATCTTGTCTCTATTCCGTGTCCTGTCTCTATCCTTGTTCCTGTATCTATGTGGGAATTCCTGTCTCTATCCTGGTTCCTGTATCTATGCTATCTTGTCTCTATTCCGTGTCCTGTCTCTATCCTGGTTCCTGTATCTATGTTATCTTGTCTCTATTCTGTGTCCTGTCTCTATCCTGGTTCCTGTATATATGCTATCTTGTCTCTATTCTGTGCCCTGTCTCTATCCTGGTTCCTGTATCTATGCTATATTGTCTCTATTCCGTGTCCTGTCTCTATGTAACACCAGATAAGAAATCGTAGTAATCCTTGGTTACAGGCACTTTGACGGAGGCTCTTCTGGAGACGGATGCTGGAGGTTTAATGGCCGACCTGCTACTGATGATGTTAACGGCGATCTTCAGTCTGCAGGAAGAGGAGGACGAGGAGGAAGCTGAGCTCACAAAGGCAGGAAAACAACAAGGTATGTGTACAGTAAACTATATACTACCCAGTCCAAATCACTTTCACCTCAATACTGACCAGTTTCAAAACCACCAGGGATGTCGAATTCTTTCATGTGAGGAATCGATCCCAGCTGGCTTGCGGAATGTCGGTGGTTGTGCCAGAACGCCTACCTATGCCTGAAACAGTGACCGGGGCGAAAGCTGGGAACTCCCACTTAAACCAGGAAATGTGGTTTTCGTAAAAAAAAATGTAATCGCTTTTAGATTGGTGTTACCACCGATACGAATGAATATTGATGGGTTATGCATTGGGTTGTTGAACAAAGTGTACATAGACTACATATATTCCCAGTAATGTTGCATAATTCACATTGTAGATCTGCCAGATGAGAAGATAGCAGCGTCAGATATGTCTTTGAACCAGCTGATTAATGCCGCCACAGCCATGTCACATCTACCTCTTCTCTCACATGGTAAGCACTTATTGATGGTCCTGTCTACTACTCCTCTCTCCTGGTCTACCAGTCCTCTAACATCTACCTCATCTCTCACATTGTAAGCACCTTATTGATGGTCCTGTCTACTACTCCTCTAACATGGTCTCCCAGTACTCTAACATCTACCTTTTCTCTCACATTGTAAGCACCTTATTGATGGCCCTGTCTACTACTCCTGGTCTACCAATACTCTAACATCTACCTTTTCTCTCACATTGTAAGCACCTTATTGATGGCCCTGTCTACTACTCCTGGTCTCCCAGTCCTTTTTCTCTCACATGGTAAGCACTTATTGATGGTCCTGTCTACTACTCCTCTCCTGGTCTACCAGTCCTCTAACATCTACCTCATCTCTCACATGGTAAGCACCTTATTGATGGTCCTGTCTACTACTCCTCTAACATGGTCTCCCAGTACTCTAACATCTACCTTTTCTCTCACATTGTAAGCACCTTATTGATGGTCCTGTCTACTACTGCTCTAACCTGGTCTACCAGTCCTCTAACATCTACCTCTTCTCTCACATTGTAAGCACCTTATTGATGGTCCTGTCTACTACTCCTCTAACCTGGTCTACCAGTCCTCTACCTTTTCTCTCACATGGTAAGCACCTTATCGATGGTCCTGTCTACTACTCCTCTCCTGGTGTACCAGTCCTCTAACATCTACCTCATCTCTCACATTGTAAGCACCTTATTGATGGTCCTGTCTACTACTCCTCTAACCTGGTCTACCAGTCCTCTAACATCTACCTCTTCTCTCACATTGTAAGCACCTTATTGATGGTCCTGTCTACTACTCCTCTAACATGGTCTACCAGTCCTCTAACATCTACCTCATCTCTCACATGGTAAGCACCTTATTGATGGTCCTGTCTACTACTCCTCTAACATGGTCTACCAGTCCTCTAACATCTACCTTTTCTCTCACATTGTAAGCACTTATTGATGGCCCTGTCTACTACTCCTCTAACCTGGTCTACCAGTCCTCTAACATCTACCTTTTCTCTCACATTGTAAGCACCTTATTGATGGTCCTGTCTACTACTCCTCTCCTGGTCTCCCAGTCCTCTTTCTTTCATGTAAGGAAGTTATCCAGCTGGGCTGTGGAAGGTCAGTGGTTCTACCCAGTCCTCGTCTGTTTTTAAAAGGCTGTTCAGAGGGGCACCTGGGGGTCTTCCTCCAATAATAACAGCTGGAGAGTCGACATAAAGACCTAAACTGTTGGTGCGACTTTAAACCCTATCAACAAAGAAACAAACACAAGACGACTTGGTCATCGTAAGACTTGGTCATCGTAAGTCATCGTAAGACTTGGTCATCGTAAGTCATCGTAAGACTTGGTCATCGTAAGTCATCGTAAGACTTGGTCATCGTAAGTCATCGTAAGACTTGGTCATCGTAAGTCATCGTAAGACTTGGTTATCGTTATATTTCGGGTTTTACGCCTGCATCAGCACCATAAGTCAGCGACCTTAACCACTCGACCATGGAGGCGGACTTTGGTCATCGTAAGTTGATGTTGCTATCAATGTCACACTATGCACTGTTTCTGTACTCCCAAGTTGTCACATTAGTTGGGAATGCTCGGAATCTTGGCAACAACGTGTATTTTCAATATTCAGGTACAACATTGAGGAAGCTGCCTTTGGACAATTTCACTCTGAGTGAGATCTTACGTCTGCATATACTAGCGTCTGGTGCCCAGGGTAGCATGGGTAATGCTAAATTCCGGTACCAGCAACGAGGGGGCTATATGCCTATAGACGATGCAGGGCTAGACTTTAAGAAACGTGAACCAGATATTATGAGCAAGCTGGCGGTGGAAAACATCTACGACCTACCACCAGGTAAGTCTGGAGATCTAGTCAACGACTAAACATTTGCTATCCAGCACATAATCATACGCCTATCCACCATTTGTGGGACGCCGTGGCCAGGTGATTAATGTGTTCAGTATCAATCAATTGCCACTCGCTACTGTAGGTTGAAGCCCTATTTATGTCACAAATGAAGTAGCTAAACCTTGAAAACAAATCCTTTCCCGTGGAAAGTTGTTTTCTAATTGAGTGCAAACTTCCACAATAAATTCATTCCTGGGTGTTAAAACTGAGGTCATAAACCAATTAGGTCCTGTCTCTGTAATGGCAGTCATAAACCAATTAAATCCTGTCTCTGTAATGGCACAGTCATAAACCAATTAAATCCTGTCTCTGTAATGGCAGTCATAAACCAATTAAATCCTGTCTCTGTAATGGCACAGTCATAAACCAATTAAATCCTGTCTCTGTAATGGCACAGTCATAAACCAATTAAATCCTGTCTCTGTAATGGCAGTCATAAACCAATTAGGTCCTGTCTCTGTAATGGCAGTCATAAACCAATTAGGTCCTGTCTCTGTAATGGCACAGTCATAAACCAATTAGGTCCTGTCTCTGTAATGGCACAGTCATAAACCAATTAGGTCCTGTCTCTGTAATGGCACAGTCATAAACCAATTAGGTCCTGTCTCTGTAATGAAACAGCTATAAACCAATTATGTCCTGTCTCTGTAATGGCACAGCTATAAACCAATTAAATCCTGTCTCTGTAATGGCAGTCATAAACCAATTAGGTCCTGTCTCTGTAATGGCACAGTCATAAACCAATTAGGTCCTGTCTCTGTAATGGCAGTCATAAACCAATTAGGTCTTGTCTCTGTAATGGCACAGTCATAAACCAATTAAATCCTGTCTCTGTAATGGCACAGTCATAAACCAATTAAATCCTGTCTCTGTAATGGCAGTCATAAACCAATTAAATCCTGTCTCTGTAATGGCAGTCATAAACCAATTAGGTCCTGTCTCTGTAATGAAACAGTCATAAACCAATTAAATCCTGTCTCTGTGATGAAACAGGTACTTGCTGATTATGATGAAGAGGAAAAGAATTAGCATGCTTTACGATAAGTGAGTGTATGGAAACGTATTGTTACAGATGATAAACTGAAGTTGTTGAACGTGCTTGTGGATCAATTCCTGACATACGCCGCTACTCGAGACCTGATAGAGGACAACTATGATCGACTGAGGCAGCTGAAGAACGATCTCAAACAGCTGCAGTGGGGAGAAATGAAACGTGAACGAGAGGAGACAGCCAATCGGTAAGAAGATACCAAACTTGTTCAATGAATGGAAAGACTAAAAGGCTGGAGCCGTTACGATTGTGCCCTTAGGCAAGGCATTTAAATTCCACGTTGCCTCTCTCCCTCGTGGCGATGGATTCCATCAGAAATGAGGTCTCGAGAGTGATTAATATAAGTTGTAAGAACTTGTTTCGCAATCAAGTTAAAATAAATTTGTATAGACTAAGACTATATCCTAAGTGTCTAGTCCCATCTGTTAAATATTATTATGTTCAGACGGGATAACCCAATTAGCCATAAAACTGATCATCCTTTAGGCACTGATGTACTCATTGACGATGTTAGCATAATCTACCTGTAACCTACCTGCTGTAACCTACTTTACTCTAAGAGGGTCGGGGGATTATGCATGCTTTACGCACAAGTTGTCTGAGAAATCAGCATAGAGGTTACACTGTTACCAGTGTAACAAGCTTATCACAACCAGCAAGCAATGTCTGGGAAGTGCATATGATAAATAATGTACAGGATAGGGCAGCTGCTGTCAAGGGGGCACAATATGACTTCCCACAGCTGCTAATGGTTGGTTGTCAAGGGGTACAATATGACTTCCCACAGCTGCTAATGGTTGGTTGTCAAGGGGCACAATATGACTTCCCACAGCTGCTAATGGTTGGTTGTCAAGGGGTACAATATGACTTCCCACAGCTGCTAATGGTTGGTTGTCAAGGGGCACAATATGACTTCCAACAGCTGCTAATGGTTGGTTGTCAGGGGGCACAATATGACTTCCCACAGCTGCTAATGGTTGGTTGTCAAAGGGCACAATATGACTTCCCACAGCTGCTAATGGTTGGTTGTCAAGGGGCACAATATGACTTCCCACAGCTGCTAATGGTTGGTTGTCAAAGGGCATAATATGACTTCCCACAGCTGCTAATGGTTGGTTGTCAAAGGGCACAATATGACTTCCCACAGCTGCTAATGGTTGGTTGTCAAAGGGCACAATATGACTTCCCACAGCTGCTAATGGTTGGTTGTCAAAGGGCACAATATGACTTCCCACAGCTGCTAATGGTTGGTTGTCAAAGGGCACAATATGACTTCCCACAGCTGCTAATGGTTGGTTGTCAAAGGGCACAATATGACTTCCCACAGCTGCTAATGGTTGGTTGTCAAAGGGCACAATATGACTTCCCACAGCTGCTAATGGTTGGTTGTCAAGGGGCACACTATGACTTCCCACAGCTGCTAATGGTTGGTTGTTAAGGGGCACAATATGACTTCCCACAGCTGGTTGGTTGATGTCCTACTCGGGACATGGATTGTATTTGAAGACTTTTCCAGTAGCTTGCAGAGAAGGCCAATTGTTCTACCTGTAATGCAAGGAGAATTATCTAGCATCTTCACCTGAAACCATGGACAGAGAACCCAATAATCTAACCTTGTTGCCTAAAATCTGGTGTTCAGATGATTGTTATATGTAGATGTTGTTGTTAATGTTATGGTGTCCTATTAATGAATTGTTAAAACATAGATGGTTTTTTGGGGGGCTTTAGAAGTAAAGCTAATACATTGTAAAGGTTTTGGTATACAACTGTATTTCGGAGAAATGATGCGGGCACATTCCCTCTAGATATACTGTATGAACAACCTTCCAATAAGGGGAAGCAAGCAAGACCATTTCTCCCTCTAGCTGAAGAAGTTCTGCATTTAAATGACATTAAGAATACAGACATAGGATACAATGGTAGTGACCATTATCGGTTGAGGCGTCTATAAATATAACATCACTCACTCACAATGGTAGTGACTCCATGGATCTGTAGTAACACGCTGAACTGGTAATCCAGGGATTGCAGGTTCGATCCCCCGTCTGACCCTAATAAATTAACAGTCTTTCAGATGGGACTTTAAACCCAGGTCTCATGTCGGTGCTTTACACCGTGCACGTAAAAGAACCAGAGGAGATTCTGGAATGGGTCTCTGTCTGTATCATTGCACTATCCTCCAAAAATGTAAAATGACTAATCTCTTCAGGAGGCGTCGCTCATATGGGCAACCGGTAGCGACGATAAATAAACGTAAAACACACACAATAGTGATTCCCCAGACTTAAAAAGGGGCAGTGTGCAGATAGAAAAGGGTTTTTTTCCATATTGCTCATCTTCAATAGGGCAGAATTGATACAGTCTCGTATGTTATATACAGGGTTCCCCACACCGCCGGGAATTCAGGAATATCATTTTTCCAGTTTGGAAAAGGCCGTCCATTGAACAATTTGTGGCCAAATCCGAGAAAATAATAATGAATTTAGATTTTATAAACATTAAAATCGTATAATGTTTTCCTGACCTGAGAATGAAGTTTCTAGAAACAAAACATGGATTTTCTTATTCTAATTTTAGACACATCTGTTAGAAGAGGTTTCATAGCGGTTACTTCCCTTACAAACGGACTCTCTATACTAGTCAATTGCTATACAGACCAATAGTGTTATCCCTCTAGGGAACTATTGAGATAACATTCTGAAAATGTCGAAACGAATCACTTGATTTCATCCAAGATCCTAGCAACGGTCAATGTTGGCCTTAGACTACAGTACATAGTGGGACATTTCACAGCATAACAAGTCTGTATATTCGGGATTATATCTGCAGGCTAAACAAGCTCTGGTGACACCGGACTATTTACGGACAATTGGAGGTGGATTTCACGTCGTGATAGCGCAGTGGATGCGCATTCTCTCTCCCTCGTGGCGATGGATTCCATCAGGAATGAGGTCTCGAGAGTGATTAATATAAGTTGTAGGAACTTGTTTCGCAATCGAGCTAAAATAAATTTGTATAAACTAATTGTTTTTAGCTTGTTGATTATTTTAGATACAAAGCCAGGATAGAAGAGCGGCAACGTGAGAAGGATATTATGGAGAAACGCAGAATACTCAAGTTTAAGAAGAGAGAGGAATTTCTTAGACAGGAAGAGGCAACAAAGTAAGAGTTTACAAGTAGACTTAACTCTTTAAATGCTGGGTAAAATAAAGGCTATAAATAGGCACGACACTTAAAATCCACATTTTCACTTCTTTCTGATGGTGATGTATTCCATCAGGAATGAGGTGTTGAAACCGATATCAGGAATGAGGTAGGTGTTGAAACCGATATCAGGAATGAGGTGTTGAAACCGATATCAGGAATGAGGTGTTGAAACCGATATCAGGAATGAGGTGTTGAAACCGATATCAGGAATGAGGTATTGAAACCGATATCAGGAATGAGGTGTTGAAACCGATATCAGGAATGAGGTGTTGAAACCGATATCAGGAATGAGGTGTTGAAACCGATATCAGGAATGAGGTAGGTGTTGAAACCGATATCAGGAATGAGGTGTTGAAACCGATATCAGGAATGAGGTGTTGAAACCGATATCAGGAATGAGGTGTTGAAACTGATATCAGGAATGAGGTGTTGAAACCGATATCAGGAATGAGGTAGGTGAAACCGATATCAGGAATGAGGTGTTGAAACTGATATCAGGAATGAGGTGTTGAAACCGATATCAGGAATGAGGTGTTGAAACCGATATCAGGAATGAGGTAGGTGTTGAAACCGATATCAGGAATGAGGTAGGTGTTGAAACCGATATCAGGAATGAGGTGTTGAAACCGATATCAGGAATGAGGTGTTGAAACCGATATCAGGAATGAGGTGTTGAAACCGATATCAGGAATGAGGTAGGTGTTGAAACCGATATCAGGAATGAGGTAGGTGTTGAAACCGATATCAGGAATGAGGTAGGTGTTGAAACTGATATAGCTTATGTTGTAAGAACTTTGTTTTGCTAGTAGGGGTGTCACAATATACCGGTATACCGCGACACCCCTAATTGCTAGTGAGAAAATGATATAAAATAAAAGCATATTGCGGCTGTTATATTAGTGGTCGTTTGGATAATTTTCCAGCTTTAAACTTCTTCATCACAATCGGATAAGTTAAGTGTATATTTTATTATGGTCGTATATGAGGAAACTTGCTTACATTTGCAGGTCGGGTGCGGAACCTGGTCATGGCGTGACAGATCTTGCTAATGAGATAGAGGTATTGTATTTATGTACAATATGATTTTTTATTGTATATTTCATTAAAATATTTCTATAAAAAATGCCAATGACAACTTTTAGACTTTGTTTGATATAATTGTGTTAATCCACTTTGGAATGGGATACAGTACATTCATAATGGCTCAAACATTTTCTGCGATGATGTGATGAAAAATTGCTTTGGATCGAGGCGTGTCATCACAATTCATAGCAGGTATCCATCGCAACTTCATCTCACAGTAAATTAGTCATCGCAACGGGTTCCGATAAAAACATTGTTACCTGGCAGATAACAACATCATCGCAATATCACGACAGACTACTGGTTGTCAAACCTGTCCATTTGTAATTGTTTAATACAATTATCTAGATAGATTCACTTTTTTTATCCTGCGGTTTCTCCGGATCATAAACATTGGACATAACATGAAATATAAGTTTAATTAGCTCAATCAATGTAGGACATAAAGGCTAGCACTGTGTAAGTAGGAATAGGTAAGCAATGTGTATGTAGAAGTAGGAAGTAAAGGCTAGCACTGTGTAAGTACGAATAGGTAAGCAATGTGTATGTAGAAGTAGGAAGTAAAGGCTAGCACTGTGTAAGTAGGAATAGGTAAACAATGTGTATGTAGAAGTAGGAAGTAAAGGCTAGCACTGTGTAAGTAGGAATAGGTAAGCAATAGTAGAAGTAGGAAGTAAAGGCTAGCACTGTGTAAGTAGGAATAGGTAAACAATGTGTATGTAGAAGTAGGAAGTAAAGGCTAGCACTGTGTAAGTACGAATAGGTAAACAATGTGTATGTAGAAGTAGGAAGTAACGGCTAGCACTGTGTAAGTAGGAATAGTAACAATGTGTATGAGAAGTAGGAAGTAAAGGCTAGCACTGTGTAAGTAGGAAGAATAGGTAAGCAATGTGTATGTAGAAGTAGGAAGTAAAGGCTAGCACTGTAAGTAGGAAGACAGGTAAACAATGTGTATGTAGAAGTAGGAAGTAAAGGCTAGCACTGTGTAAGTAGGAATAGGTAAGCAATGTGTATGTAGAAGTAGGAAGTAAAGGCTAGCACTGTGTAAGTAGGAATAGGTAAGCAATGTGTATGTAGAAGTAGGAAGTAAAGGCTAGCACTGTGTAAGTAGGAATAGGTAAGCAATGTGTAAGTAGAAGTAGGAAGTAACGGCTAGCACTGTGTAAGTACGAATAGGTAAACAATGTGTATGTAGAAGTAGGAAGTAAAGGCTAGCACTGTGTAAGTACGAATAGGTAAACAATGTGTATGTAGAAGTAGGAAGTAACGGCTAGCACTGTGTATG
This sequence comes from Archivesica marissinica, assembly GCA_014843695.1. Classification (NCBI taxonomy): domain Eukaryota; kingdom Metazoa; phylum Mollusca; class Bivalvia; order Venerida; family Vesicomyidae; genus Archivesica; species Archivesica marissinica. The sequence goes on along the minus strand of CM026404.1, from coordinate 94,599,769 downwards.
TAGGAATAGGTAAGCAATGTGTATGTAGAAGTAGGAAGTAAAGGCTAGCACTGTGTAAGTAGGAAGAATAGGTAAGCAATGTAGAAGTAGGAAGTAAAGGCTAGCACTGTGTAAGTAGGAAAGGTGCACTGTGTAAGTAGGAATAGGTAAGCAATGTGTAAGTAGAAGTAGGAAGTAACGGCTAGCACTGTGTAAGTACGAATAGGTAAACAATGTGTATGTAGAAGTAGGAAGTAAAGGCTAGCACTGTGTAAGTACGAATAGGTAAACAATGTGTATGTAGAAGTAGGATGTAACGGCTAGCACTGTGTAAGTAGGAATAGGTAAGCAATGTGTATGTAGAAGTAGGAAGTAAAGGCTAGCACTGTGTAAGTAGGAAGAATAGGTAAGCAATGTGTATGTAGAAGTAGGAAGTAAAGGCTAGCACTGTGTAAGTAGGAAGACAGGTAAACAATGTGTATGTAGAAGTAGGAAGTAAAGGCTAGCACTGTGTAAGTAGGAATAGGTAAGCAATGTGTAAGTAGAAGTAGGAAGTAACGGCTAGCACTGTGTAAGTACGAATAGGTAAACAATGTGTATGTAGAAGTAGGAAGTAAAGGCTAGCACTGTGTAAGTACGAATAGGTAAACAATGTGTATGTAGAAGTAGGAAGTAACGGCTAGCACTGTGTAAGTAAGAAGTAAAGGCTAGCACTGTGTAAGTAGGAATAGGTAAGCAATGTGTATGTAGAAGTAGGAAGTAACGGCTAGCACTGTGTAAGTAAGAAGTAAAGGCTAGTACTGTGTAAGTAGGAATAGATAAGCAATGTGTATGTAGAAGTAGGAAGTAAAGGATAGCACTGTGTAAGTAGGAAGAATAGGTAAGCAATTGTATGTAGAAGTAGGAAGTAAAGGCTAGCACTGTGTAAGTAGGAAAGGTAACAATGTGTAGTAGAAGTAGGAAGTAAAGGTAGCACTGTGTAAGTAGGAAAGGTAACAATGTGTATGTAGAAGTAGGAAGTAAAGGCTAGCACTGTGTAAGTAGGAAAGGTAACAATGTGTATGTAGAAGTAGGAAGTAAAGGCTAGCACTGTGTAAGTAGGAATAGGTAAGCAATGTGTATGTAGAAGTAGGAAGTAAAGGCTAGCACTGTGTAAGTAGGAATAGGTAAGCAATGTGTATGTAGAAGTAGGAAGTAAAGGCTAGCACTGTGTAAGTAGGAATAGGTAAGCAATGTGTAAGTAGAAGTAGGAAGTAAAGGCTAGCACTGTGTAAGTAGGAATAGGTAAGCAATGTGTATGTAGAAGTAGGAAGTAAAGGCTAGCACTGTGTAAGTAGGAATAGGTAAGCAATGTGTATGTAGAAGTAGGAAGTAAGGCTAGCACTGTGTAAGTAGGAATAGGTAAACAATGTGTATGTAGAAGTAGGAAGTAAAGGCTAGCACTGTGTAAGTAGGAATAGGTAAACAATGTGTATGTAGAAGTAGGAAGTAACGGCTAGCACTGTGTAAGTAGGAAGAATAGGTAAGCAATGTGTATGTAGAAGTAGGAAGTAAAGGCTAGCACTGTGTAAGTAGGAAGAATAGGTAAACAATGTGTATGTAGAAGTAGGAAGTAAAGGCTAGCACTGTGTAAGTAGGAAGATAGGTAAACAATGTGTATGTAGAAGTAGGAAGTAACGGCTAGCACTGTGTAAGTAGGAATAGGTAAGCAATGTGTATGTAGAAGTAGGAAGTAAAGGCTAGCACTGTGTAAGTAGGAATAGGTAAGCAATGTGTATGTAGAAGTAGGAAGTAAAGGCTAGCACTGTGTAAGTAGGAAGAATAGGTAAGCAATGTGTATGTAGAAGTAGGAAATAAAGGCTAGCACTGTGTAAGTAGGAAGATAGGTAAGCAATGTGTATGTAGAAGTAGGAAGTAAAGGCTAGCACTGTGTAAGTAGGAAGACAGGTAAACAATGTGTATGTAGAAGTAGGAAGTAAAGGCTAGCACTGTGTAAGTAGGAATAGGTAAACAATGTGTATGTAGAAGTAGGAAGTAACGGCTATCACTGTGTAAGTAGGAAGAATAGGTAAGCAATGTGTATGTAGAAGTAGGAAGTAACGGCTAGCACTGTGTAAGTAGGAATAGGTAAGCAATGTGTATGTAGAAGTAGGAAGTAAAGGCTAGCACTGTGTAAGTAGGAAGAATAGGTAAGCAATGTGTATGTAGAAGTAGGAAGTAAAGGCTAGCACTGTGTAAGTAGGAAGACAGGTAAACAATGTGTATGTAGAAGTAGGAAGTAAAGGCTAGCACTGTGTAAGTAGGAATAGGTAAGCAATGTGTAAGTAGAAGTAGGAAGTAACGGCTAGCACTGTGCAAGTACGAATAGGTAAACAATGTGTATGTAGAAGTAGGAAGTAATGGCTAGCACTGTGTAAGTAAGAAGTAAAGGCTAGCACTGTGTAAGTAGGAAGACAGGTAAGCAATGTGTATGTAGAAGTAGGAAGTAAATGCTAGCACTGTGTAAGTAGGAATAGGTAAGCAATGTGTATGTAGAAGTAGGAAGTAACGGCTAGCACTGTGTAAGTAAGAAGTAAAGGCTAGTACTGTGTAAGTAGGAATAGATAAGCAATGTGTATGTAGAAGTAGGAAGTAAAGGATAGCACTGTGTAAGTAGGAAGAATAGGTAAGCAATGTGTATGTAGAAGTAGGAAGTAAAGGCTAGCACTGTGTAAGTAGGAATAGGTAAGCAATGTGTATGTAGAAGTAGGAAGTAAAGGATAGCACTGTGTAAGTAGGAATAGGTAAGCAATGTGTATGTAGAAGTAGGAAGTAAAGGCTAGCACTGTGTAAGTAGGAATATAGGTAAGCAATGTGTAAGTAGAAGTAGGAAGTAAAGGCTAGCACTGTGTAAGTAGGAATATAGGTAAGCAATGTGTAAGTAGAAGTAGGAAGTAAATGCTAGCACTGTGTAAGTAAGAAGTAAAGGCTAGCACTGTGTAAGTAGGAAGACGGGTAAGCAATGTGTATGTAGAAGTAGGAAGTAAAGGGTAGCACTGTGTAAGTAGGAATAGATAAGCAATGTGTATGTAGAAGTAGGAAGTAAAGGCTAGCACTGTGTAAGTAGGAATATAGGTAAGCAATGTGTAAGTAGAAGTAGGAAGTAAAGGCTAGCACTGTGTAAGTAGGAATATAGGTAAGCAATGTGTAAGTAGAAGTAGGAAGTAAATGCTAGCACTGTGTAAGTAAGAAGTAAAGGCTAGCACTGTGTAAGTAGGAAGACGGGTAAGCAATGTGTATGTAGAAGTAGGAAGTAAAGGGTAGCACTGTGTAAGTAGGAATAGATAAGCAATGTGTATGTAGAAGTAGGAAGTAAAGGCTAGCACTGTGTAAGTAGGAATAGGTAAGCAATGTGTATGTAGAAGTAGGAAGTAAAGGGTAGCACTGTGTAAGTAGGAATATAGGTAAGCAATGTGTAAGTAGAAGTAGGAAGTAAAGGCTAGCACTGTGTAAGTAGGAAGACAGGTAAACAATGTGTATGTAGAAGTAGGAAGTAAAGGCTAGCACTGTGTAAGTAGGAATAGGTAAGCAATGTGTATGTAGAAGTAGGAAGTAAAGGCTAGCACTGTGTAAGTAGGAATAGGTAAGCAATGTGTATGTAGAAGTAGGAAGTAAAGGGTAGCACTGTGTAAGTAGGAATAGGTAAGCAATGTGTAAGTAGAAGTAGGAAGTAACGGCTAGCACTGTGTAAGTAGGAATAGGTAAGCAATGTGTATGTAGAAGTAGGAAGTAATGGCTAGCACTGTGTAAGTAGGAATAGGTAAGCAATGTGTATGTAGAAGTAGGAAGTAAAGGCTAGTACTGTGTAAGTAGGAATAGATAAGCAATGTGTATGTAGAAGTAGGAAGTAAAGGATAGCACTGTGTAAGTAGGAAGAATAGGTAAGCAATGTGTATGTAGAAGTAGGAAGTAAAGGCTAGCACTGTGTAAGTAGGAATAGGTAAGCAATGTGTATGTAGAAGTAGGAAGTAAAGGATAGCACTGTGTAAGTAGGAATAGGTAAGCAATGTGTATGTAGAAGTAGGAAGTAAAGGCTAGCACTGTGTAAGTAGGAATATAGGTAAGCAATGTGTAAGTAGAAGTAGGAAGTAAAGGCTAGCACTGTGTAAGTAGGAATATAGGTAAGCAATGTGTAAGTAGAAGTAGGAAGTAAATGCTAGCACTGTGTAAGTAAGAAGTAAAGGCTAGCACTGTGTAAGTAGGAAGACGGGTAAGCAATGTGTATGTAGAAGTAGGAAGTAAAGGGTAGCACTGTGTAAGTAGGAATAGATAAGCAATGTGTTTGTAGAAGTAGGAAGTAAAGGCTAGCACTGTGTAAGTAGGAATAGGTAAGCAATGTGTATGTAGAAGTAGGAAGTAAAGGGTAGCACTGTGTAAGTAGGAATATAGGTAAGCAATGTGTAAGTAGAAGTAGGAAGTAAAGGCTAGCACTGTGTAAGTAGGAAGACAGGTAAACAATGTGTATGTAGAAGTAGGAAGTAAAGGCTAGCACTGTGTAAGTAGGAATAGGTAAGCAATGTGTATGTAGAAGTAGGAAGTAACGGCTATCACTGTGTAAGTAGGAAGAATAGGTAAGCAATGTGTATGTAGAAGTAGGAAGTAACGGCTAGCACTGTGTAAGTACGAATAGGTTAACAATGTGTATGTAGAAGTAGGAAGTAAAGGCTAGCACTGTGTAAGTAGGAAGACAGGTAAACAATGTGTATGTAGAAGTAGGAAGTAACAGCTAGCACTGTGTAAGTAGGAATAGGTAAGCAATGTGTATGTAGAAGTAGGAAGTAAAGGCTAGCACTGTGTAAGTAGGAATAGGTAAGCAATGTGTAAGTAGAAGTAGGAAGTAAAGGCTAGCACTGTGTAAGTAGGAATATAGGTAAGCAATGTGTAAGTAGAAGTAGGAAGTAAATGCTAGCACTGTGTAAGTAAGAAGTAAAGGCTAGCACTGTGTAAGTAGGAAGACGGGTAAGCAATGTGTATGTAGAAGTAGGAAGTAAAGGGTAGCACTGTGTAAGTAGGAATAGATAAGCAATGTGTATGTAGAAGTAGGAAGTAAAGGCTAGCACTGTGTAAGTAGGAATAGGTAAGCAATGTGTATGTAGAAGTAGGAAGTAAAGGCTAGCACTGTGTAAGTAGGAATATAGGTAAGCAATGTGTAAGTAGAAGTAGGAAGTAAAGGCTAGCACTGTGTAAGTAGGAAGACAGGTAAACAATGTGTATGTAGAAGTAGGAAGTAAAGGCTAGCACTGTGTAAGTAGGAACAGGTAAGCAATGTGTATGTAGAAGTAGGAAGTAAAGGCTAGCACTGTGTAAGTAGGAATAGGTAAGCAATGTGTATGTAGAAGTAGGAAGTAAAGGGTAGCACTGTGTAAGTAGGAATAGGTAAGCAATGTGTAAGTAGAAGTAGGAAGTAACGGCTAGCACTGTGTAAGTAGGAATAGGTAAGCAATGTGTATGTAGAAGTAGGAAGTAATGGCTAGCACTGTGTAAGTAGGAATAGGTAAGCAATGTGTATGTAGAAGTAGGAAGTAAAGGCTAGCACTGTGTAAGTAGGAATAGGTAAACAATGTGTATGTAGAAGTTGGAAATAAAGGCTAGCACTGTGTAAGTAGGAATAGGTAAACAATGTGTATGTAGAAGTAGGAAGTAACGGCTATCACTGTGTAAGTAGGAAGAATAGGTAAGCAATGTGTATGTAGAAGTAGGAAGTAACGGCTAGCACTGTGTAAGTACGAATAGGTTAACAATGTGTATGTAGAAGTAGGAAGTAAAGGCTAGCACTGTGTAAGTAGGAAGACAGGTAAACAATGTGTATGTAGAAGTAGGAAGTAACAGCTAGCACTGTGTAAGTAGGAATAGGTAAGCAATGTGTATGTAGAAGTAGGAAGTAAAGGCTAGCACTGTGTAAGTAGGAATAGGTAAGCAATGTGTATGTAGAAGTAGGAAGTAAAGGCTAGCACTGTGTAAGTAGGAAGAATAGATAAGCAATGTGTATGTAGAAGTAGGACATAAAGGCTAGCACTGTGTAAGTAGGAAGATAGGTAAGCAATGTGTATGTAGAAGTAGGAAGTAAAGGCTAGCACTGTGTAAGTAGGAATAGGTAAACAATGTGTATGTAGAAGTAGGAAATAAAGGCTAGCACTGTGTAAGTAGGAATAGGTAAACAATGTGTATGTAGAAGTAGGAAGTAACGGCTATCACTGTGTAAGTAGGAAGAATAGGTAAGCAATGTGTATGTAGAAGTAGGAAGTAACGGCTAGCACTGTGTAAGTAGGAATAGGTAAGCAATGTGTATGTAGAAGTAGGAAGTAAAGGCTAGCACTGTGTAAGTAGGAAGAATAGGTAAGCAATGTGTATGTAGAAGTAGGAAGTAAAGGCTAGCACTGTGTAAGTAGGAAGAATAGGTAAGCAATGTGTATGTAGAAGTAGGAAGTAAAGGCTAGCACTGTGTAAGTAGGAAGATAGGTAAGCAATGTGTATGTAGAAGTAGGAAGTAACGGCTAGCACTGTGTAAGTAGGAATAGGTAAGCAATGTGTATGTAGAAGTAGGAAGTAAAGGCTAGCACTGTGTAAGTAGGAATAGGTAAGCAATGTGTATGTAGAAGTAGGAAGTAAAGGCTAGCACTGTGTAAGTAGGAAGAATAGATAAGCAATGTGTATGTAGAAGTAGGACATAAAGGCTAGCACTGTGTAAGTAGGAAGATAGGTAAGCAATGTGTATGTAGAAGTAGGATGTAAAGGCTAGCACTGTGTAAGTAGGAATAGGTAAGCAATGTGTATGTAGAAGTAGGAAGTAAAGGCTAGCACTGTGTAAGTAGGAATAGGTAAGCAATGTGTATGTAGAAGTAGGAAGTAAAGGCTAGCACTGTGTAAGTAGGAATAGGTAAACAATGTGTATGTAGAAGTAGGAAGTAAAGGCTAGCACTGTGTAAGTAGGAAGAATAGGTAAGCAATGTGTATGTAGAAGTAGGAAGTAAAGGCTAGCACTGTGTAAGTAGGAAGAATAGGTAAGCAATGTGTATGTAGAAGTAGGAAGTAAAGGCTAGCACTGTGTAAGTAGGAATAGGTAAGCAATGTGTATGTAGAAGTAGGAAGTAAAGGCTAGCACTGTGTAAGTAGGAAGAATAGGTAAGCAATGTGTATGTAGAAGTAGGAAGTAAAGGCTAGCACTGTGTAAGTAGGAATAGGTAAGCAATGTGTATGTAGAAGTAGGAAGTAATGGCTAGCACTGTGTAAGTAGGAATAGGTAAGCAATGTGTATGTAGAAGTAGGAAGTAATGGCTAGCACTGTGTAAGTAGGAATAGGTAAGCAATGTGTATGTAGAAGTAGGAAGTAAAGGCTAGCACTGTGTAAGTAGGAATAGGTAAGCAATGTGTATGTAGAAGTAGGAAGTAAAGGCTAGCACTGTGTAAGTACGAATAGGTAAGCAATGTGTATGTAGAAGTAGGAAGTAAAGGCTAGCACTGTGTAAGTACGAATAGGTAAGCAATGTGTATTTAGAAGTAGGAAGTAAAGGCTAGCACTGTGTAAGTAGGAATAGGTAAGCAATGTGTATGTAGAAGTAGGAAGTAAAGGCTAGCACTGTGTAAGTACGAATAGGTAAGCAATGTGTATGTAGAAGTAGGAAGTAAAGGCTAGCACTGTGTAAGTAGGAATAGGTAAGCAATGTGTATGTAGAAGTAGGAAGTAAAGGCTAGTACTGTGTAAGTAGGAATAGGTAAGCAATGTGTATGTAGAAGTAGGAAGTAAAGACTAGCACTGTGTAAGTACGAATAGGTAAGCAATGTGTATGTAGAAGTAGGAAGTAAAGGCTAGCACTGTGTAAGTACGAATAGGTAAGCAATGTGTATGTAGAAGTAGGAAGTAAAGGCTAGCACTGTGTAAGTAGGAATAGGTAAGCAATGTGTATGTAGAAGTAGGAAGTAAAGGCTAGCACTGTGTAAGTACGAATAGGTAAGCAATGTGTATGTAGAAGTAGGAAGTAAAGGCTAGCACTGTGTAAGTACGAATAGGTAAGCAATGTGTATGTAGAAGTAGGAAGTAAAGGCTAGCACTGTGTAAGTAGGAAGACAGGTAAGCAATGTGTATGTAGAAGTAGGAAGTAAAGGCTAGCACTCAAATTCAATAGTGTGTCCGTCAATTAGACTGCCGTACTCAATTAGTAACACATGTATTTGATTGAGCAAACGAGTCATCACATATGCCATTGTTCTTCGGCAAGTGTTCACACCTCCGAAAATACTATTTTTATGTTCGAATACGATGTAATTAAAGATTACCTCTTTCAAGGGCATAAGGTAAGCAATAACACCCGTCGGCTATACACATCTCACTTGTAATATGCACCTGCAGCTCCAATCAATGAGTTTGTTGTGTTTTACAGGGAACAGAACAAGAACTTGCCGAGTTAGAAGCCTTGATGCCATCACAGGAGGAGAGAGACCAGATGAGAATAGACGAGGACGACACCGAGGCAGACAAGAAGGCTGAATACACGGCCAAGGAACGAGACTTTGTAGAAAATATATCCGATCTACAACATGGCAATGCTGTCTATCCCATTGGACGTGATAGAATGTACCGACGGTATTGGATGTTTAAATCTATACCAGGTGTCTTTATTGAAGATGATGAACAATATGTGCAGGCAGAGGCATTACAGCTGTGTTGTCAAAACCCACATGGAAGTACCTATGATTTGAACAACCCTATGGCAGTTCCACCAAAGCTCAATTTTACGAAAACCACAGAAGTTGCACAGCAAGGGACCCCTGAACAGTCTGCTCCTGTGTTGAATCAGGAGAATAAGGAGGGCAGTGATAAGGAAAATGACTCGATGAATGCTTCAAGTCTGAATAATAGTGCCGTAACCGATGTAAATAATTCTAATAATAATATCCAATCAGCAAATAACAGTCTAGTAAATAATGATGATTCAAGTAAAACAGAAAATGAAGTTGATAAAGGTAATGGCGATGCAATAGTAGTAATAAGTGATGATGACGATTCAAGACCTCCCATGTTACAACCTGAAGAAAAGGTTGAGCCACCTTTAGTTGTTGAAACACCAGCTTTAAAGCAAATTACAGAAATAGCTAAACATGCATGTAAATGGTCATTCTATAGAAATGAAGAGGAACTGGATTTATTGATTGCTTCCCTAAATGGGAGAGGTTTTCGCGAACGTTCTCTTAAAATGGCAATTCTTGAACAGAAAAATAAGATTATGGATACTATATCAAAGGTGGAAGCAGATCTCTTACACATTCCTGAGGAAACGGAAAATGATGTAACTGATGATAATGAAGGAAGTTCTAAATTGATGACGAAAGAATGGAAGAGTGGTCGTAGAAATGTGACTGGTATGATGCAAAATGATTCTGCGCATGAAGGTCTCGAGCTTAACCTCCGAGAGATGATTCTCGACCTTGAAGAAAGAATACACGTAGGATCTCTAGGTCATCTCAGAGTAAGTATTGTCACTGGAGAAAATTATCCAAATGCACAGGAATACCGTCCATACTTTATTCCATACGATTATTCTGTTGTTGAGTGGGGATTATTCTGTTGTTGAGTGGGGATTATTCTGTTGTTGAGTGGGGATTATTCTGTTGTTGAGTGGGGATTATATTCTGTTGTTGAGTGGGGATTATATTGTTGAGTGGGGATTATTCTGTTGTTGAGTGGGGATTATATTGTTGAGTGGGGATTATATTCTGTTGTTGAGTGGGGATTATTCTGTTGTTGAGTGGGGATTATTCTGTTGTTGAGTGGGGATTATTCTGTTGTTGAGTGGGGATTATTCTGTTGTTGAGTGGGGATTATTCTGTTGTTGAGTGGGGATTATTCTGTGTGAGTGGGGATTATATTGTTGAGTGGGGATTATATTCTGTTGTTGAGTGGGGATTATTCTGTTGTTGAGTGGGGATTATATTGTTGAGTGGAGATTATATTCTGTTGTTGAGTGGGGATATTCTGTTGTTGAGTGGGGATTATTCTGTTGTTGAGGGGATTATTGATTTATATTGTTGAGTGGGGATTATTGTGGGGATTTATTCTGTTGTTGAGTGGGGATTATTCTGTTGTTGAGTGGGGATTATTCTGTTGTTGAGTGGGGATTATATTCTGTTGTTGAGTGGGATTATTCTGTTGTTGAGTGGGGATTATTCTGTTGTTGAGTGGGGATTATATTCTGTTGTTGAGTGGGGATTATTCTGTTGTTGAGTGGGGATTATTCTGTTGTTGAGTGGGGATTATTATGTTGTTGAGTGGGGATTATTCTGTTGTTGAGTGGGTTTTTTGTTGTTGAGTGGGTTTATTCTGTTGTTGAGTGGGATTATTCTGTTATTGAGTGGGGATTATTCTGTTGTTGAGTGGGGATTATTCTGTTGTTGAGTGGGGATTATTCTGTTGTTGAGTGGGGATTATTCTGTTGTTGAGTGGGGATTATTCTGTTGTTGAGTGGGATGATTATTCTGTTGTTGAGTGGGGATGATTATTCTGTTGTTGAGTGGGGATTATTCTGTTGTTGAGTGGGGATTATTCTGTTGTTGAGTGGGGATTATTCTGTTATTGAGTGGGGATTATTCTGTTGTTGAGTGGGGATTATTCTGTTGTTGGGTGGGGATTATTCTGTTGTTGAGTGGGGATTATTCTGGTGTTGAGTGGGGATTATTCTGGTGTTGAGTGGGGGTTGAGTGGGGATTATTCTGGTGTTGAGTGGGGATTATTCTGTTGTTGAGTGGGGATTATTCTGTTGTTGAGTGGGGATTATTCTGTTGTGGGATTATTCTGTTGTTGAAGTGGGGATTATTCTGTTGGAGTGGGTATTATATTGTTGAGTGGGGATTATTCTGTTGTTGAGTGGGGATTACTATTGTTGAGTGGGGATTACCACAAAACAAACAATATTCTGTTGTTGAGTGGGGATTATTCTGTTATTGAGTGGGGATTATTCTGTTATTGAGTGGGGATTATTCTGTTGTTGAGTGGGCATTATTCTGTTGTTGAGTGGGGATTATTCTGTTGTTGAGTGGGTATTATTCTGGTGTTGAGTGGGGATTATTCTGTTGTTGAGTGGGGATTATGCTGTTGTTGAGTGGGGTTTATTCTGTTGTTGAGTGGGGATTATTCTGATGTTGAGTGGGGTTTATTCTGTTGTTGAGTGGGGTTTATTCTGTTGTTGAGTGGGGTTGTAGGACCTAGTAAGACTATGAGTATTTAGGTTTAGCATATCTCTGTTAAAAAGAATTTAGAGACTTGCTGTAAGCGTAGAGATGGATTAAAACCAAAGTGTTCACATCCTTAGCTTGCATTACAGTGCCTCTTAATTGTGCAAGAGTAACATCATACAAGTTCTAACATACTTGCACGACCCAGAATCCAGTAATATTATTTTGGAGTGCATAGAGTCGCAGTGTTCCCACTGGTTGATATGATGTCTTTTCCAAATTCATTGCCAATTTGTTGAAAATTGTAGTTAATTTTAATTAAATGGAGCAAACTTGAGGGCCAAATATACTGACATGATTTCATGATGCCAGTCAGTAAACCAAATTGGTTTGCCACTCCCTGCATACATTCACATTGCTTACAGATGTTTGTAGATAAACAATTTGTGTATATGACTGCTATATTTATTTGAATTTTTCTGTTTTATTAGAGTTTTGTGTTTTTTAAAACATTGAATCATTGGAGATTATATTCTTTAAATATCTGGGACTTTTACCAAAAATTTCCTTATTTCCGACATAGTGTCACTTTAAAACAAATAACTAATAGTGTCACTTTAAAACAATAACTAATAGTGTCGCTTTAAAACAAATAACTAATAGTGTCGCTTTAAAACAAATAACTAATAGTGCAACTTTTGTAAAACAGGTGAAGGCAAGAGTAGGCTGGAGGGATGCTATAGAGAATGGTGGATATGAAGCATGTTCTGATGAGTTATTGTTTAAAGGAGAAGTAAAGGCAAGCACTGTGTAAGTACAAGTAGGAAGTAAAGGCAAGCACTGTGTAAGTACAAGTAGGAAGTAAAGGCAAGCACTGTGTAAGTACAAGTAGGAAGTAAAGGCAAGCACAGTGTAAGTACAAGTAGGAAGTAAAGGCAAGCACTGTGTAAGTACAAGTGGGAATTAAAGGCAAGCACTGTGTAAGTACAAGTAGGAAGTAAAGGCAAGCACTGTGTAAGTACAAGTAGGAAGTAAAGGCAAGCACTGTGTAAGTACAAGTAGGAAGTAAAGGCAAGCACTGTGTAAGTACAAGTAGGAAGTAAAGGCAAGCACTGTAAGTACAAGTAGGAAGTAAAGGCAAGCACTGTGTAAGTACAAGTAGGAAGTAAAGGCAAGCACTGTAAGTACAAGTAGGAAGTAAAGGCAAGCACTGTGTAAGTACAAGTAGGAAGTAAAGGCAAGCACTGTAAGTACAAGTAGGAAGTAAAGGCAAGCACTGTAAGTACAAGTAGGAAGTAAAGGCAAGCACTGTGTAAGTACAAGTAGGAAGTAAAGGCAAGCACTGTGTAAGTACAAGTAGGAAGTAAAGGCAAGTACAAGTAGGAAGTAAAGACAAGCACTGTGTAAGTACAAGTAGGAAGTAAAGGCAAGCACTGTGTAAGTACAAGTAGGAAGTAAAGGCAAGCACTGTGTAAGTACAAGTAGGAAGTAAAGGCAAGCACTGTGTAAGTACAAGTAGGAAGTAAAGGCAAGCACTGTGTAAGTACAAGTAGGAAGTAAAGGCAAGCACTGTGTAAGTACAAGTAGGAAGTAAAGGCAAGCACTGTAAGTACAAGTAGGAAGTAAAGGCAAGCACTGTGTAAGTACAAGTAGGAAGTAAAGGCAAGCACTGTGTAAGTACAAGTAGGAAGTAAAGGCAAGCACATGTGTAAGTACAAGTAGGAAGTAAAGGCAAGCACTGTGTAAGTACAAGTAGGAAGTAAAGGCAAGCACTGTGTAAGTACAAGTAGGAAGTAAAGGCAAGCACTGTGTAAGTACAAGTAGGAAGTAAAGGCAAGCACTGTGTAAGTACAAGTAGGAAGTAAAGGCAAGCACTGTGTAAGTACAAGTAGGAAGTAAAGGCAAGCACTGTGTAAGTACAAGTAGGAAGTAAAGGCAAGCACTGTGTAAGTACAAGTAGGAAGTAAAGGCAAGCACTGTGTAAGTACAAGTAGGAAGTAAAGGCAAGCACTGTGTAAGTACAAGTAGGAAGTAAAGGCAAGCACTGTAAGTACAAGTAGGAAGTAAAGGCAAGCACTGTGTAAGTACAAGTAGGAAGTAAAGGCAAGCACTGTGTAAGTACAAGTAGGAAGTAAAGGCAAGCACTGTAAGTACAAGTAGGAAGTAAAGGCAAGCACTGTGTAAGTACAAGTAGGAAGTAAAGGCAAGCACTGTAAGTACAAGTAGGAAGTAAAGGCAAGCACTGTAAGTACAAGTAGGAAGTAAAGGCAAGCACTGTGTAAGTACAAGTAGGAAGTAAAGGCAAGCACTGTAAGTACAAGTAGGAAGTAAAGGCAAGCACTGTGTAAGTACAAGTAGGAAGTAAAGGCAAGCACAGTGTAAGTACAAGTAGGAAGTAAAGGCAAGCACTGTGTAAGTACAAGTAGGAAGTAAAGGCAAGCACAGTGTAAGTACAAGTAGGAAGTAAAGGCAAGCACTGTAAGTACAAGTAGGAAGTAAAGGCAAGCACTGTGTAAGTACAAGTAGGAAGTAAAGGCAAGCACAGTGTAAGTACAAGTAGGAAGTAAAGGCAAGCACTGTAAGTACAAGTAGGAAGTAAAGGCAAGCACTGTGTAAGTACAAGTAGGAAGTAAAGGCAAGCACTGTAAGTACAAGTAGGAAGTAAAGGCAAGCACAGTGTAAGTACAAGTAGGAAGTAAAGGCAAGCACTGTGTAAGTAAAAGTAGGAAGTAAAGGCAAGCACTGTGTAAGTACAAGTAGGAAGTAAAGGCAAGCACTGTGTAAGTAAAAGTAGGAAGTAAAGGCAAGTACAAGTAGGAAGTAAAGACAAGCACTGTAAGTACAAGTAGGTAGTAAAGGCAAGCACTGTGTAAGTAAAAGTAGGAAGTAAAGGCAAGTACAAGTAGGAAGTAAAGACAAGCACTGTGTAAGTACAAGTAGGAAGTAAAGGCAAGAACTGTGTAAGTACAAGTAGGAAGTAAAGGCAAGTACAAGTAGGAAGTAAAGACAAGCACTGTGTAAGTACAAGTAGGAAGTAAAGGCAAGTACAAGTAGGAAGTAAAGACAAGCACTGTGTAAGTAAAAGTAGGAAGTAAAGGCAAGTACAAGTAGGAAGTAAAGACAAGCACTGTAAGTACAAGTAGGTAGTAAAGGCAAGCACTGTGTAAGTAAAAGTAGGAAGTAAAGGCAAGTACAAGTAGGAAGTAAAGACAAGCACTGTGTAAGTACAAGTAGGAAGTAAAGGCAAGAACTGTGTAAGTACAAGTAGGAAGTAAAGGCAAGTACAAGTAGGAAGTAAAGACAAGCACTGTGTAAGTACAAGTAGGAAGTAAAGGCAAGTACAAGTAGGAAGTAAAGACAAGCACTGTGTAAGTACAAGTAGGAAGTAAAGGCAAGTACAAGTAGGAAGTAAAGACAAGCACTGTGTAAGTAAAAGTAGGAAGTAAAGGCAAGTACAAGTAGGAAGTAAAGACAAGCACTGTAAGTACAAGTAGGAAGTAAAGGCAAGCACTGTGTAAGTAAAAGTAGGAAGTAAAGGCAAGTACAAGTAGGAAGTAAAGACAAGCACTGTGTAAGTACAAGTAGGAAGTAAAGGCAAGCACTGTGTAAGTACAAGTAGGAAGTAAAGGCAAGCACTGTGTAAGTACAAGTAGGAAGTAAAGGCAAGCACTGTGTAAGTACAAGTAGGAAGTAAAGGCAAGCACTGTGTAAGTACAAAAAGTAAAGGAAACACAAGTACAAGTAGCAAGTAAAGGCAATCACTGTGTAAGTACAAGTAGGAAGAAAAGGCAAGCACAGTGTAAGTACAAGTAGGAAGTAAAGGCAACACAAGTACAAGTAGGAAGTAAAGGCAAGCACTTTGTAAGTACAAGTAGGAAGTAAAGGCAAGCACTGTAAGTACAAGTAGGAAGTAAAGGCAAGCACTGTGTAAGTACAAGTAGGAAGTAAAGGCAAGCACAGTGTAAGTACAAGTAGGAAGTAAAGGCAAGCACTGTGTAAGTACAAGTAGGAAGTAAAGGCAAGCACAGTGTAAGTACAAGTAGGAAGTAAAGGCAAGCACTGTAAGTACAAGTAGGAAGTAAAGGCAAGCACTGTGTAAGTACAAGTAGGAAGTAAAGGCAAGCACAGTGTAAGTACAAGTAGGAAGTAAAGGCAAGCACTGTAAGTACAAGTAGGAAGTAAAGGCAAGCACTGTGTAAGTACAAGTAGGAAGTAAAGGCAAGCACTGTAAGTACAAGTAGGAAGTAAAGGCAAGCACTGTGTAAGTACAAGTAGGAAGTAAAGGCAAGCACTGTGTAAGTACAAGTAGGAAGTAAAGGCAAGCACTGTGTAAGTACAAGTAGGAAGTAAAGGCAAGCACTGTGTAAGTAAAAGTAGGAAGTAAAGGCAAGTACAAGTAGGAAGTAAAGACAAGCACTGTAAGTACAAGTAGGTAGTAAAGGCAAGCACTGTGTAAGTAAAAGTAGGAAGTAAAGGCAAGTACAAGTAGGAAGTAAAGACAAGCACTGTGTAAGTACAAGTAGGAAGTAAAGGCAAGAACTGTGTAAGTACAAGTAGGAAGTAAAGGCAAGTACAAGTAGGAAGTAAAGACAAGCACTGTGTAAGTACAAGTAGGAAGTAAAGGCAAGTACAAGTAGGAAGTAAAGACAAGCACTGTGTAAGTAAAAGTAGGAAGTAAAGGCAAGTACAAGTAGGAAGTAAAGACAAGCACTGTAAGTACAAGTAGGTAGTAAAGGCAAGCACTGTGTAAGTAAAAGTAGGAAGTAAAGGCAAGTACAAGTAGGAAGTAAAGACAAGCACTGTGTAAGTACAAGTAGGAAGTAAAGGCAAGAACTGTGTAAGTACAAGTAGGAAGTAAAGGCAAGTACAAGTAGGAAGTAAAGACAAGCACTGTGTAAGTACAAGTAGGAAGTAAAGGCAAGTACAAGTAGGAAGTAAAGACAAGCACTGTGTAAGTACAAGTAGGAAGTAAAGGCAAGTACAAGTAGGAAGTAAAGACAAGCACTGTGTAAGTAAAAGTAGGAAGTAAAGGCAAGTACAAGTAGGAAGTAAAGACAAGCACTGTAAGTACAAGTAGGTAGTAAAGGCAAGCACTGTGTAAGTAAAAGTAGGAAGTAAAGGCAAGTACAAGTAGGAAGTAAAGACAAGCACTGTGTAAGTACAAGTAGGAAGTAAAGGCAAGCACTGTGTAAGTACAAGTAGGAAGTAAAGGCAAGCACTGTGTAAGTACAAGTAGGAAGTAAAGGCAAGCACTGTGTAAGTACAAGTAGGAAGTAAAGGCAAGTAGTGTAAGTACAAGTAGGAAGTAAAGGCAAGCACTGTGTAAGTACAAGTAGGAATTAAAGGCAAGCACTGTGTAAGTACAAGTAGGAAGTAAAGGCAAGGACTGTGTAAGTACAAGTAGGAAGTAAAGGCAAGGACTGTGTAAGTACAAGTAGGAAGTAAAGGCAAGCACTGTGTAAGTACAAGTAGGAAGTAAAGGCAAGGACTGTGTAAGTACAAGTAGGAAGTAAAGGCAAGCACTGTGTAAGTACAAGTAGGAAGTAACGGCAAGCACTGTGTAAGTACAAGTAGGAAGTAAAGGCAAGTACTGTGTAAGTACAAGTAGGAAGTAAAGGCAAGCACTGTGTAAGTACAAGTAGGAAGTAAAGGCAAGTACAAGTAGGAAGTAAAGGCTAGCACTGTGTAAGTACAAGTAGGAAGTAAAGGCAAGCACTGTAAGTACAAGTAGGAAGTAACGGCAAGCACTGTGTAAGTACAAGTAGGAAGTAAAGGCAAGCACTGTGTAAGTACAAGTAGGAAGTAAAGGCAAGTACAAGTAGGAAGTAAAGGCAAGCACTGTGTAAGTAGGAAGTAAAGGCAAGCACTGTGTAAGTACAAGTAGGAAGTAAAGGCAAGCACTGTGTAAGTACAAGTAGGAATTAAAGGCAAGCACTGTGTAAGTAGGAAGTAAAGGCAAGCACTGTGTAAGTACAAGTAGGAAGTAAAGGCAAGCACTGTGTAAGTACAAGTAGGAATTAAAGGCAAGCACTGTGTAAGTACAAGTAGGAAGTAAAGGCAAGCACTGTGTAAGTACAAGTAGGAAGTAAAGGCAAGCACTGTGTAAGTAGGAAGTAAAGGCAAGCACTGTGTAAGTACAAGTAGGAAGTAAAGGCAAGCACTGTGTAAGTACAAGTAGGAATTAAAGGCAAGCACTGTGTAAGTAGGAAGTAAAGGCAAGCACTGTGTAAGTACAAGTAGGAAGTAAAGGCAAGCACTGTGTAAGTACAAGTAGGAATTAAAGGCAAGCACTGTGTAAGTACAAGTAGGAAGTAAAGGCAAGCACTGTGTAAGTACAAGTAGGAAGTAAAGGCAAGCACTGTGTAAGTAGGAAGTAAAGGCAAGCACTGTGTAAGTACAAGTAGGAAGTAAAGGCAAGCACTGTGTAAGTACAAGTAGGAAGTAAAGGCAAGCACTGTGTAAGTAGGAAGTAAAGGCAAGCACTGTGTAAGTACAAGTAGGAAGTAAAGGCAAGCACTGTGTAAGTACAAGTAGGAATTAAAGGCAAGCACTGTGTAATTAGGAAGTAAAGAATATCACTGTAAGTAAAAGTAGGAAGTAAAGGCAAGCACTGTGTAAGTACAAGTAGGAAGTAAACTAATGTTTCATAAAGACAAGCACTGTGTAAGTACAAGTAGGAAGTAAACTAATGTTTCATAAAGACAAGCACTGTGTAAGTACAAGTAGGAAGTAAACTAATGTTTCATAAAGACAAGCACTGTGTAAGTACAAGTAGGAAGTAAACTAATGTTTCATAAAGACAAGCACTGTGTAAGTACAAGTAGGAAGTAAACTAATGTTTCATAAAGACAAGCACTGTGTAAGTACAAGTAGGAAGTAAACTAATGTTTCATAAAGACAAGCACTGTGTAAGTACAAGTAGGAAGTAAACTAATGTTTCATAAAGACAAGCACTGTGTAAGTACAAGTAGGAAGTAAACTAATGTTTCATAAAGACAAGTACTGTGTAAGTACAAGTAGGAAGTAAACTAATTGTTCATAAAGACAAGCACTGTGTAAGTACAAATAGGAAGTAAACTAATGTTTCATAAAGACAAGCACTGTGTAAGTACAAGTAGGAAGTAAACTAATGTTTCATAAAGACAAGCACTGTGTAAGTACAAGTAGGAAGTAAACTAATGTTTCATAAAGACAAGCACTGTGTAAGTACAAGTAGGAAGTAAACTAATGTTTCATAAAGACAAGCACTGTGTAAGTACAAGTAGGAAGTAAACTAATGTTTCATAAAGACAAGCACTGTGTAAGTACAAGTAGGAAGTAAACTAATTGTTCATAAAGACAAGCACTGTGTAAGTACAAGTAGGAAGTAAACTAATGTTTCATAAAGACAAGCACTGTGTAAGTACAAGTAGGAAGTAAACTAATGTTTCATAAAGACAAGCACTGTGTAAGTACAAGTAGGAAGTAAACTAATGTTTCATAAAGACAAGCACTGTGTAAGTACAAGTAGGAAGTAAACTAATGTTTCATAAAGACAAGCACTGTGTAAGTACAAGTAGGAAGTAAACTAATGTTTCATATTGCCCACTCAGGAATGCAATATATATTTTATTATGCCCAACCCAGGTACAAGTATTGAAACGAAAACTGGTTACAATTCAAGTTGACTCGTATAAATCTATTTATATAATCTGTAAGTATCCGGAAGCTTTTATGTATGCATTTCCATAAGCATCTACTTATTAAGAGAGGTTTTGGGTTTCAGCAATATCCCAATGAGCGTTATACTGATTCAGACTGGCAGCGAAAGTAAAGTAAAGTGTTTGTTTATTATAGTGTCAGCCCTATTGAAAGGGCCAGCCATTTCTGACTTATGAGACACCTCTTTTTATGAACATCAGTACTTCCCAAATCCTATGCTGGTATGCCAGGCTTGTAGGCAATTGGTAACCATTATTTAACTAGCTGGCGGATCACCAACCAACCGGCCATATCAGAACAAACCCCTGACGAGATTCGAACCTATAATTAACCATTTATATTATTGTGGCGGTATGATATGATTATAACAAACGTCTGTTACTAGTGTCGATGAAGAAGACATGGATGTGTCCACGGAGGAAGTGAACTTCACCATGGCAATCTCCAAGGATATGGCCAAGGCTTTGGTTCAGATTGCTCGAGGAATAGAAACCAGATACATGCAGCCTCCTCTTGGTACGTCAATCTCATAAGCCCTATAAATTTTGTATTCATAGAATGCAACGGATAAGAGTTTGATACTGTTATTATTATAGTATGATTATGTACAGCCATTGGTACAGTTGTTGTGAATGGTCTAAGTATGATTACAACCTTTGTGATTGGCTTAAGTATGTTACATACCATGCGATTTGCTTAAGTATGTTACATACTCTGTGATTGGCTTAAGTATGTTACATACTCTGTGATTGGCTTAAGTATGTTACATACCATGCGATTTGCTTAAGTATGTTACATACTCTGTGATTGGCTTAAGTATGTTACATACTCTGTGATTGGCTTAAGTATGTTACATACCCTGTAATTGGCTTAAGTATGTTACATACCCTGTGATTGGCTTAAGTATGTTACATACTCTGTGATTGGTTTAAGTATGTTACATACCCTGTGATTGGCTTAAGTATGATTACAACCTTTGTGATTGGCTTAAGTATGTTACATACTCTGTGATTGGTTTAAGTATGTTACATACCCTGTGATTGGTCTAGGCATGATTACAAGTATAATAGGCCACTGGTCACAGTACCATTGTGATAGGCCACGGCACCAATGTAATAGGTGCAATGAACTAGTTTCACTGGTCACAACTAGTAATGGACCTATTATATACGTATAGTGGTAGACGTAATGACAGATGGATGAACAACCTCAGATCACAGGGATTCGGCACGTTTGGGGGTACTAACTGTATATTTAAGTACAGGGATTCTACTCTGTGGGATGTCAGATTTCGCATCGATCAGTAAAATGGCCCTATCTGAAACAATTTTGAACAAATCTGTCCAAATATAACGCCTATCCCGAGTCTTTATATTGTTCTTCAAATAAAACACAACTTTAAGCTGCATGCATGTATACTTTGCAAACGATTGCCACATACATTGGCCATAGCAGGTCACATTTCCATACTAGGACACGGGTTCTGTCAGCAACAACAAAAATCTTCGACGGGAGAGTTTTAACAGTGAATAACATTATCAATAAAATGTGTTTCCACTAACGTGTAGGTTTATTCGGCCAAAATGTACGTCAAAAAGAGATTTCGTAGAATTTTTCAATTTGTTTTGAAAAGTTCTAAAGCGGCGCAGTTCGCGTTGAAACGAGCGTTCTGATTGGATTATGATTATTCTTCATAAAACAAACAAACATCTAGTTACATTCTAATAAATCCATGTATGACTCTAAAATTAACAGTCTTTCAGATGGGACTTTAAGCCGAGATCTCATGTTGGTGCTTTACACTGTGCACGTAAAAGAACCAGAGGAGACTCTCTGTGACTAATCTCTTCAGGAGGTGTTGCTCATATGGGCAACCTGTAGCTACGATAAATAAACGTAACACGCACGCACGCGCACACGCACACACACACGGTTGCATATTGCCCAGTTAACCCATTTGATTCTGGATACCGTTCAAACAGTATTTGCAAAGAACATAGAGCCAGATCAGCCTCCATGGAACGTTCCGTCTGATCAGGCTCTATGCTGTTTGCTATTCAGATGATCTTGGCTATGTAGTAAACAACATAGATCCTGATCAGCATGCAGCGACATGTTGCGGCTGATTGGGATCTATGTTGTTTGCAAAAGCCTTTAAATGTATCCAGAATGAAATGGGTTAAGCAAGTTTTATCATGATTTCGTGTTTTACCAGCTATGTTGTACAACGTTATCTTCTGAAACAGGTGACGATGAGAAGACCAAACTAGCCAAGCAGAAGGCTGATAAGAAGGACGAACAAAAGAAAAAGAAGAAAGATGATGATGACAGTGATGGTAAGACAGACCGCTTGTCATTTATATGTACTACACTATATACGTAGCATACAGTCGGACCGGGAAGTATGTACTACACTATATACGTAGCATATAGTCGTACCGGGAAGTATGTACTACACTATATACGTAGCATACAGTCGTACCGGGAAGTATTTACTACACTATATACGTAGCATACAGTTGGACCGGGAAGTATGTGAGATGGTAAGACCGCTTGTCATTTATATGTACTACACTATATAAGTAGCATACAGGACCGGGAAGTATGTACTACACTATATACGTAGCACACAGTCGGACCGGGAAGTATGTGAGATGGTAAGACCGCTTGTCATTTATATGTACTACACTATATAAGTAGCATACAGGACCGGGAAGTATGTACTACACTATATACGTAGCATACAGTCGTACCGGGAAGTATGTACTACACTATATACGTAGCATACAGTCGGACCGGGAAGTATGTACTACACTCTATATACGTAGCATACAGTCGGACCGGGAAGTATGTACTACACTATATACGTAGCATACAGTCGAACCGGGAAGTATGTACTACACTATATACGTAGCATACAGTCGGACCGGGAAGTATGTACTACACTATATACGTAGCATACAGTCGTACAGGGAAGTATGTGAGATGGTAAGACCGCTTTTCATTTATATGTACTACACTATATACGTAGCATACAGTCGTACCGGGAAGTATGTACTGCACTATATACGTAGCATACAGTCGTACCGGGAAGTATGTACTGCACTATATACGTAGCATACAGTCGTACCGGGAAGTATGTACTACACTATATACGTAGCATACAGTCGTACCGGGAAGTATGTACTACACTATATACGTAGCATACAGTCGGACCGGGAAGTATGTACTACACTATATACGTAGCATACAGTCGGACCGGGAAGTATGTGAGATGGTAAGACCGCTTGACATTTATATGTACTACACTATATACGTAGCACAGTCGTACTGGGAAGTATGTACTACACTATATACGTAGCATACAGTCGTACCGGGAAGTATGTACTACACTATATACGTAGCATACAGTCGTACCGGGAAGTATATACGTAGCATACAGTCGGACCGGGCAGTATGTACTACACTATATACGTAGCACACAGTCGGACCGGGAAGTATGTACTACACTATATACGTAGCATACAGTCGTACCGGGAAGTATGTGAGATGGTAAGACCGCCTGTCATTTATATGTACTACACTATATACGTAGCATACAGTCGGACCGGGAAGTATGTACTACACTATATACGTAGCATACAGTCGTACCGGGAAGTATGTACTACTCTATATACGTAGCATACAGTCGGACCGGGAAGTATGTACTACACTATATACGTAGCATACAGTCGTACCGGGAAGTATGTACTACACTATATACGTAGCATACAGTCGGACCGGGAAGTATGTACTACACTATATACGTAGCATACAGTCGAACCGGGAAGTATGTACTACACTATATACGTAGCATACAGTCGGACCGGGAAGTATGTACTACACTATATACGTAGCATACAGTCGGACCGGGAAGTATGTACTACACTATATACGTAGCATACAGTCGTACCGGGAAGTATGTACTACACTATATACGTAGCATACAGTCGTACCGGGAAGTATGTACTACACTATATACGTAGCATAGTCGGACCGGGAAGTATGTACTACACTATATACGTAGCATATAGTCGTACCAGGAAGTATGTACTACACTATATACGTAGCATACAGTCGTACCGGGAAGTATGTACTACACTATATACGTAGCATACAGTCGTACCGGGAAGTATGTACTACACTATATACGTAGCATACAGTTGTACAGGGAAGTATGTGAGATGGTAAGACCGCTTGTCATTTATATGTACTACACTATATAAGTAGCATACAGGACCGGGAAGTATGTACTACACTATATACGTAGCATACAGTCGTACCGGGAAGTATGTACTACACTATATAAGTAGCATACAGGACCGGGAAGTATGTACTACACTATATACGTAGCATACAGTCGGACCGGGAAGTATGTACTACACTATATACATAGCATACAGTCGTACCGGGAAGTATGTACTACACTATATACGTAGCATACAGTCGTACCGGGAAGTATGTACTACACTATATACGTAGCATACAGTCGGACCGGGAAGTATGTACTACACTATATACGTAGCATACAGTCGTACCGGGAAGTATGTACTACACTATATACGTAGCATACAGTCGTACAGGGAAGTATGTGAGATGGTAAGACCGCTTGTCATTTATATGTACTACACTATATAAGTAGCATACAGGACCGGGAAGTATGTACTACACTATATACGTAGCATACAGTCGGACCGGGAAGTATGTACTACACTATATACATAGCATACAGTCGTACCGGGAAGTATGTACTACACTATATACGTAGCATACAGTCGTACCGGGAAGTATGTACTACACTATATACGTAGCATACAGTCGGACCGGGAAGTATGTACTACACTATATACGTAGCATACAGTCGGACCGGGAAGTATGTACTACACTATATACGTAGCATACAGTCGAACCGGGATGTATGTACTACACTATATACGTAGCATACAGTCGTACAGGGAAGTATGTGAGATGGTAAGACCGCTTGTCATTTATATGTACTACACTATATACGTAGCATACAGTCGTACCGGGATGTATGTACTACACTATATACGTAGCACACAGTCGGACCGGGAAGTATGTGAGATGGTAAGACCGCTTGTCATTTATACGTATTACACTATATACATAGCATACAGTCGTACCGGGAAGTATGTACTACACTATATACGTAGCATACAGTCGTACCAGGAAGTATGTGAGATGGTAAGACCGCTTGTCATTTATACGTACTACACTATATACGTAGCATACAGTCGGACCGGGAAGTATGTACTACACTATATACGTAGCATACAGTCGTACCGGGAAGTATGTACTACACTATATACGTAGCATACAGTCGTACCGGGAAGTATGTACTACACTATATACGTAGCATACAGTCGGACCGGGAAGTATTTACTACACTATATACGTAGCATACAGTCGTACCGGGAAGTATGTACTACACTATATACGTAGCATACAGTCGTACCGGGAAGTATTTACTACACTATATACGTAGCATACAGTTGGACCGGGAAGTATGTGAGATGGTAAGACCGCTTGTCATTTATATGTACTACACTATATAAGTAGCATACAGGACCGGGAAGTATGTACTACACTATATACGTAGCACACAGTCGGACCGGGAAGTATGTGAGATGGTAAGACCGCTTGTCATTTATATGTACTACACTATATAAGTAGCATACAGGACCGGGAAGTATGTACTACACTATATACGTAGCATACAGTCGTACCGGGAAGTATGTACTACACTATATACGTAGCATACAGTCGGACCGGGAAGTATGTACTACACTCTATATACGTAGCATACAGTCGTACCGGGAAGTATGTACTACACTATATACGTAGCATACAGTCGGACCGGGAAGTATGTACTACACTATATACGTAGCATATAGTCGAACCGGGAAGTATGTACTACACTATATACGTAGCATACAGTCGGACCGGGAAGTATGTACTACACTATATACGTAGCATACAGTCGTACCGGGAAGTACGTACTACACTATATACGTAGCATACAGTCGTACAGGGAAGTATGTGAGATGGTAAGACCGCTTGTCATTTATATGTACTACACTATATACGTAGCATACAGTCGTACCGGGAAGTATGTACTGCACTATATACGTAGCATACAGTCGTACCGGGAAGTATGTACTGCACTATATGCGTAGCATACAGTCGTACCGGGAAGTATGTACTACACTATATACGTAGCATACAGTCGTACCGGGAAGTATGTACTACACTATATACGTAGCATACAGTCGGACCGGGAAGTATGTACTACACTATATACGTAGCATACAGTCGGACGGGAAGTATGTACTACACTATATACGTAGCATACAGTCGTACCGGGAAGTATGTACTACACTATATACGTAGCATACAGTCGTACCGGGAAGTATATACGTAGCATACAGTCGGACCGGGCAGTATGTACTACACTATATACGTAGCACACAGTCGGACCGGGAAGTATGTACTACACTATATACGTAGCATACAGTCGTACCAGGAAGTATGTACTACACTATATACGTAGCATACAGTCGTACCGGGAAGTATGTGAGATGGTAAGACCGCCTGTCATTTATATGTACTACACTATATACGTAGCATACAGTCGGACCGGGAAGTATGTACTACACTATATACGTAGCATACAGTCGTACCGGGAAGTATGTACTACACTATATACGTAGCATACAGTCGTACCAGGAAGTATGTGAGATGGTAAGACCGCTTGTCATTTATACGTACTACACTATATACGTAGCATACAGTCGGACCGGGAAGTATGTACTACACTATATACGTAGCATATAGTCGTACCGGGAAGTATGTACTACACTATATACGTAGCATACAGTCGTACCGGGAAGTATTTACTACACTATATACGTAGCATACAGTTGGACCGGGAAGTATGTGAGATGGTAAGACCGCTTGTCATTTATATGTACTACACTATATAAGTAGCATACAGGACCGGGAAGTATGTACTACACTATATACGTAGCACACAGTCGGACCGGGAAGTATGTGAGATGGTAAGACCGCTTGTCATTTATATGTACTACACTATATAAGTAGCATACAGGACCGGGAAGTATGTACTACACTATATACGTAGCATACAGTCGTACCGGGAAGTATGTACTACACTATATACGTAGCATACAGTCGGACCGGGAAGTATGTACTACACTCTATATACGTAGCATACAGTCGTACCGGGAAGTATGTACTACACTATATACGTAGCATACAGTCGGACCGGGAAGTATGTACTACACTATATACGTAGCATATAGTCGAACCGGGAAGTATGTACTACACTATATACGTAGCATACAGTCGGACCGGGAAGTATGTACTACACTATATACGTAGCATACAGTCGTACCGGGAAGTACGTACTACACTATATACGTAGCATACAGTCGTACAGGGAAGTATGTGAGATGGTAAGACCGCTTGTCATTTATATGTACTACACTATATACGTAGCATACAGTCGTACCGGGAAGTATGTACTGCACTATATACGTAGCATACAGTCGTACCGGGAAGTATGTACTGCACTATATACGTAGCATACAGTCGTACCGGGAAGTATGTACTACACTATATACGTAGCATACAGTCGTACCGGGAAGTATGTACTACACTATATACGTAGCATACAGTCGGACCGGGAAGTATGTACTACACTATATACGTAGCATACAGTCGGACCGGGAAGTATGTGAGATGGTAAGACCGCTTGACATTTATATGTACTACACTATATACGTAGCACAGTCGTACTGGGAAGTATGTACTACACTATATACGTAGCATACAGTCGTACCGGGAAGTATGTACTACACTATATACGTAGCATACAGTCGTACCGGGAAGTATATACGTAGCATACAGTCGGACCGGGCAGTATGTACTACACTATATACGTAGCACACAGTCGGACCGGGAAGTATGTACTACACTATATACGTAGCATACAGTCGTACCAGGAAGTATGTACTACACTATATACGTAGCATACAGTCGTACCGGGAAGTATGTGAGATGGTAAGACCGCCTGTCATTTATATGTACTACACTATATACGTAGCATACAGTCGGACCGGGAAGTATGTACTACACTATATACGTAGCATACAGTCGTACCGGGAAGTATGTACTACACTATATACGTAGCATACAGTCGGACCGGGAAGTAAGTAAGACCGGAATATGTACTACACTATATACGTAGCAACAGTCGGACCGGGAAGTATGTACTACACTATATACGTAGCATACAGTCGTACCGGGAAGTATGTACTACACTATATACGTAGCATACAGTCGTACCGGGAAGTATGTACTACACTATATACGTAGCATACAGTCGGACCGGGAAGTATGTACTACACTATATACGTAGCATACAGTCGGACCGGGAAGTATGTACTACACTATATACGTAGCATACAGTCGGACCGGGAAGTATGTACTACACTATATACGTAGCATACAGTCGTACCGGGAAGTATGTACTACACTATATACGTAGCATACAGTCGTACCGGGAAGTATGTACTACACTATATACGTAGCATACAGTCGACCGGGAAGTATGTACTACACTATATACGTAGCATACAGTCGGACCGGGAAGTATGTACTACACTATATACGTAGCATACAGTCGTACCGGGAAGTATGTACTACACTATATACGTAGCATACAGTCGACCGGGAAGTAGTACTACACTATATACTAGCATACAGGACCGGGAAGTATGTACTACACTATATACGTAGCATACAGTCGTACCGGGAAGTATGTACTACACTATATACGTAGCATACAGTCGGACCGGGAAGTATGTACTACACTATATACGTAGCATACAGTCGTACCGGGAAGTATGTACTACACTATATACGTAGCATACAGTCGTACAGGGAAGTATGTGAGATGGTAAGACCGCTTGTCATTTATAGTATGGACCGGGAAGTATGTACTACACTATATACGTAGCATACAGTCGGACCGGAAGTATGTACTACACTATATACGTAGCATACAGTCGTACCGGGAAGTATGTACTACACTATATACGTAGCATACAGTCGTACCGGGAAGTATGTACTACACTATATACGTAGCATACAGTCGGACCGGGAAGTATGTACTACACTATATACGTAGCATACAGTCGTACCGGGAAGTATGTACTACACTATATACGTAGCATACAGTCGTACCGGGAAGTATGTACTACACAAACACAACAACGGGAAGTATGTACTACACTATATACGTAGCATACAGTCGTACCGGGATGTATGTACTACACTATATACGTAGCACACAGTCGGACCGGGAAGTATGTGAGATGGTAAGACCGCTTGTCATTTATACGTATTACACTATATACATAGCATACAGTCGTACCGGGAAGTATGTACTACACTATATACGTAGCATACAGTCGTACCAGGAAGTATGTGAGATGGTAAGACCGCTTGTCATTTATACGTACTACACTATATACGTAGCATACAGTCGGACCGGGAAGTATGTACTACACTATATACGTAGCATACAGTCGACCGGGAAGTATATACGTAGCATACAGTCGTACCGGGAAGTATGTACTACACTATATACGTAGCAACAGTCGGACCGGGAAGTATTACTACACTATATACGTAGCATACAGTCGTACCGGGAAGTATGTACTACACTATATACGTAGCATACAGTCGTACCGGGAAGTATTTACTACACTATATACGTAGCATACAGTTGGACCGGGAAGTATGTGAGATGGTAAGACCGCTTGTCATTTATATGTACTACACTATATAAGTAGCATACAGGACCGGGAAGTATGTACTACACTATATACGTAGCACACAGTCGGACCGGGAAGTATGTGAGATGGTAAGACCGCTTGTCATTTATATGTACTACACTATATAAGTAGCATACAGGACCGGGAAGTATGTACTACACTATATACGTAGCATACAGTCGTACCGGGAAGTATGTACTACACTATATACGTAGCATACAGTCGGACCGGGAAGTATGTACTACACTATATACGTAGCATACAGTCGTACCGGGAAGTATGTACTACACTATATACGTAGCATACAGTCGGACCGGGAAGTATGTACTACACTATATACGTAGCATATAGTCGAACCGGGAAGTATGTACTACACTATATACGTAGCATACAGTCGGACCGGGAAGTATGTACTACACTATATA
This sequence comes from Archivesica marissinica, assembly GCA_014843695.1. NCBI lineage: Eukaryota > Metazoa > Mollusca > Bivalvia > Venerida > Vesicomyidae > Archivesica > Archivesica marissinica. The sequence continues at coordinate 94,570,539 of CM026404.1, read as the reverse complement.
CGTAGCATACAGTCGTACCGGGAAGTATGTACTACACTATATACGTAGCATACAGTCGTACAGGGAAGTATGTGAGATGGTAAGACCGCTTGTCATTTATATGTACTACACTATATACGTAGCATACAGTCGTACCGGGAAGTATGTACTGCACTATATACGTAGCATACAGTCGTACCGGGAAGTATGTACTGCACTATATACGTAGCATACAGTCGTACCGGGAAGTATGTACTACACTATATACGTAGCATACAGTCGTACCGGGAAGTATGTACTACACTATATACGTAGCATACAGTCGGACCGGGAAGTATGTACTACACTATATACGTAGCATACAGTCGGACGGGAAGTATGTACTACACTATATACGTAGCATACAGTCGTACCGGGAAGTATGTACTACACTATATACGTAGCATACAGTCGTACCGGGAAGTATATACGTAGCATACAGTCGGACCGGGCAGTATGTACTACACTATATACGTAGCACACAGTCGGACCGGGAAGTATGTACTACACTATATACGTAGCATACAGTCGTACCGGGAAGTATGTACTACACTATATACGTAGCATACAGTCGTACCGGGAAGTATGTGAGATGGTAAGACCGCCTGTCATTTATATGTACTACACTATATACGTAGCATACAGTCGGACCGGGAAGTATGTACTACACTATATACGTAGCATACAGTCGTACCGGGAAGTATGTACTACACTATATACGTAGCATACAGTCGTACCAGGAAGTATGTGAGATGGTAAGACCGCTTGTCATTTATACGTACTACACTATATACGTAGCATACAGTCGGACCGGGAAGTATGTACTACACTATATACGTAGCATATAGTCGTACCGGGAAGTATGTACTACACTATATACGTAGCATACAGTCGTACCGGGAAGTATTTACTACACTATATACGTAGCATACAGTTGGACCGGGAAGTATGTGAGATGGTAAGACCGCTTGTCATTTATATGTACTACACTATATAAGTAGCATACAGGACCGGGAAGTATGTACTACACTATATACGTAGCACACAGTCGGACCGGGAAGTATGTGAGATGGTAAGACCGCTTGTCATTTATATGTACTACACTATATAAGTAGCATACAGGACCGGGAAGTATGTACTACACTATATACGTAGCATACAGTCGTACCGGGAAGTATGTACTACACTATATACGTAGCATACAGTCGGACCGGGAAGTATGTACTACACTCTATATACGTAGCATACAGTCGTACCGGGAAGTATGTACTACACTATATACGTAGCATACAGTCGGACCGGGAAGTATGTACTACACTATATACGTAGCATATAGTCGAACCGGGAAGTATGTACTACACTATATACGTAGCATACAGTCGGACCGGGAAGTATGTACTACACTATATACGTAGCATACAGTCGTACCGGGAAGTATGTACTACACTATATACGTAGCATACAGTCGTACAGGGAAGTATGTGAGATGGTAAGACCGCTTGTCATTTATATGTACTACACTATATACGTAGCATACAGTCGTACCGGGAAGTATGTACTGCACTATATACGTAGCATACAGTCGTACCGGGAAGTATGTACTGCACTATATACGTAGCATACAGTCGTACCGGGAAGTATGTACTACACTATATACGTAGCATACAGTCGTACCGGGAAGTATGTACTACACTATATACGTAGCATACAGTCGGACCGGGAAGTATGTACTACACTATATACGTAGCATACAGTCGGACCGGGAAGTATGTGAGATGGTAAGACCGCTTGACATTTATATGTACTACACTATATACGTAGCACAGTCGTACTGGGAAGTATGTACTACACTATATACGTAGCATACAGTCGTACCGGGAAGTATGTACTACACTATATACGTAGCATACAGTCGTACCGGGAAGTATATACGTAGCATACAGTCGGACCGGGCAGTATGTACTACACTATATACGTAGCACACAGTCGGACCGGGAAGTATGTACTACACTATATACGTAGCATACAGTCGTACCGGGAAGTATGTACTACACTATATACGTAGCATACAGTCGTACCGGGAAGTATGTGAGATGGTAAGACCGCCTGTCATTTATATGTACTACACTATATACGTAGCATACAGTCGGACCGGGAAGTATGTACTACACTATATACGTAGCATACAGTCGTACCGGGAAGTATGTACTACACTATATACGTAGCATACAGTCGTACCGGGAAGTATGTACTACACTATATACGTAGCATACAGTCGTACCGGGAAGTATGTACTACACTATATACGTAGCATACAGTCGGACCGGGAAGTATGTACTACACTATATACGTAGCATACAGTCGGACCGGGAAGTATGTACTACACTATATACGTAGCATACAGTCGGACCGGGAAGTATGTACTACACTATATACGTAGCATACAGTCGGACCGGGAAGTATGTACTACACTATATACGTAGCATACAGTCGTACCGGGAAGTATGTACTACACTATATACGTAGCATACAGTCGACCGGGAAGTATGTACTACACTATATACGTAGCATACAGTCGGACCGGGAAGTATGTACTACACTATATACGTAGCATACAGTCGTACCGGGAAGTATGTACTACACTATATACGTAGCATACAGTCGTACCGGGAAGTATGTACTACACTATATACGTAGCATACAGTCGGACCGGGAAGTATGTACTACACTATATACGTAGCATACAGTCGTACCGGGAAGTATGTACTACACTATATACGTAGCATACAGTCGTACAGGGAAGTATGTGAGATGGTAAGACCGCTTGTCATTTATATGTACTACACTATATAAGTAGCATACAGGACCGGGAAGTATGTACTACACTATATACGTAGCACACAGTCGTACCGGGAAGTATGTACTAAACTATATACGTAGCATACAGTCGTACCGGGAAGTATGTACTACACTATATACGTAGCACACAGTCGGACCGGGAAGTATGTGAGATGGTAAGACCGCTTGTCATTTATACGTACTACACTATATACATAGCATACAGTCGTACCGGGAAGTATGTACTACACTATATACGTAGCATACAGTCGTACCGGGAAGTATGTACTACACTATATACGTAGCATACAGTCGGACCGGGAAGTATGTACTACACTATATACGTAGCATACAGTCGTACCGGGATGTATGTACTACACTATATACGTAGCACACAGTCGGACCGGGAAGTATGTGAGATGGTAAGACCGCTTGTCATTTATACGTATTACACTATATACATAGCATACAGTCGTACCGGGAAGTATGTACTACACTATATACGTAGCATACAGTCGTACCAGGAAGTATGTGAGATGGTAAGACCGCTTGTCATTTATACGTACTACACTATATACGTAGCATACAGTCGGACCGGGAAGTATGTACTACACTATATACGTAGCATATAGTCGTACCGGGAAGTATGTACTACACTATATACGTAGCATACAGTCGTACCGGGAAGTATTTACTACACTATATACGTAGCATACAGTTGGACCGGGAAGTATGTGAGATGGTAAGACCGCTTGTCATTTATATGTACTACACTATATAAGTAGCATACACGGGAAGTATGTACTACACTATATACGTAGCAACAGTCGACCGGGAAGATGTCATTTATATGTACTACACTATATAAGTAGCATACAGGACCGGGAAGTATGTACTACACTATATACGTAGCATACAGTCGTACCGGGAAGTATGTACTACACTATATACGTAGCATACAGTCGGACCGGGAAGTATGTACTACACTATATACGTAGCATACAGTCGTACCGGGAAGTATGTACTACACTATATACGTAGCATACAGTCGTACCGGGAAGTATGTACTACACTATATACGTAGCATACAGTCGGACCGGGAAGTATGTACTACACTATATACGTAGCATACAGTCGAACCGGGAAGTATGTACTACACTATATACGTAGCATACAGTCGGACCGGGAAGTATGTACTACACTATATACGTAGCATACAGTCGTACCGGGAAGTATGTACTACACTATATACGTAGCATACAGTCGGACCGGGAAGTATGTACTACACTATATACGTAGCATACAGTCGTACCGGGAAGTATGTACTACACTATATACGTAGCATACAGTCGTACAGGGAAGAAAAAACCCCAATATGTACTACACTATATACGTAGCATACAGTCGTACCGGGAAGTATGTACTACACTATATACGTAGCATACAGTCGTACCGGGAAGTATGTACTACACTATATACGTAGCATACAGTCGTACCGGGAAGTATGTACTACACTATATACGTAGCATACAGTCGGACCGGGAAGTATGTACTACACTATATACGTAGCATACAGTCGTACCGGGAAGTATGTACTACACTATATACGTAGCATACAGTCGGACCGGGAAGTATGTGAGATGGTAAGACCGCCTGACATTTAGTACTACACTATATACGTAGCACAGTCGTACAGGAAGTATGTACTACACTATATACGTAGCATACAGTCGTACCGGGAAGTATGTACTACACTATATACGTAGCATACAGTCGTACCGGGAAGAACACACTATATACGTAGCATACAGTCGTACCAGGAAGTATGTACTACACTATA
>CM026404.1:94541809-94564843 GCA_014843695.1 Archivesica marissinica | reverse complement strand
TGGATTACTCCTTCCATGGACTGCTCCTTCTGTGGATTGCTCCTTTCATGGACTGCTCCTTCTGTTGATTACTCCTTCCATGGATGGCTCCTTCCATGGACTGTTCCTACTGTGGATTACTCCCTCCATGGATGGCTCCTTCTGTGGATTGTTCCTTCCATGGACTGCTCCTTCTATGGATTGCTCCTTCTGTGGATTACTCCTTCTGTGGATTGCTCCTTCCATGGATTACTCCTATGGATTGCTCCTTCTGTGGATTACTCCTGTGGACTACTCCTTCTGTGGATTACTCCTTCCCTGGATTGCTCCTTCCATGGATGGCTCATTGCATGGACTGCTCCTACTGTGGATTACTCCTTCCATGGACTGCTCCTTCTGTGGATTGCTCCTTTCATGGATTGCTCCTTCTGTTGATTGCTCCTTTCATGGATTGCTCCTTCCATGGTTGTTTGGATTGCTCCCTCCATGGATTGCTCCTTCTTTGGATTGTTCCTTCCATGGACTGCTCCTTCTATGGATTGCTCCTTCTATGGATTGCTCCTTCTGTGGATTGCTCCTTCCATGGATTACTCCTATGGATTGCTCCTTCTGTGATTACTCCTTTGGATTGCTCCTTCCATGGATTGCTCCTTCCATGGATTGCTCCTTCTGTGGATTGCTCCTTCCTTGGATTGCTCCTTCTATGGATTGCTCCTTCTGTGGATTACTCCTTCTGTGGATTGCTCCTTCCATGGATTACTCCTTCTATGTATTGCTCCTTCTGTGGATTACTCCTTCCATGGATTACTCCTTCTATGGATTGCTACTTCTGTGGATTACTCCTTCTGTGGATTGCTCCTTCCATGGATTGCTCCTTCTGTGGATTACTCCTTCCATGGATGGCTCCTTCTGTGGATTGCTCCTTCCATGGATTACTCTTTCCATGAACTGCTCTTCCATGGATTGCTCCTTCCATGGACTGCTCCTTCCATGGACTAATCCTTCTGTGGATTACTCCTTCCCTGGATTGCTCCTTCCATGGATGGCTCATTGCATGGACTGCTCCTACTGTGGATTACTCCTTCTGTGGATTGCTCCTTCCATGGATTGCTCCTGTGGATTACTCCTTCCATGAACTGCTCCTTCGATGGATTGCTCCTTCCATGGACTGCTCCTTCCATGGACTACTCCTTCTGTGGATTACTCCTTCCCTGGATTGCTCCTTCCATGGATGGCTCCTTCCATGGACTGCTCCTTCTGTGGATTGCTCCTTTCATGGTCTGCTCCTGTGGATTATTCCTTCCATGGACTGCTCCTTCCATGGACTACTCCTTCTGTGGATTACTCCTTCCCTGGATTGCTCCTTCCATGGATGGCTCCTTCCATGGACTGCTCCTTCTGTGGATTGCTCCTTTCATGGTCTGCTCCTGTGGATTATTCCTTCCATGGATGGCTCCTTCTGTGGATTGCTCCTTCCATGGTCTGCTCCTTCTGTGGATTACTCCTTCCCTGGATTGCTCCTTCCATGGATGGCTCCTTCTATGGACTGCTCCTTCTGTGGATTGCTCCTTTCATGGTCTACTCCTTCTGTGGATTATTCCTTCCATGGATGGCTCCTTCTGTGGATTGCTCCTTCCATAGACTGCTTCTGTGGATGGCTCCTTCCATGGACTGCTCCTACTGTGGATTACTCCTTCCATGGATTGCTCCTTTTGTGGATTGCTCCTTTCATGGACTGCTCCTTCTGTGGATTACTCCTTCCATGGATGGCTCCTTCCATGGATTACTCCTTTCATGGATTACTCCTTTCATGGATTGTTCGTTCTGTGGATTGCTCCTTCTGTGGACTACTCCTTTCATGGACTGCTCCTTCTGTGGATTACTCCTTCTGTGGATTACTCCTTCCATGGATTGCTCCTTCCATGGATTACTCCTTCCATGAATTGCTCCTTCTGTGGATTGCTCCTGTGGATTACTCCTTTCATGGATTGCTCCTTCTGTGGATTGCTCCTTTCATGAACTACTCCTTCCACGGATTGCTCCTTCCATGGATTGCTCCTTCTTTGGATTGTTCCTTCCATTGACTGCTCCTTCTGTGGATTACTCCTTCCATGGACTGCTCCTTCTGTGGATTGCTCATTCCATGGACTGCTCCTTCTGTGGATTGCTCCTTTCATGGACTGCTCCTTCCATGGATTGCTCCTTCTGTGGATTACTCCTTCTGTGGATTACTCCTTTCATCGACTGCTCCTTCTGTGGATTACTCCTTCCATGGATTACTCCTTCCATGGATTGCTCCTTCCATGGATTGCTCCTTCTGTGGATTGCTCCTTCCATGGACTGCTCCTTCTGTGGATTGCTCCTGTGGATTGCTCCTTCCGTGGACTGCTCCTTCTGTGGATTACTCCTTCCATGGATGGCTCCTTCTGTGGATTGCTCCTTTCATGGACTGCTCCTTCTGTGGATTACTTCATCCATGGATGGCTCCTTCCATGGATTGCTCCTACTGTGGACTCCTTCCATGGATTGCTCCCTCTGTGGATTGCTCCTTTCATGGACTGCTCCTACTGTGGATTGCTCCTTCCATGGATTGCTCCTTCTGTGGATTGCTCCTTTCATGGATTGCTCCTTCTGTGGATTGCTCCTTTCATGGATTGCTCCTTCTATGGATTGCTCCTTCTGTGGATTACTCCTTCTGTGGATTACTCCTTCTATGGATTGCTCCTTCTGTGGATTACTCCTTCTGTGGATTGCTCCTTCCATGGATTGCTCCTTCTGTGGATTACTCCTTCCATGGATGGCTCCTTCTGTGGATTGCTCCTTCCATGGATTGCTCCTTCTGTGGATTACTCCTTCCATGGACTGCTCCTTCCATGGATTGCTCCTTCCATGGACTGCTCCTTCCATGGACTACTCCTTCTGTGGATTACTCCTTCCCTGGATTGCTCCTTCCATGGATGGCTCATTGCATGGACTGCTCCTACTGTGGATTACTCCTTCCATGGACTGCTCCTTCTGTGGATTGCTCCTTTCATGGACTGCTCCTTCTGTTGATTACTCCTTCCATGGATGGCTCCTTCCATGGACTGTTCCTACTGTGGATTACTCCCTCCATGGATGGCTCCTTCTGTGGATTGTTCCTTCCATGGACTGCTCCTTCTATGGATTGCTCCTTCTGTGGATTACTCCTTCTGTGGATTGCTCCTTCCATGGATTACTCCTTCTATGGATTGCTCCTTCTGTGGATTACTCCTGTGGATTACTCCTTCTGTGGATTGCTCCTTCCATGGATGGCTCCTTCTGTGGATTGTTCCTTCCATGGACTGCTCCTTCTATGGATTGCTCCTTCTATGGATTGCTCCTTCTGTGGATTACTCCTTCTGTGGATTGCTCCTTCCATGGATTACTCCTTCTATGTATTGCTCCTTCTGTGGATTACTCCTTCCATGGATTACTCCTTCTATGGATTGCTACTTCTGTGGATTACTCCTTCTGTGGATTGCTCCTTCCATGGATTGCTCCTTCTGTGGATTACTCCTTCCATGGATGGCTCCTTCTGTGGATTGCTCCTTCCATGGATTGCTCCTTCCATGGACTGCTCCTTCCATGGACTAATCCTTCTGTGGATTACTCCTTCCCTGGATTGCTCCTTCCATGGATGGCTCATTGCATGGACTGCTCCTACTGTGGATTACTCCTTCTGTGGATTGCTCCTTCCATGGATTGCTCCTGTGGATTACTCCTTCCATGGACTGCTCCTTCCATGGACTACTCCTTCTGTGGATTACTCCTTCCCTGGATTGCTCCTTCCATGGATGGCTCCTTCCATGGACTGCTCCTTCTGTGGATTGCTCCTTTCATGGTCTGCTCCTGTGGATTATTCCTTCCATGGATGGCTCCTTCTGTGGATTGCTCCTTCCATGGTCTGCTCCTTCTGTGGATTACTCCTTCCCTGGATTGCTCCTTCCATGGATGGCTCCTTCTATGGACTGCTCCTTCTGTGGATTGCTCCTTTCATGGTCTACTCCTTCTGTGGATTATTCCTTCCATGGATGGCTCCTTCTGTGGATTGCTCCTTCCATAGACTGCTTCTGTGGATGGCGCCTTCCATGGACTGCTCCTACTGTGGATTACTCCTTCCATGGATTGCTCCTTTTGTGGATTGCTCCTTTCATGGACTGCTCCTTCTGTGGATTACTCCTTCCATGGATGGCTCCTTCCATGGATTACTCCTTTCATGGATTACTCCTTTCATGGATTGTTCGTTCTGTGGATTGCTCCTTCTGTGGACTACTCCTTTCATGGACTGCTCCTTCTGTGGATTACTCCTTCTGTGGATTACTCCTTCCATGGATTGCTCCTTCCATGGATTACTCCTTCCATGAATTGCTCCTTCTGTGGATTGCTCCTGTGGATTACTCCTTTCATGGATTGCTCCTTCTGTGGATTGCTCCTTTCATGAACTACTCCTTCCACGGATTGCTCCTTCCATGGATTGCTCCTTCTTTGGATTGTTCCTTCCATTGACTGCTCCTTCTGTGGATTACTCCTTCCATGGACTGCTCCTTCTGTGGATTGCTCATTCCATGGACTGCTCCTGTGGATTGCTCCTTTCATGGACTGCTCCTTCCATGGATTGCTCCTTCTGTGGATTACTCCTTCTGTGGATTACTCCTTTCATCGACTGCTCCTTCTGTGGATTACTCCTTCCATGGATTACTCCTTCCATGGATTGCTCCTTCCATGGATTGCTCCTTCTGTGGATTGCTCCTTCCATGGACTGCTCCTTCTGTGGATTGCTCCTGTGGATTGCTCCTTCCGTGGACTGCTCCTTCTGTGGATTACTCCTTCCATGGATGGCTCCTTCTGTGGATTGCTCCTTTCATGGACTGCTCCTTCTGTGGATTACTTCATCCATGGATGGCTCCTTCCATGGATTGCTCCTACTGTGGATTACTCCTTCCATGGATTGCTCCCTCTGTGGATTGCTCCTTTCATGGACTGCTCCTACTGTGGATTGCTCCTTCCATGGATTGCTCCTTCTGTGGATTGCTCCTTTCATGGATTGCTCCTTCTGTGGATTGCTCCTTTCATGGATTGCTCCTTCTATGGATTGCTCCTTCTGTGGATTACTCCTTCTGTGGATTACTCCTTCTATGGATTGCTCCTTCTGTGGATTACTCCTTCTGTGGATTGCTCCTTCCATGGATTGCTCCTTCTGTGGATTACTCCTTCCATGGATGGCTCCTTCTGTGGATTGCTCCTTCCATGGATTGCTCCTTCTGTGGATTACTCCTTCCATGAACTGCTCCTTCCATGGATTGCTCCTTCCATGGACTGCTCCTTCCATGGACTACTCCTTCTGTGGATTACTCCTTCCCTGGATTGCTCCTTCCATGGATGGCTCATTGCATGGACTGCTCCTACTGTGGATTACTCCTTCTGTGGATTGCTCCTTCCATGGATTGCTCCTGTGGATTACTCCTTCCATGAACTGCTCCTTCGATGGATTGCTCCTTCCATGGACTGCTCCTTCCATGGACTACTCCTTCTGTGGATTACTCCTTACCTGGATTGCTCCTTCCATGGATGGCCCCTTCCATGGACTGCTCCTTCTGTGGATTGCTCCTTTCATGGTATGCTCCTTCTGTGGATTATTCCTTCCATGGATGGCTCCTTCTGTGGATGGATCCTTCCATGGATTGCTCCTACTGTGGATTACTCCTTCCATGGATTGCTCCTTCTGTGGATTACTCCTTCCATGGATGGCTCCTTCTATGGACTGCTCCTTCTGTGGATTGCTCCTTTCATGGTCTGCTCCTGTGGATTATTCCTTCAATGGATGGCTCCTTCTGTGGATTGCTCCTTCCATAGACTGCCTCTGTGGATGGATCCTTCCATGGATTGCTCCTACTGTGGATTACTCCTTCCATGGATTGCTCCTTTTGTGGATTGCTCCTTTCATGGATTGCTCCTTCTGTGGATTACTCCTTCCATGGATGGCTCCTTTCATGGACTGCTCCTTCTGTGAATTGCTCCTTCCATGGATGGCTCCTTCCATGGACTGCTCCTTCTGTGGATTACTCCTTTCATGGATTGCTTGTTCTGTGGATTGCTCCTTCTGTGGACTACTCCTGTCATGCACTGCTCCTTCTGTGGATTACTCCTTCTGTGGATTGCTCCTTCCATGGATTGCTCCTTCTGTGGATTACTCCTTCCATGGATGGCTCCTGTGGATTGCTCCTTTCATGGATTGCTCCTTCTGTGGATTGCTCCTTTCATGAATTTTATGTCATACACTCGACAATAAACATAACTTTAATGCGCGCTACATGACCTTAGATGTCGATGTGCCGTAAAACACCATTCATTCATTCATTCATTCTGTGGATTGCTCCTTCCATGGATTGCTCCTTCCATGGATTACTCCTTCCATGGATTGCTCCTTCTGTGGATTGCTCCTGTGGATTACTCCTTTCATGGATTGCTCCTTCTGTGGATTGCTCCTTTCATGAATACTCCTTCCACGGATTGCTCCTTCCATGAATTGCTCCTTCTGTGGATTGCTCCTTCTGTGGATTACTCCTTTCATGGATTGCTCCTTCTGTGGATTGCTCCTTTCATGAACTACTCCTTCCACGGATTGCTCCTTCCATGGATTTCTCCTTTGGATTGTTCCTTCCATTGACTGCTCCTTCTGTGGATTACTCCTTCCATGGACTGCTCCTTCTGTGGATTGATCCTTCCATGGACTGCTCCATCTGTGGATTGCTCCTTTCATGGACTGCTCCTTCCATGGATTGCTCCGTCTGTGGATTACTCCTCTGGATTACTCCTTTCATCGACTGCTCCTTCTGTGGATTACTCCTTCCATGGATTACTCCTTCCATGGATTGCTCCTTCCATGGATTGCTCCTTCTGTGGATTGCTCCTTCCATGGACTGCTCCTTCTGTGGAATGCTCCTGTGGATTGCTCCTTCCATGGACTGCTCCTTCTGTGGATTACTCCTTCCATGGATGGCTCCTTCTGTGGATTGCTCCTTTCATGGACTGCTCCTTCTGTGGATTACTTCTTCCATGGATGGCTCCTTCCATGGATTGCTCCTACTGTGGATTACTCCTTCCATGGATTGCTCCTTCTGTGGATTGCTCCTTTCATGGACTGCTCCTACTGTGGATTGCTCCTTCCATGGATTGCTCCTTCTGTGGATTGCTCCTTTCATGGATTGCTCCTTCTGTGGATTGCTCCTTTCATGGATTGCTCCTTCTGTGGATTGCTCCTTCTGTGGACTACTCCTTTCATGGACTGCTCCTTCTGTGGACTACTCCGTTCATGGACTGCTCCTTTCATGGACTGCTCCTTCTGTGGATTACTCCTTCCATGGACTGCTCCTTCTGTGGATTACTCCTTCCATGGACTGCTCCTTCTGTGGATTGCTCCTTTCATGGACTGCTCCTTCTGTGGATTGCTCCTTTCATGGACTGCTCCTTTCATGGACTGCTCCTTTCATGGACTGCTCCTTCCATGGATTGCTCCTGTGGATTGCTCCTTCCAAGGACTGCTCCTTCCATGGACTGCTCCTTCTGTGGATTACTCCTTCCATGGACTGCTCCTGTGGATTGCTCCTTTCATGGACTGCTCCTTCTGTTGATTACTCCTTCCATGGATGGCTCCTTCCATGGACTGTTCCTACTGTGGATTACTCCTTCCATGGATGGCTCCTTCTGTGGATTGTTCCTTCCATGGACTGCTCCTTTTATGGATTGCTCCTTCTGTGGATTACTCCTTCTGTGGATTACTCCTTCGATGGATTGCTCCTTCTGTGGATTACTCCTTCCATGGATGGCTCCTTCTGTGGATTCTCCTTCCATGGATTACTCCTTCCATGAACTGCTCCTTCCATGGATTGCTCCTTCCATGGACTAATCCTTCTGTGGATTACTCCTTCCCTGGATTGCTCCTTCCATGGATGGCTCATTGCATGGACTGCTCCTACTGTGGATTACTCCTTCTGTGGATTGCTCCTTCCATGGATGGCTCCTTCTATGGACTGCTCCTTCTGTGGATTACTCCTTCCATGGACTGCTCCTTCTGTGGATTGCTCATTCCATGGACTGCTCCTTCTGTGGATTGCTCCTTCTATGGACTGCTCCTTCGATGGACTGCTCCTTCTGTGGATTGCTCCTTTCATGGTCTGCTCCTGTGGATTATTCCTTCCATGGATGGCTCCTTCTGTGGATTGCTCCTTCCATAGACTGCCTCTGTGGATGGATCCTTCCATGGATTGCTCCTACTGTGGATTACTCCTTCCATGGATTGCTCCTTTTGTGGATTGCTCCTTCCATGGACTGCTCCTTCCATGGACTACTCCTTCTGTGGATTACTCCTTACCTGGATTGCTCCTTCCATGGATGGCCCCTTCCATGGACTGCTCCTTCTGTGGATTGCTCCTTTCATGGTATGCTCCTTCTGTGGATTATTCCTTCCATGGATGGCTCCTTCTGTGGATGGATCCTTCCATGGATTGCTCCTACTGTGGATTACTCCTTCCATGGATTGCTCCTTCTGTGGATTACTCCTTCCATGGATGGCTCCTTCTATGGACTGCTCCTTCTGTGGATTGCTCCTTTCATGGTCTGCTCCTGTGGATTATTCCTTCAATGGATGGCTCCTTCTGTGGATTGCTCCTTCCATAGACTGCCTCTGTGGATGGATCCTTCCATGGATTGCTCCTACTGTGGATTACTCCTTCCATGGATTGCTCCTTTTGTGGATTGCTCCTTTCATGGATTGCTCCTTCTGTGGATTACTCCTTCCATGGATGGCTCCTTTCATGGACTGCTCCTTCTGTGAATTGCTCCTTCCATGGATGGCTCCTTCCATGGACTGCTCCTTCTGTGGATTACTCCTTTCATGGATTGCTTGTTCTGTGGATTGCTCCTTCTGTGGACTACTCCTGTCATGCACTGCTCCTTCTGTGGATTACTCCTTCTGTGGATTGCTCCTTCCATGGATTGCTCCTTCTGTGGATTACTCCTTCCATGGATGGCTCCTGTGGATTGCTCCTTTCATGGATTGCTCCTTCTGTGGATTGCTCCTTTCATGAATTTTATGTCATACACTCGACAATAAACATAACTTTAATGCGCGCTACATGACCTTAGATGTCGATGTGCCGTAAAACACCATTCATTCATTCATTCATTCTGTGGATTGCTCCTTCCATGGATTGCTCCTTCCATGGATTACTCCTTCCATGGATTGCTCCTTCTGTGGATTGCTCCTGTGGATTACTCCTTTCATGGATTGCTCCTTCTGTGGATTGCTCCTTTCATGAATACTCCTTCCACGGATTGCTCCTTCCATGAATTGCTCCTTCTGTGGATTGCTCCTTCTGTGGATTACTCCTTTCATGGATTGCTCCTTCTGTGGATTGCTCCTTTCATGAACTACTCCTTCCACGGATTGCTCCTTCCATGGATTTCTCCTTTGGATTGTTCCTTCCATTGACTGCTCCTTCTGTGGATTACTCCTTCCATGGACTGCTCCTTCTGTGGATTGATCCTTCCATGGACTGCTCCATCTGTGGATTGCTCCTTTCATGGACTGCTCCTTCCATGGATTGCTCCGTCTGTGGATTACTCCTCTGGATTACTCCTTTCATCGACTGCTCCTTCTGTGGATTACTCCTTCCATGGATTACTCCTTCCATGGATTGCCCCTTCCATGGATTGCTCCTTCTGTGGATTGCTCCTTCCATGGACTGCTCCTTCTGTGGAATGCTCCTGTGGATTGCTCCTTCCATGGACTGCTCCTTCTGTGGATTACTCCTTCCATGGATGGCTCCTTCTGTGGATTGCTCCTTTCATGGACTGCTCCTTCTGTGGATTACTTCTTCCATGGATGGCTCCTTCCATGGATTGCTCCTACTGTGGATTACTCCTTCCATGGATTGCTCCTTCTGTGGATTGCTCCTTTCATGGACTGCTCCTACTGTGGATTGCTCCTTCCATGGATTGCTCCTTCTGTGGATTGCTCCTTTCATGGATTGCTCCTTCTGTGGATTGCTCCTTTCATGGATTGCTCCTTCTGTGGATTGCTCCTTCTGTGGACTACTCTGTTCATGGACTGCTCCTTTCATGGACTGCTCCTTCTGTGGATTACTCCTTCCATGGACTGCTCCTTCTGTGGATTGCTCCTTTCATGGACTGCTCCTTCTGTGGATTGCTCCTTTCATGGACTGCTCCTTTCATGGACTGCTCCTTTCATGGACTGCTCCTTCCATGGATTGCTCCTGTGGATTGCTCCTTCCAAGGACTGCTCCTTCCATGGACTGCTCCTTCTGTGGATTACTCCTTCCATGGACTGCTCCTGTGGATTGCTCCTTTCATGGACTGCTCCTTTTGTTGATTACTCCTTCCATGGATGGCTCCTTCCATGGACTGTTCCTACTGTGGATTACTCCTTCCATGGATGGCTCCTTCTGTGGATTGTTCCTTCCATGGACTGCTCCTTTTATGGATTGCTCCTTCTGTGGATTACTCCTTCTGTGGATTACTCCTTCGATGGATTGCTCCTTCTGTGGATTACTCCTTCCATGGATGGCTCCTTCTGTGGATTCTCCTTCCATGGATTACTCCTTCCATGAACTGCTCCTTCCATGGATTGCTCCTTCCATGGACTAATCCTTCTGTGGATTACTCCTTCCCTGGATTGCTCCTTCCATGGATGGCTCATTGCATGGACTGCTCCTACTGTGGATTACTCCTTCTGTGGATTGCTCCTTCCATGGATGGCTCCTTCTATGGACTGCTCCTTCTGTGGATTACTCCTTCCATGGACTGCTCCTTCTGTGGATTGCTCATTCCATGGACTGCTCCTTCTGTGGATTGCTCCTTCTATGGACTGCTCCTTCGATGGACTGCTCCTTCTGTGGATTGCTCCTTTCATGGTCTGCTCCTGTGGATTATTCCTTCCATGGATGGCTCCTTCTGTGGATTGCTCCTTCCATAGACTGCCTCTGTGGATGGATCCTTCCATGGATTGCTCCTACTGTGGATTACTCCTTCCATGGATTGCTCCTTTTGTGGATTGCTCCTTTCATGGATTGCTCCTTCTGTGGATTACTCCTTCCATGGATGGCTCCTTTCATGGACTGCTCCTTCTGTGGATTGCTCCTTCCATGTATGGCTCCTTCCATGGACTGCCCCTTCTGTGGATTACTCCTTTCATGGATTGCTTGTTCTGTGGATTGCTCCTTCTGTGGACTACTCCTTCCATGGACTGCCCCTTCTGTGGATTACTCCTTTCATGGATTGCTCGTTCTGTGGATTGCTCCTTCTGTGGACTACTCCTTTCATGGACTGCTCCTTCTGTGGATTACTCCTTCTGTGGATTACTCCTTCCATGGATTGCTCCTTCCATGGATTACTCCTTCCATGGATTGTTCCTTCTGTGGATTGCTCCTGTGGATTACTCCTTTCATGGATTGCTCCTTCTGTGGATTGCTCCTTTCATGAACTACTCCTTCCACGGATTGCTCCTTCCATGGATTGCTCCTTCTTTGGATTGTTCCTTCCATTGACTGCTCCTTCTGTGGATTACTCCTTCCATGGATTGCTCCTTCCATGGATTGCTCCTTCCATGGACTGCTCCTTCTGTGGATTGCTCCTGTGGATTGCTCCTTCCATGGACTGCTCCTTCTGTGGATTACTCCTTCCATGGATGGCTCCTTCTGTGGATTGCTCCTTTCATGGACTCCTCCTTCTGTGTATTACTCCTTCCATGGACTCTCCTTCTGTGGATTGCTCCTTCTGTGGACTACTCCGTTCATGGACTGCTCCTTTCACGGACTGCTCCTTCTGTGGATTACTCCTTCCATGTACTGCTCCTTCTGTGGATTGCTCCTTTCATGGATTGCTCCTTCTGTGGATTGCTCCTTTCATGGACTGCTCCTTTCATGGACTGCTCCTTCCATGGATTGCTCCTTCTGTGGATTGCTCCTTCCAAGGACTGCTCCTTCCATGGACTGCTCCTTCTGTGGATTACTCCTTCCATGGACTGCTCCTTCTGTGGATTGCTCCTTTCATGGACTGCTCCTTCTGTTGATTACTCCTTCCATGGATGGCTCCTTCCATGGACTGTTCCTACTGTGGATTACTCCTTCCATGGATGGCTCCTTCTGTGGATTGTTTCTTCCATGGACTGCTCCTTCTATGGATTGCTCCTTCTGTGGATTACTCCTTCTGTGGATTACTCCTTCTATGGATTCTCCTTCTGTGGATTGCTCCTTCTGTGGATTGCTCCTTCCATGGATGGCTCCTTCCATGGACTGCTCCTTCTGTGGATTGCTTCTTTCATGGTCTGCTCCTTCTGTGGATTATTCCTTCCATGGATGGCTCCTTCTGTGGATTGCTCCTTCCATGTCTGCTCCTTCTGTGGATTACTCCTTCCCTGGATTGCTCCTTCCATGGATGGCTCCTTCTATGGACTGCTCCTTTCATGGTCTGCTCCTTCTGTGGATTATTCCTTCCATGGATGGCTCCTTCCATAGACTGCTTCTGTGGATGGCTCCTTCCCTGGACTGCTCCTACTGTGGATTACTCCTTCCATGGATTGCTCCTTTTGTGGATTGCTCCTTTCATGGACTGCTCCTTCTGTGGATTACTCCTTCCATGGATGGCTCCTTTCATGGACTACTCCTTCCATGGATGGCTCCTCCCATGGACTGCTCCTTTTGTGGATTACTCCTTTCATGGATTGCTCGTTATGTGGATTGCTCCTTCTGTGGACTACTCCTTTCATGGACTGCTCCTTCCATGGATTGCTCCTTCTGTGGATTACTCCTGTGGATTACTCCTTTCATCGACTGCTCCTTCTGTGGATTACTCCTTCCATGGATTACTCCTTCCATGGATTGCTCCTTCCATGGATTGCTCCTTCTTTGGACTGCTCCTTCTGTGGATTACTCCTTCCATGGATTACTCCTTCCATGGATTGCTCCTTTCATGGACTGCTCCTTCCATGGACTGCTCCTTCTGTGGATTGCTCCTGTGGATTGCTCCTTCCATGGACTGCTCCTTCTGTGGATTACTCCTTCCATGGATGGCTCCTTCTGTGGATTGCTCCTTTCATGGACTGCTCCTTCTGTGGATTACTTCTTCCATGGATGGCTCCTTCCATGGATTGCTCCTTCCATGGATTGCTCCTACTGTGGATTACTCCTTCCATGGATTGCTCCTTCTGTGGATTGCTCCTTTAATGGACTGCTCCTACTGTGGATTGCTCCTTCCATGGATTGCTCATTCTGTGGATTGCCCCTTTCATGGATTGCTCCTTCTGTGGATTGCTCCTTTCATGGACTGCTCCTTCTGTGGACTGCTCATTCTGTGGATTGCTCCTTCCATGGATTGCTCCTTCCATGGATTGCTCCTTTCATGGACTGCTCCTTCTGTGGACTGCTCATTCTGTGGATTGCTCCTTCCATGGATTGCTCCTTCTGTGGATTGCTCCTTCCATGGATTGCTCATTCCATGGATTGCTCATTCCATGGATTGCTCCTTCTGTGGATTGCTCCTTTCATGGACTGCTCCTACTGTGGATTACTCCTTCTGTGGATTGCTCCTTTCATGGACTGCTCCTACTGTGGATTACTCCTTCTGTGGATTGCTCCTTCTGTGGATGGCTCCTCTCATGGACTGCTCCTTCCATTGTATATGTTGAATGTTCATACCTGTTTTGTTTAGTATCATGATGTTTTCATGATTTACATGCATATTAATTCAGAAGGAGCATGCCTACCATATATATACTCTCGCATTGCATTATGTGGGGGAGATTGAGTTTGTGTGTAGCAGTAAGTGTGTGTGAGGAATAAATTGATAAGTAGCAGAATCGTGTTGTATTCAAAAGAGAAACGGCTAGCACTCGTTACATATATATATATATATAATTTCAGGTTGAAAGAGTTTGTTTGGCTGGGTATAGCTAGAACCGTTATACATGTAGCTAGAGCTGCCACCTTAGGTGTGTTCTGCCTATAGCTATCGCCGCTCCTGAGATGTGTTCGGCCTGTAACCGTGTATAGCTAGAGCCGCTTGTTTGATGGGTAGAAGATTGTTAAGTATTGTTCCTATACAGTGTAGAGCATGAACAGAATGTTGAGTGGATCACATCTAAATACATTGGATCTTTCAAGTACATGCAGGATGATCCAAACAGTTTATAGTTCATGTTCAAGAAATGCTGGACAAATTTATTAAATACGATGAGATAAGAAACAATTATTAGCCCAATAAAGGACCATCACTGTCAATTTCAATTATTTACTTCACATATAAAGGGGATCATAAGTGTTTTATAGTTCAAGTCATGTCTGACATTTACCAGTCGATATATATATATATTGTCTATAGAGCCAATTGTTAATCTCTAAATGAATGAGAATATAAATTATGGTACTATACACTCAGAGAGCCATCTGTAGATGTACACTGCTGTTCCTAACAAGCAAGGAAGCACACTGCTGTTCCTAACAAGCAAGGAAGTACACTGCTGCTCCTAACAAGCAAGGAAGCACACTGCTGCTCCTAACAAGCAAGGAAGTACACTGCTGCTCCTAACAAGCAAGGAAGCACACTGCTGCTCCTAACAAGCAAGGAAGTACACTGCTGCTCCTAACAAGCAAGGAAGCACACTGCTGTTCCTAACAAGCAAGGAAGTACACTGCTGCTCCTAACAAGCAAGGAAGTACACTGCTGCTTGGAGGGATGGGTTTAACTCACCATTCTCAGAAATTACTGACTGTTTTGTTACAATAGAGAACTATGCACAAGTTGATGGTTTCAAGGTTATATCGATACATTCGTGAATATATTGTACGTCCGTGAATATATTGTACATTCGTGAATATATGGTACATCCGTGAATATATGGTACATCCGTGAATATATGGTACATCCGTGAATATATTGTACGTCCGTGAATATATTGTACGTCCGTGAATATATGGTACATCCATGAATATATGGTACATCCGTGAATATATTGTATGTCCGTGAATACATTGTACATCCGTGAATATATTGTACATCCGTGAATATATTGTACGTCCGTGAATATATGATACATCCGTGAATATATAGTACATCCGTGAATATATGGTACATCCGTGAATATATGGTACATCCGTGAATATATGGTACATCCGTGAATATATTGTACGTCCGTGAATATATGGTACATCCGTGAATATATGGTACATCCGTGAATATATGGTACACCAAGCAAGATGTGAAGGTAGTTAACCTAAGTACATACATATATTATGGCTGACTGGTCTGGTGACCTAGTGACCTTTATTGATGAGGAAAACAAAGATGGCATCCTGTCAGTGTTGCAGAGGCTGCCCAACATTCCCGGAGCTATTGAGAGGCTGGGCCAGAACTGTGGGCATCTTGTACTGACATCATGCAAGAACGGCTATGCAGACATCTTGCAGTTCATGACAGAACACGGCATTGACATCAATAACACTGACACGAAGGTAAAACTTTACTTGCCTTTAAATATTTATAGGGAACTTGCCTCAATTTCCATAATTTTGTGCAGTGTTTTCTTAAAGTGACATTACATCGCAAAAAGCCAAAACAATACATTGTTCACGTATAAATGCATTGCTACTACAAATTCTTCCGAATACATTCGAACACAAATATTGAATCAATAAACGGTGTTTTGTATAGGATTTCATATACTGGTCATCCACGCTCCTGAATTTACAGTTCTTTGTTATTGTAGTCAATACTAAACGCTTGATACTGTCGCTTAGAGATAATAAATTTAACTAAGATTAGTCTCCAAATAAATATGCAAATGTGAGATATAACGGTAAATCTGTACCATAAATCTCGATATTCGGGATGCACAGGTTGTATTATGTATGTATGTCGACCCTGTTTACATTATTTTGTTTTGTCAACAAACCGCGTATCGACGCTTGTTTATTAGTTGAAATACTCAGTTTTTGAGGCAAATATTTGGGAAAAAATTATACCATATAATAGGAAATTACATTCTGTAGAAATTTGCGTTTTCACTGATGTAGTGTCGTTTTGAAACTATTTAATGACATCTTTTTTTTTTCGGACCCCATTAAGATTAACCCCATTTATTAGTCTCAGGCAGCAGGGGGGGTGAGTAACAAAATAAATGGAAGCCTCCGCGACCCCCGTTGAGCCCTCCCTCCATGTTCCGGGTGAACAGACCTCTTAATTTGGGCCGAGGAGGCTCCTAGCCCCATTTCAGACAGCCGAAAAACACCCATATATGAGCCAGGGGACGGACCACAACCCTCGCCGGCCCAGGGCTCTCAGACACTACGTGCCAAAACAGATATGATAAACCACTTACCTGTCGGGGGTGAATCTCAATGATTATTAAGCCTTTTGGTCGTACCCCGGGCGCCTAATATAAGAGATATTATTTAAGAACCCTTTTTTTCCCCTTAAGTCGAAAATGTTTAATATTCTGGAGCACTAGGGATTGCTCGAGGCGTGTAATTGGGAGGACTTTCACGTTCGAGAGGACCTCCCCACATACATAAACACACTACGCGCTTAGTTGTTTTAACACTTTTTTCTCTCTCGTCCGATCTACCGTCAGCGATTAATTTATCGATGTTGGCCTTCGATAATACATCGGGAGATGCTCTACATTTAGTTCGGATATCCTCTTTTAAGGATTGGTATCGATCCCATTCTTCGCATACTATTTTAAATTCGGGGTCGGATATTACGTTATCCCGAATAGCTTCGCTTATTATGAGATCGATACTGTTTTTCTTAGATTGGGCGGCAATCGCTATACGATCGTGTTTTTTACTTTTATTTTCTAGATGGCGTACGACTTTTCTTCCTACCATGCATAAAAGTCCGCTAGCCGCGGCAGCTACACCCAATCTTATAGCTATCGGAGTTCCTACGATCGTCGTTGTTATAGTAACGCTTCCGACTCCGCTAACTATAGAACCCGTAGCGAATATTGTATTAGCTCCTTCGACGATATTCGCTAATCGTTTATATTTTTTAGATATAGTTACCCGATTATTACGTTCGTTATGTAGTAAGGTTTGAATCTCTACGATTCTCCCCATTCTAAAAATCGAGGGATCTACATTAATCTCTTCCGTTATAGGTATAGTTGGGTATAACGCCATCTTTTTTTTACTCTTTCATATTATAAATCTAGTTCAACTATTATAGCTACAACACTAATAGCGTCTAACGGTCTAGCCGAAGTCATTACAAAGTTTATAACATTACCCGCCATCACTTCAATAGGATTAGCAAAAACTATATACGCCGATCGAACGTCCTTAATTTTTGTAATACTTTCTTTTTGTGTAATTCCGTTAATTACGGGATGTACCGTAATCGTATCTAAACCATCACCTCCGCTACCAGTTTTTATGGAAGAAATAGACATGCGTAAAATTCTACCCGCTATAGTCATAGGGTATCCGGAATATTTATTATTAGCGCTATTACCGAATGCCCATCCCAATACATCGCGTAAAGGATCCCTTTCCTCGGCCCATATAGTAATAATATCTTTTCTAGGTTTATCTAATATAGTTGACGTTACGGCAATTAATCCGTCTAAGTGTCTTTCTAGAGCATTTAATTTACGATTATCCGAATCGGGTTTATTTAATATAGTCGACATTACGGCAACTAATTCGTTTAATTGTTTTTCTATACTATTTAATTTAGCCGATTCGGATTTATCTAATATATTTGACGACATTATGGCTATAAATTTATTTAATCGTTTTTCTAGATCATTTAATTTACCGTTACCTTTAATATATTCTTTATGACTACCCGGCCCGTAAATACTCATTTTACTTCGAGTACTACGGAGATCGGAAATTCGTGATTGTCTAACTTTCTTCCGTTATCATCTCTGATAGTAATATCCAATTCGTTAATACAACCGCGTTCCAAATGTTTGAATTCTGGATTATGATAATCTATAACAACGGGTTCCCCGAAGAAAGCATTTCCCGCGTCTATTATCTTAAGGAGTGTACTCGGAGCTCCATCACATACGTTATACGACGTATTTAATTGTTCTAAGTGCACTCGAATAGTTTTAGTTAAGGCAAAACTTACCGGTTTTTCGCCGACGTATATACCTGGTTCCAACCAACCTTTATTAGCGTTATACGTTTTAAATATACCTAGTATGTCACACATACCAGGTGTCATAGTTATTTTTTCGCGTTTGACATTTAGGGTTGCGATTCCGTTAGATTTACAAATGCTGATACTCGCGAAGTCGGTAAATTCTGTATCTATAAATGTTTGTAAATCCTCGAAATTCCATAAACCCGGTGATAATTTTACCGCGGTTATAGTACCCTCTTTTTGGTACCCAAATCCTTCGTTTATGATCGTATTATACCAACCGACCGTAAGAGTTATTGATCTGAGGCCAACGCGTAGATCTCCGCCGCGGTTATCAATATATTGTTCGAGGCTTGTGGCCTCACCCCTTTGAACATCGGTGATTGTTTGAAACATAGTTATAATAAAATATGGCTAATACTTTAAATAGAACTTTCGGCTATAATCCTTCGGTTACTTATAAAACCGGCGGTGTATATAAACGCCAGCTTGAGGCCGTGAACCTAACCACCCTGATGATCACGGTCGGCCCGAACGAGGTCTTCTACACCGAGGTTACGAATATCTGGCGAAAATACAGGCTACCTCCTGTCAAGACGGACACCGTGGCGCAGGCTTGGAACAACACACCGATGCAGTTTTGGCAGAATCAGCTCAACTTCGCCATGTGGTGTGCCACGACCGGTTGCGGTGTGTCGTTCGAAGACCATCTGAACGGTGTAGGTGCCCAAAACGAACCGCTGATGCAATCGGTCTATATCTTCCACGTCTACTATACTATTAGGAGGATTTTAGACGAATTACTAGTCTCGCTACCGCAGGATAATAATTTCGATCCCTTCTCAAATACGTATGACCGGCGGGCATATGAGCGGCTCTGCGCAGAGTTTAAGGTCAGCCCGATGACCGACTGGCGGCAGAAGAGCTTCCCGAACAGCAACGGGCTCGGCGATGCCTACACCAAAGGACATACCGCGTGGAAGCAGACCGATTTCAGGAACGACAGCCCGGATAAACACATTGCCACCCAGGATGCCGGAAATTGGGACCCGGCGAAAATGACATTCGGGGCAGAGGTCTCTGGCGGGCGTCACTGTGGTGTTTCATCCTGCAACTGGCTACCGCCAAAAAAGGCTCATATTGATCATATTCTGCAAGATCCGGGCGTAGACGGCTCCTGGAGCACATTTGTGTTAGATAAGTCGAACGGGTTAACCCAGGCCGGTGTTTCCCGCCTGAATGATTCAATCCGGACCTATGTCTGGGCTCTCCTGGGAGCCCAGTCACAGACGAGGTCCTGCATCGTGGGAGTTGGCACGGCATTTGACGCACAGAAGCAGTTTCTAGCGAATGTCGAGGACGCCATAAACTCCCCGGTGGACATCCCATCGGCAATCGTGCGGTACCAAGACGTTCTTCAGTATGCGAAGAGTCAGGTAGATTTTGTCTTCGGCCACAGCCTCTACATGGCCCCGAGTGACATGTTGCTGCGAATCGGTCATCGGGCCGGATACAACAATGAAATCGTGATAGCTAGCTCCAACCTGTCCTTAGGTCGCAATGACGATGTCAACGGGGTGGCTGACATACCAACAACTCACGGGAGCTTCTCCGCCGGTCCGCTTCATCAAAAGATTGCCGAGCCGGAACCAGACCCACCGGCAGAGGTTCCCGTGGGAACGACTGATGAAGAACAGCATGAAGCTGAGAAAAATGCGCTCATTGTGGTTGGCGTGATCTCAGGGTTGGCAATTCTTTGGCTATTACCCCAGTAATGTACTAACCTAGACCGCGCCAGGCTGCAGCATACAGTAGCCCGCCGACGGCAACGACCAGTGCCCATATATTTTCTGAGAGCCACCCCGCCGTCTTGCTCAAGAAGGTGAGGAGCCAGGAGGCAATGCCACCGATAATGCCAGGAAGCGCTGCCGCAGCCTTTCCGGCGAGTTTTGCCAGTGCCCTACCAAAATATTTCAACACCTTTTTAGCCCACTCCTTGATGCCCTCCTTAGCGGGAACCGCTACAGCGGCCCCCGCAGCAACCCCGCCTGTAAGAGCCAGCACAAGCGTACTCACAATAAACCCGAGTGCAGTCATAATGCTTACTAGTGTGACGCCCTGCTCTCTGAACAACGTGCGAAGACGCTCGCCGAGCGTGGTGTCCTCATGGAGGACCCGTGATATATTTTCGCGGATCCGATTTATTTGTGTACGGAGCGCCTCCCGGTTGGCAGAGGCGGCCTCCAAGCGGGCTGCTCTTTCATCCTGCAACCCCCGCAGGCGCTTAGTGATCCGCTCCCTATCTTCCGGTTCAGCCTCTTCTAGTTTTCTGTTTTCTAGCGCTATATGTTTATCGAGCTCCGTTAGTCTGGCGAGGTTGTTGGTTAGCTCGCCCCGGACCGTCTGCATGGTTTTATTAAGCCCGCGGAGTTCACGAAGGTTTAACGGCGGATCATCCATTGTGCTGAGTATGTCTTCTATCTGATTATCGGTGAACGTCGTCTCCACTGTGCGAATAGCATCGGTGGCGACTTGCGGGATCTCGTTGAGTTAAACTGTTTCTATTTTGTCTGCTGCTCCACCTAGCTCAGTGGTAGCTGCATGGAGGGCCTCTACAGCCCGGGCGGATATAATTGTTTTACCTCGCACCCAATCCGTGAATCCAAGCTCGTCTCTGATGATTTGGCCGCCACCTCGCTTCCCGGCAATGGTATTTAATGAGAGTGGCTCGCCGGTGCGGGCATTGACAATCTCGATGTTAGAGGCGGATTTCAGGTGCAATCTACCGTACCGATTCAATTCAAACTTGGAGTAGTCACGGCCAACCGACGGGACCATGCCTTTTTCTGCCAGTTCGCCGTAGTAGGCATCTACGGCGGATCCGAGCAGTTCCTGACTAAGAGGCCCGATGGCCCCCCCAGGAGTGACATTTTCGTACGCCTGCGTCCCTCCAGGCAACATACCGGTATCATAGGTGTCTTCTACATCATCTTCTACATCATCATCGTGTACGAAATCATCCATATCAATATCTGCCATCGTATTGAAGGCTACCACATTTGGGTTCAATATAGTAATGGCTTCAACTCAATACGGACGCAAACTCAATCCATACCGCAGGCTGCGGGAGCCCCTCGGGGCAAAGGGCATACGACAGAGCATGGTCATTACGAACAACCCCTCGACGATTGACCAGAACCAGCAGCTCTTGGTCCGCTTCCCCAACCTTGGAGCTAACGACGTGATTGTGCCAGGGACCGTTCGCCTCGTTTTCACCATCTCACTGACGTCGACAGACGTAAATCGAACCGTCGTCCAGAACCTGGGCCGCGCCATAGTCAAGAAAACGACTATCAAAATCAGTGGTAATGAGATTATGTCTATCGATGACTCCGATGTCTACTACTGTTACCAAGATCTCTGGAAGACTGCACAAGAGCGCGAAAATGCGGTCTATCAGGGAATTGACACTAGCAACAATCGGAACGTAACCAGACTTAGAATCGATGCTGGTAACAAGGCAGATAACGTTGCCGCGCACAACGCAATTTCTGCGGCATACGGTAACCGCTACCACATCCCACTCGACTTTGAGTTGCTGGAGAGCCACATGCCATTCTATCAAAGCGCACTGGCAGACCGCCTGGAATACGAACTAACGTTCAACGACTATAGCCGTGTTCTCATCGCTACAGACGTGAACTCGACGTATGCGGTGGAAAACATTTCACTGGAGTACGACATGGTCACGCTGCCCGACCTCGCACGGAGGATTAGAGAGCAGTATACCGGGCGGCTTGCAATCCTTTATGACAGAGTTCTTCGTCATCGCAAAATAACGAAAAACAAAAACGACACCCTGTGGAACATTAATATCAACGTCCCGGCACGCTCGATGAAGGGAATCCTGATGCTGTTCGAGGAGACCGGGGCTAGAGAAACCGAAAGCTTCTACAATCCCAAAATTACCAAGGTTGAGGTGACAATTGAGGGTGTCCCCAACCAGCTGTACAGCCAAGGCATGCGCGCCTACCAGCAGTGGGATGAAGCCAAAAAGCAGTTTGCATGCGGCTCTAAACGCGCCCCAGAGGTTGCTGCGGTAGCCAAAGACCTACAACTCTCGGACGTCTCTCTGGCAGAGTTCCTAACTTCGAAATACGCATTGTGGCTCGATTTGCGGACCAGCGATGATGACCAACTCCATGGTAATGGGCGCAGAGTGGAGAATGCCAGCGAGGGTGTAACAATCCAGATAGCTAAAGAAGCAGACGCCGATGGCGCATTGAACGTGTATCTGTACATTATTACAGATGCACAGCTCAACATTGAAGATGGTCGATTCGTCAGTGTGCTCTACTGATTTACTACCCCGCGACCCCCACTCGGCCATCATATGCGGTCAGACTGGTTGCGGTAAAACTGTATTCATACTGGACTTGCTCGAGGGCCCCTACCGCGGGATCTTTCGGCACATAGTTATCCTCTGCACTACGATTGCGCATAACGCAACTTACCAGAACCGCCCTTGGATCTGGAGGGATCCCGAGGTCTACATACTAGACCCCTGTGAAAAGTTACATACCTGGCTGCGGGTATTCTACACCATGTTCCAGGGTGAGCCCACCCTGTACGTGATTGACGACTGCTCGGCCAAGGCAGCTATGACCAAAAAGTAGGACATGCTATCAGAGCTGGCCTTCAGCGGACGGCATGCGCTGCAAAGCGTCTGGGTGTTGACCCAGAAATACAACTCAGTTCTGAAGGATCTCCGCGAGCAGACACGCTGGGCCGCGGTCTTTCACTGCAAAGATCGTGATTCCTTCGAAGAGTGCCTTCGAGAGACTGACGTCATTCCTACGTATGAAG
>CM026404.1:94456607-94540809 GCA_014843695.1 Archivesica marissinica | reverse complement strand
TCTGGGCATTGTTTCCAGCATGTGGTAATGGAACACCCAAGGTGGCCTTCTGGACCAGCATGTGGTAATGGAACACCCAAGGTGGCCTTCTGGACCAGCATGTGGTAATGGAACACCCAAGGTGGCCTTCTGGACCAGCATGTGGTAATGGAACACCCAAGGTGGCCTTCTGGACCAGCATGTGGTAATGGAACACCCAAGGTGGCCTTCTGGACCAGCATGTGGTAATGGAACACCCAAGGTGGCCTTCTGGACCAGCATGTGGTAATGGAACACCCAAGGTGGCATTCTGGGCATTGTTTCCAGCATGTGGTAATGGAACACCCAAGGTGGCCTTCTGGACATTGTTTCCAGCATGTGGTAATGGAACACCCAAGGTGGCCTTCTGGGCCAGCATGTGGTAATGGAACACCCAAGGTGGCCTTCTGGACCAGCATGTGGTAATGGAACACCCAAGGTGGCCTTCTGGACCAGCATGTGGTAATGGAACACCCAAGGTGGCCTTCTGGACCAGCATGTGGTAATGGAACACCCAAGGTGGCCTTCTGGACCAGCATGTGGTAATGGAACACCCAAGGTGGCATTCTGGGCATTGTTTCCAGCATGTGGTAATGGAACACCCAAGGTGGCCTTCTGGACATTGTTTCCAGCATGTGGTAATGGAACACCCAAGGTGGCCTTCTGGGCATTGTTTCCAGCATGTGGTAATGGAACACCCAAGGTGGCCTTCTGGACCAGCATGTGGTAATGGAACACCCAAGGTGCTTCTGGACAGCATGTGGTAATGGAACACCCAAGGTGGCCTTCTGGACCAGCATGTGGTAATGGAACACCCAAGGTGGCTTCTGACCAGCATGTGGTAATGGAACACCCAAGGTGGCCTTCTGGACCAGCATGTGGTAATGGAACACCCAAGGTGGCCTTCTGGGCATTGTTTCCAGCATGTGGTAATGGAACACCCAAGGTGGCCTTCTGGCATTGTTTCCAGCATGTGGTAATGGAACACCCAAGGTGGCCTTCTGGACATTGTTTCCAGCATGTGGTAATGGAACACCCAAGGTGGTCTGGACATTGTTTCCAGCATGTGGTAATGGAACACCCAAGGTGGCCTTCTGGACATTGTTTCCAGCATGTGGTAATGGAACACCCAAGGTGGCCTTCTGGGCATTGTTTCCAGCATGTGGTAATGGAACACCCAAGGTGGCCTTCTGGGCATTGTTTCCAGCATGTGGTAATGGAACACCCAAGGTGGCCTTCTGGACCAGCATGTGGTAATGGAACACCCAAGGTGGCCTTCTGGACCAGCATGTGGTAATGGAACACCCAAGGTGGCATTCTGGACATTGTTTCCAGCATGTGGTAATGGAACACCCAAGGTGGCATTCTGGACATTGTTTCCAGCATGTGGTAATGGAACACCCAAGGTGGCATTCTGGACATTGTTTCCAGCATGTGGTAATGGAACACCCAAGGTGGCATTCTGGACATTGTTTCCAGCATGTGGTAATGGAACACCCAAGGTGGCATTCTGGACATTGTTTCCAGCATGTGGTAATGGAACACCCAAGGTGGCCTTCTGGACATTGTTTCCAGCATTTGGTAATGGAACACCCAAGGTGGCATTCTGGACATTGTTTCCAGCATGTGGTAATGGAACACCCAAGGTGGCCTTCTGGGCATTGTTTCCAGCATGTGGTAATGGAACACCCAAGGTGGCCTTCTGGGCATTGTTTCCAGCATGTGGTAATGGAACACCCAAGGTGGCCTTCTGGACCAGCATGTGGTAATGGAACACCCAAGGTGGCCTTCTGGGCATTGTTTCCAGCATGTGGTAATGGAACACCCAAGGTGGCCTTCTGGGCATTGTTTCCAGCATGTGGTAATGGAACACCCAAGGTGGCCTTCTGGACATTGTTTCCAGCATGTGGTAATGGAACACCCAAGGTGGCCTTCTGGACATTGTTTCCAGCATGTGGTAATGGAACACCCAAGGTGGCCTGGACATTGTTTCCATGTGGTAATGGAACACCCAAGGTGGCCTTCTGGACATTGTTTCCAGCATGTGGTAATGGAACACCCAAGGTGGTCTGGACATTGTTTCCAGCATGTGGTAATGGAACACCCAAGGTGGCCTTCTGGACATTGTTTCCAGCATGTGGTAATGGAACACCCAAGGTGGCCTTCTGGACATTGTTTCCAGCATGTGGTAATGGAACACCCAAGGTGGCATTCTGGACATTGTTTCCAGCATGTGGTAATGGAACACCCAAGGTGGCCTTCTGGACATTGTTTCCAGCATGTGGTAATGGAACACCCAAGGTGGCCTTCTGGACATTGTTTCCAGCATGTGGTAATGGAACACCCAAGGTGGTCTGGACATTGTTTCCAGCATGTGGTAATGGAACACCCAAGGTGGCCTTCTGGACATTGTTTCCAGCATGTGGTAATGGAACACCCAAGGTGGCCTTCTGGGCATTGTTTCCAGCATGTGGTAATGGAACACCCAAGGTGGCCTTCTGGGCATTGTTTCCAGCATGTGGTAATGGAACACCCAAGGTGGCCTTCTGGACCAGCATGTGGTAATGGAACACCCAAGGTGGCCTTCTGGACCAGCATGTGGTAATGGAACACCCAGGTGCTTCTGGCCAGCATTGGTAATGGAACACCCAAGGTGTTTCCAGCATGTGGTAATGGAACACCCAAGGTGGCCTTCTGGACCAGCATGTGGTAATGGAACACCCAAGGTGGCCTTCTGGACCAGCATGTGGTAATGGAACACCCAAGGTGGCCTTCTGGACATTGTTTCCAGCATGTGGTAATGGAACACCCAAGGTGGCCTTCTGGGCATTGTTTCCAGCATGTGGTAATGGAACACCCAAGGTGGCCTTCTGGGCATTGTTTCCAGCATGTGGTAATGGAACACCCAAGGTGGCCTGGACATTGTTTCCAGCATGTGGTAATGGAACACCCAAGGTGGCCTTCTGGACATTGTTTCCAGCATGTGGTAATGGAACACCCAAGGTGGCCTTCTGGACATTGTTTCCAGCATGTGGTAATGGAACACCCAAGGTGGCCTTCTGGACATTGTTTCCAGCATGTGGTAATGGAACACCCAAGGTGGCCTTCTGGGCATTGTTTCCAGCATGTGGTAATGGAACACCCAAGGTGGCCTTCTGGACCAGCATGTGGTAATGGAACACCCAAGGTGGCCTTCTGGACCAGCATGTGGTAATGGAACACCCAGGTGGCCTTCTGACCAGCATGTGGTAATGGAACACCCAAGGTGGCCTTCTGGACCAGCATGTGGTAATGGAACACCCAAGGTGGCATTCTGGGCATTGTTTCCAGCATGTGGTAATGGAACACCCAAGGTGGCCTTCTGGACATTGTTTCCAGCATGTGGTAATGGAACACCCAAGGTGGCCTTCTGGGCATTGTTTCCAGCATGTGGTAATGGAACACCCAAGGTGGCCTTCTGGACCAGCATTTGGTAATGGAACACCCAAGGTGGCCTTCTGGACACATTTTGTTTCCAGCATGTGGTAATGGAACACCCAAGGTGGCCTTCTGGGCATTGTTTCCAGCATGTGGTAATGGAACACCCAAGGTGGCCTTCTGACATTGTTTCCAGCATGTGGTAATGGAACACCCAAGGTGGCCTTCTGGCATTGTTTCCAGCATGTGGTAATGGAACACCCAAGGTGCCTTCTGGACATTGTTTCCAGCATGTGGTAATGGAACACCCAAGGTGGCCTTCTGGACATTGTTTCCAGCATGTGGTAATGGAACACCCAAGGTGGCCTTCTGGGCATTGTTTCCAGCATGTGGTAATGGAACACCCAAGGTGGCCTTCTGGGCATTGTTTCCAGCATGTGGTAATGGAACACCCAAGGTGGCCTTCTGGACCAGCATGTGGTAATGGAACACCCAAGGTGGCCTTCTGGACCAGCATGTGGTAATGGAACACCCAAGGTGGCCTTCTGGACCAGCATGTGGTAATGGAACACCCAAGGTGGCCTTCTGGACCAGCATGTGGTAATGGAACACCCAAGGTGGCCTTCTGGACCAGCATGTGGTAATGGAACACCCAAGGTGGCCTTCTGGACCAGCATGTGGTAATGGAACACCCAAGGTGGCCTTCTGGACATTGTTTCCAGCATGTGGTAATGGAACACCCAAGGTGGCCTTCTGGGCATTGTTTCCAGCATGTGGTAATGGAACACCCAAGGTGGCCTTCTGGACCAGCATGTGGTAATGGAACACCCAGGTGCCTTCTGGACCAGCATGTGGTACCAGCATGTGTAATGGAACACCCAAGGTGGCCTTCTGGACCAGCATGTGGTAATGGAACACCCAAGGTGGCCTTCTGGACCAGCATGTGGTAATGGAACACCCAAGGTGGCATTCTGGGCATTGTTTCCAGCATGTGGTAATGGAACACCCAAGGTGGCCTTCTGGACATTGTTTCCAGCATGTGGTAATGGAACACCCAAGGTGGCCTTCTGGGCATTGTTTCCAGCATGTGGTAATGGAACACCCAAGGTGGCCTTCTGGACCAGCATGTGGTAATGGAACACCCAAGGTGCCCTTCTGGACCAGCATGTGGTAATGGAACACCCAAGGTGGCCTTCTGGACCAGCATGTGGTAATGGAACACCCAAGGTGGCCTTCTGACCAGCATGTGGTAATGGAACACCCAAGGTGGCCTTCTGGACCAGCATGTGGTAATGGAACACCCAAGGTGGCCTTCTGGGCATTGTTTCCAGCATGTGGTAATGGAACACCCAAGGTGGCCTTCTGGGCATTGTTTCCAGCATGTGGTAATGGAACACCCAAGGTGGCATTCTGGACATTGTTTCCAGCATGTGGTAATGGAACACCCAAGGTGGCCTTCTGGACATTGTTTCCAGCATTTGGTAATGGAACACCCAAGGTGGCATTCTGGACATTGTTTCCAGCATTTGGTAATGGAACACCCAAGGTGGCCTTCTGGACATTGTTTCCAGCATGTGGTAATGGAACACCCAAGGTGGCCTTCTGGACATTGTTTCCAGCATGTGGTAATGGAACACCCAAGGTGGCCTTCTGGACATTGTTTCCAGCATGTGGTAATGGAACACCCAAGGTGGCCTTCTGGACATTGTTTCCAGCATGTGGTAATGGAACACCCAAGGTGGCATTCTGGACATTGTTTCCAGCATGTGGTAATGGAACACCCAAGGTGGCCTTCTGGGCATTGTTTCCAGCATGTGGTAATGGAACACCCAAGGTGGCCTTCTGGGCATTGTTTCCAGCATGTGGTAATGGAACACCCAAGGTGGCCTTCTGGACCAGCATGTGGTAATGGAACACCCAAGGTGGCCTTCTGGGCATTGTTTCCAGCATGTGGTAATGGAACACCCAAGGTGGCCTTCTGGGCATTGTTTCCAGCATGTGGTAATGGAACACCCAAGGTGGCCTTCTGGACATTGTTTCCAGCATGTGGTAATGGAACACCCAAGGTGGCCTGGGCATTGTTTCCAGCATGTGGTAATGGAACACCCAAGGTGGCCTTCTGGACATTGTTTCCAGCATGTGGTAATGGAACACCCAAGGTGGCCTTCTGGGCATTGTTTCCAGCATGTGGTAATGGAACACCCAAGGTGGCCTTCTGGGCATTGTTTCCAGCATGTGGTAATGGAACACCCAAGGTGGCCTTGACATTGTTTCCAGCATGTGGTAATGGAACACCCAAGGTGGCCTTCTGGACATTGTTTCCAGCATGTGGTAATGGAACACCCAAGGTGGCCTTCTGGACATTGTTTCCAGCATGTGGTAATGGAACACCCAAGGTGGCCTTCTGGGCATTGTTTCCAGCATGTGGTAATGGAACACCCAAGGTGGCCTTCTGGACCAGCATGTGGTAATGGAACACCCAAGGTGCCCTTCTGGACCAGCATGTGGTAATGGAACACCCAAGGTGGCCTTCTGGACCAGCATGTGGTAATGGAACACCCCAGGTGGCCTTCTGACCAGCATGTGGTAATGGAACACCCAAGGTGGCCTTCTGGACCAGCATGTGGTAATGGAACACCCAAGGTGGCCTTCTGGACCAGCATGTGGTAATGGAACACCCAAGGTGGCATTCTGGGCATTGTTTCCAGCATGTGGTAATGGAACACCCAAGGTGGCCTTCTGGACATTGTTTCCAGCATGTGGTAATGGAACACCCAAGGTGGCCTTCTGGACCAGCATGTGGTAATGGAACACCAAGGTGGCCTTCTGGACCAGCATGTGGTAATGGAACACCCAAGGTGGCTTCTGGACCAGCATGTGGTAATGGAACACCCAAGGTGGCCTTCTGGACCAGCATGTGGTAATGGAACACCCAAGGTGGCCTTCTGGGCATTGTTTCCAGCATGTGGTAATGGAACACCCAAGGTGGCCTTCTGGACATTGTTTCCAGCATGTGGTAATGGAACACCCAAGGTGGCCTTCTGGACATTGTTTCCAGCATGTGGTAATGGAACACCCAAGGTGGCCTTCTGGGCATTGTTTCCAGCATGTGGTAATGGAACACCCAAGGTGCCCTTCTGGACCAGCATGTGGTAATGGAACACCCAAGGTGCCCTTCTGGACCAGCATGTGGTAATGGAACACCCAAGGTGGCCTTCTGGACCAGC
The DNA here is from genome assembly GCA_014843695.1 of Archivesica marissinica. Taxonomy (NCBI): domain Eukaryota; kingdom Metazoa; phylum Mollusca; class Bivalvia; order Venerida; family Vesicomyidae; genus Archivesica; species Archivesica marissinica. Next base: position 94,534,147 of record CM026404.1, on the reverse strand, counting down.
ATGTGGTAATGGAACACCCAAGGTGGCCTTCTGGACCAGCATGTGGTAATGGAACACCCAAGGTGGCCTTCTGGGCATTGTTTCCAGCATGTGGTAATGGAACACCCAAGGTGGCCTTCTGGGCATTGTTTCCAGCATGTGGTAATGGAACACCCAAGGTGGCATTCTGGACATTGTTTCCAGCATGTGGTAATGGAACACCCAAGGTGGCCTTCTGGGCATTGTTTCCAGCATGTGGTAATGGAACACCCAAGGTGGCCTTCTGGACATTGTTTCCAGCATTGGTAATGGAACACCCAAGGTGGCTTCTGGACATTGTTTCCAGCATGTGGTAATGGAACACCCAAGGTGGCCTTCTGGGCATTGTTTCCAGCATGTGGTAATGGAACACCCAAGGTGCCCTTCTGGACCAGCATGTGGTAATGGAACACCCAAGGTGCTTTGGCCAGCATGTGGTAATGGAACACCCAAGGTGGCCTTCTGGACCAGCATGTGGTAATGGAACACCCAGGTGGCCTTCTGACCAGCATGTGGTAATGGAACACCCAAGGTGGCCTTCTGGACCAGCATGTGGTAATGGAACACCCAAGGTGGCCTTCTGGACCAGCATGTGGTAATGGAACACCCAAGGTGGCATTCTGGGCATTGTTTCCAGCATGTGGTAATGGAACACCCAAGGTGGCCTTCTGGACATTGTTTCCAGCATGTGGTAATGGAACACCCAAGGTGGCCTTCTGGACCAGCATGTGGTAATGGAACACCCAAGGTGGCCTTCTGGGCATTGTTTCCAGCATGTGGTAATGGAACACCCAAGGTGCCCTTCTGGACATTGTTTCCAGCATGTGGTAATGGAACACCCAAGGTGGCCTGGGCATTGTTTCCAGCATGTGGTAATGGAACACCCAAGGTGGCCTTCTGGACATTGTTTCCAGCATGTGGTAATGGAACACCCAAGGTGGCCTTCTGGGCATTGTTTCCAGCATGTGGTAATGGAACACCCAAGGTGGCCTTCTGGGCATTGTTTCCAGCATGTGGTAATGGAACACCCAAGGTGGCCTTGACATTGTTTCCAGCATGTGGTAATGGAACACCCAAGGTGGCCTTCTGGACATTGTTTCCAGCATGTGGTAATGGAACACCCAAGGTGGCCTTCTGGACATTGTTTCCAGCATGTGGTAATGGAACACCCAAGGTGCCCTTCTGGACATTGTTTCCAGCATGTGGTAATGGAACACCCAAGGTGGCCTTCTGGGCATTGTTTCCAGCATGTGGTAATGGAACACCCAAGGTGCCCTTCTGGACCAGCATGTGGTAATGGAACACCCAAGGTGCCCTTCTGGACCAGCATGTGGTAATGGAACACCCAAGGTGGCCTTCTGGACAATGTACCAGCATGTGGTAATGGAACACCCAAGGTGGCCTTCTGGACCAGCATGTGGTAATGGAACACCCAAGGTGGCCTTCTGGACCAGCATGTGGTAATGGAACACCCAAGGTGGCATTCTGGGCATTGTTTCCAGCATGTGGTAATGGAACACCCAAGGTGGCCTTCTGGACATTGTTTCCAGCATGTGGTAATGGAACACCCAAGGTGGCCTTCTGGGCATTGTTTCCAGCATGTGGTAATGGAACACCCAAGGTGGCCTTCTGGACCAGCATGTGGTAATGGAACACCCAAGGTGCCTTCTGGACATTGTTTCCAGCATGTGGTAATGGAACACCCAAGGTGCCTTCTGGACCAGCATGTGGTAATGGAACACCCAAGGTGGCCTTCTGGACATTGTTTCCAGCATGTGGTAATGGAACACCCAAGGTGGCCTTCTGGGCATTGTTTCCAGCATGTGGTAATGGAACACCCAAGGTGGCCTTCTGGTCCAGCATGTGGTAATGGAACACCCAAGGTGCCTTCTGGACCAGCATGTGGTATGGAACACCCAAGTGTTTTCCAGCATGTGGTAATGGAACACCCAAGTGGCCTTCTGGACATTGTTTCCAGCATGTGGTAATGGAACACCCAAGGTGGCATTCTGGGCATTGTTTCCAGCATGTGGTAATGGAACACCCAAGGTGGCCTTCTGGACCAGCATGTGGTAATGGAACACCCAAGGTGGCCTTCTGGACCAGCATGTGGTAATGGAACACCCAAGGTGGCATTCTGGGCATTGTTTCCAGCATGTGGTAATGGAACACCCAAGGTGCCTTCTGGACATTGTTTCCAGCATGTGGTAATGGAACACCCAAGGTGGCCTTCTGGGCATTGTTTCCAGCATGTGGTAATGGAACACCCAAGGTGGCCTTCTGGACCAGCGTGTGGTAATGGAACACCAAGGTGCTCTGGACCAGCATGTGGTAATGGAACACCCAAGGTGGCCTTCTGGACCAGCATGTGGTAATGGAACACCCAAGGTGGCCTTCTGGGCATTGTTTCCAGCATGTGGTAATGGAACACCCAAGGTGGCCTTCTGGACCAGCATGTGGTAATGGAACACCCAAGGTGGCATTCTGGGCATTGTTTCCAGCATGTGGTAATGGAACACCCAAGGTGGCCTTCTGGACATTGTTTCCAGCATGTGGTAATGGAACACCCAAGGTGGCATTCTGGACATTGTTTCCAGCATGTGGTAATGGAACACCCAAGGTGGCATTCTGGACATTGTTTCCAGCATTTGGTAATGGAACACCCAAGGTGGCATTCTGGACATTGTTTCCAGCATTTGGTAATGGAACACCCAAGGTGGCATTCTGGACATTGTTTCCAGCATGTGGTAATGGAACACCCAAGGTGGCCTTCTGGGCATTGTTTCCAGCATGTGGTAATGGAACACCCAAGGTGGCCTTCTGGACCAGCATGTGGTAATGGAACACCCAAGGTGGCTTCTGGGCCAGCATGTGGTAATGGAACACCCAAGGTGGCTTCTGGGCATTGTTTCCAGCATGTGGTAATGGAACACCCAAGGTGGCCTTCTGGACATTGTTTCCAGCATGTGGTAATGGAACACCCAAGGTGGCCTTCTGGACCAGCATGTGGTAATGGAACACCCAAGTGGCTTCTGGGCATTGGTGTTTACCAGCATGTGGTAATGGAACACCCAAGGTGGCATTCTGGGCATTGTTTCCAGCATGTGGTAATGGAACACCCAAGGTGGCCTTCTGGACATTGTTTCCAGCATGTGGTAATGGAACACCCAAGGTGGCATTCTGGACATTGTTTCCAGCATGTGGTAATGGAACACCCAAGGTGGCATTCTGGACATTGTTTCCAGCATGTGGTAATGGAACACCCAAGGTGGCATTCTGGACATTGTTTCCAGCATGTGGTAATGGAACACCCAAGGTGCCTTCTGGACCAGCATGTGGTAATGGAACACCCAAGGTGGCATTCTGGACATTGTTTCCAGCATGTGGTAATGGAACACCCAAGGTGGCCTTCTGGACATTGTTTCCAGCATGTGGTAATGGAACACCCAAGGTGGCATTCTGGACATTGTTTCCAGCATTTGGTAATGGAACACCCAAGGTGGCATTCTGGACATTGTTTCCAGCATGTGGTAATGGAACACCCAAGGTGGCCTGGGCATTGTTTCCAGCATGTGGTAATGGAACACCCAAGGTGGCCTTCTGGACATTGTTTCCAGCATGTGGTAATGGAACACCCAAGGTGGCCTTCTGGGCATTGTTTCCAGCATGTGGTAATGGAACACCCAAGGTGGCCTTCTGGGCATTGTTTCCAGCATGTGGTAATGGAACACCCAAGGTGGCCTGGACATTGTTTCCAGCATGTGGTAATGGAACACCCAAGGTGGCCTTCTGGACATTGTTTCCAGCATGTGGTAATGGAACACCCAAGGTGGCCTTCTGGACATTGTTTCCAGCATGTGGTAATGGAACACCCAAGGTGGCATTCTGGACATTGTTTCCAGCATGTGGTAATGGAACACCCAAGGTGGCCTTCTGGACATTGTTTCCAGCATGTGGTAATGGAACACCCAAGGTGGCATTCTGGACATTGTTTCCAGCATGTGGTAATGGAACACCCAAGGTGGCATTCTGGACATTGTTTCCAGCATGTGGTAATGGAACACCCAAGGTGGCATTCTGGACATTGTTTCCAGCATGTGGTAATGGAACACCCAAGGTGGCATTCTGGACATTGTTTCCAGCATGTGGTAATGGAACACCCAAGGTGGCCTTCTGGGCATTGTTTCCAGCATGTGGTAATGGAACACCCAAGGTGGCCTTCTGGAGCATTGGTATTATTCCAGCATGTGGTAATGGAACACCCAAGGTGGCTTCTGGACCAGCATGTGGTAATGGAACACCCAAGGTGGCCTTCTGGACCAGCATGTGGTAATGGAACACCCAAGGTGGCATTCTGGGCATTGTTTCCAGCATGTGGTAATGGAACACCCAAGGTGGCCTTCTGGACATTGTTTCCAGCATGTGGTAATGGAACACCCAAGGTGGCCTTCTGGGCATTGTTTCCAGCATGTGGTAATGGAACACCCAAGGTGGCCTTCTGGACATTGCATTGGTTGTTCTACCAGCATGTGGTAATGGAACACCCAAGGTGGCCTTCTGGACCAGCATGTGGTAATGGAACACCCAAGGTGGCCTTCTGGACATTGTTTCCAGCATGTGGTAATGGAACACCCAAGGTGGCCTTCTGGGCATTGTTTCCAGCATGTGGTAATGGAACACCCAAGGTGGCATTCTGGACCAGCATGTGGTAATGGAACACCCAAGGTGGCATTCTGGACATTGTTTCCAGCATTTGGTAATGGAACACCCAAGGTGGCATTCTGGACATTGTTTCCAGCATTTGGTAATGGAACACCCAAGGTGGCATTCTGGACATTGTTTCCAGCATTTGGTAATGGAACACCCAAGGTGGCATTCTGGACATTGTTTCCAGCATTTGGTAATGGAACACCCAAGGTGGCATTCTGGACATTGTTTCCAGCATTTGGTAATGGAACACCCAAGGTGGCATTCTGGACATTGTTTCCAGCATTTGGTAATGGAACACCCAAGGTGGCATTCTGGACATTGTTTCCAGCATGTGGTAATGGAACACCCAAGGTGGCATTCTGGGCATTGTTTCCAGCATGTGGTAATGGAACACCCAAGGTGGCCTTCTGGGCATTGTTTCCAGCATGTGGTAATGGAACACCCAAGGTGGCCTGGGCATTGTTTCCAGCATGTGGTAATGGAACACCCAAGGTGGCCTTCTGGACATTGTTTCCAGCATGTGGTAATGGAACACCCAAGGTGGCCTTCTGGGCATTGTTTCCAGCATGTGGTAATGGAACACCCAAGGTGGCCTTCTGGGCATTGTTTCCAGCATGTGGTAATGGAACACCCAAGGTGGCCTTCTGGAAATAAGACAACAGACAGACAATGTACGAGATTATTATAAAGTTTAATGAATTTAAATAAAGAAGCAGACAAATGGTACATTCAAATGAATAAGCGAAGCTCTGTGGCACAGAATACATCTATTGCAATCTGTCTGCGACATATACAACCTGTTCCTCATATACACAACTCTAAACACATAACTTCTGAAGTCCTTAACAAGAATGGCAACATGGTACTCGTACCCTCGCAAACAAATCAATTTCTATGATAATTTTCTGTAAGCTACAGCGCTATCCAATATTAACCCATTCCCACCTACAAGTCGTACTAATTCTCCGTTTGTATGGGGCCATGTGTTAAAACAAAACATGCACTTGTCTCACAACGCATACTCTAAACAGGAAGTGAAATAACCCTGAACGCCGTCATTTAATGAAACGTGTAAAAAAGTGATCAAAAATGTAATTTTATTACCGTAGGTTACAATGCACTTTGTCGGGCACTGCTTTTACAGTGGATCTCACCGCAGCAGGTTTGAAATTGGTCGAGTTAGGCTTAGCTATCTTATGATGCAAACATTTGTGCCCAATAATTTGCAGGTGCACAAATTGTGTTTGCAGGTGTATAAATTGTTGGTAAAAAAAAGAAGAGCAATGGTCAGTGTAGAAAAAAAATGGGCAGAGCAATGAACAGGGAGCAGAACTATGGAAACGTAGAGCTATGGACAGGGAGTTGAGCTATGGACAGGGGTAGTACTCAGGCTCTATTCATGGTATATGCCATATAGATACAGCAAATCTATGCCACAGTGTTACACGAGCGCCGGTGTGCAGCAATTCCATCCTTGGCATCAATAGTTCATGTTAGTTTGCATGGTTTGCATACGTGTAAGTGAGTCCATGTCCGACGATGTATAGACACGTGCTATATGCCATACAATTATTTCGCTGTAACGTCATTAATACTGTACACCTTCACGACACCATAGGCGGAAAATGTCGACGTAATATATCGATGCAGACAAATGGTAAATAATTGTAAATATCTTTTAAAGGAACTACGGTACGGCATGTTAAATGAATGAAAATATTAAATATATATACATGTATATATTTGCATCAAAAAATGTATTTCAATTCTATTTGGTAGTGGACATGGATATCAGTCAAGGTCATTTTCTCAAATGATGCTATTTTTAGAAGAGGTTGGAAATTGCACATTGGCACTTATGAATCATATATACATATATACATACATACACAGTCATACACTAATTCTTATTGGACCGTTGTGAACTAATCATTATCACACTGAAAAGATGGTGTAAGGGAGACAATCCAAAAACTGTAAAGCATCCGAATATCGTAGGACCATGCCCTTTGTTAGCTCGTCTATTATGACGTAAGTATCGCAATCTGATGAGAGCTACTTAAACATCCATTGTGGATGAACTGCTGTCACTAAGTACATGCTACCCTATTTCATGGATACATGTATATAAACCGTGTACCGTTAATGACATCGTGAGCATTGACCGCTTGTCTATAATTCCCTATGTTGGGTGTTCCATTCCCTATGTCTGGTTTTGATAAATATTTCCATCGAGTGTATTGTTTTGATGTTTAAAGTCGCACCAACCGCTAGGTCATCTGACGACTCTCGAGCTGTTATTGGTGGCGGAAGATCGTAGGTGCCACTCCGAGCCGTATGTCAGGCACTGACATGTACCCGGGTAGAACCACCGACCATCTGTAAGCAAGCTGGATAGCTTCCTCACATGAAACAATTCCACACCCCAGTGGGATGTGAACCTACAGTGATGAGCGGCAAGTGACTTGAAGCCAACGACCGTAACCACTAGGCCTTGTATCCAGTGTAGTTATACAATATGCAACCCAATACAATATTATTGGCTTACAGTGAATTATTATGTTATATTTCGGGTTTCAGCACCATTTTGGGCTATATCGCCGGCGGGCAGTTTACCTAACAACACCTTTTCTGGGCAGGCTCCAGCGGTTAACCAGTACTTGGTGCACCAACCTCCGTAAGAAACTGCCAACTTTTTCATATAAAAGAGACACGGTCTGAGCGGGGCTCGAACTCGTGACCATCAGAGATGATAGGTTACAGTGGTATACAAGTCAGCGACCGTAACCACTCGACCACGGAGGCGGATGACCTTACAGTGAAAGGTTGACAAACACACATAGAATGCATGCTTTCATATATTGCAATGTATTTTAGCGCGAATTAACCCTGTGCACGCCAGTGGCAGATAAAATCACTTGCAAACAGCATAGAGCTAGATTAGACGGTACAGGTTCTATGCTGTTCGATTAGTGGAGCTGAAACACGTGGCCGAATAGCAAATAACATAGATCCTGATCAGACCTGGCTCTAAAACATGTGGACGAATAGCAAACAACATAGATCCTGATCAGACATGGCGCTACGCCGCGGTTGATCTGGATCTATGTTGTTTGCAAATGTGATCTTATTTACTCAGCAAGCAAAGGGTTAACTGAAAGCTGGAACGTTACACTGCAAGTCATTAATGTTGCAACAGGTGGCATAGTTTATCTTCCATTCTAAGTAGATAACATTCCAAGTAGATTGGCACAATCACAGTTCACTATTACGGGACTAACTACCGGTATAAACAATACTGTACTAAATTAAACTCTAAATACTAAATGATAATTAACTACTTTTGTTTACAATTCAATTGATTATTACAGCGCAGCATACATGTATATTAAATTACTCTGCAAAAATGATATATGTTAGGCAACCTTGGGTTAGCCCTATTTCATTATTGAACAACACAATGTAAATCACTTGTCTAACATTTCATGCTATAGTTTTGGGTTGTCTTATTCAGTTTTTTTTTTACAAGATTACATTAACCCATTTCATTCTGGTTACATTTAAAGGCTTTTGCAAACAACATAGATCCAGATCAGCTGCAGCGTGACGCTGCGTGCTGATCAGGATCTATGTTGTTTGATACATAGCCAAGTGTCTTAGCAAGATCATCTGAATAGCAAACAGCATAGAGCATTCCGTGGGGGCTGATCTGGCTCTATGTTCTTTGCAAATACTGTTTGAACGGTATCCAGAATCAAATGGGTTAAACAGAAAAGAAAACAACATGTTTTAGTCATCACTCACTGAAAGGTTAATATGTGGCTGGGACAATAGTATCTGATGGGTTTAATATTTACTAACTATGACCCGTCGTACATATGTAGCATATACAGAATACAATACAACAAACTAAATGACAGAAACGTTCCAAATGAAACTATCTATCTATAGTAATATATACATCTAATATAAATTCTCATCCAGTGAAAGTGGATATCAGCAAAATAACTATGGTAGCAAAATTTGTTTGGTAATTTGTATTTAGTCAGACCAACAAGCGAAACGTATGTAGTCTTCCCAGCTTAAAGTAGGGGAATAATTTATATATTCTATATTTATCAGAATAATTTATATATTCTATATTTATCAGAATAATTGATATATTCTATATTTATCAGAATAATTTATATATTCTATATTTATCAGAATAATTGATATATTCTATATTTATCTGAACAATACAATTGTTCATATATCTTACATAAACTAATAAAGGCATACTATTTGCACAGCATTAGTGCACGCCATGTACTACTTAAATTTGGATTTTATCGTCAAGACATATGAAATATGTGGCACATTAAACTTCTAAAAATTGCGTCTAACACAATCACTGTTGGATACATACATACAAGCAAAATGAAGAAACAACAAAGTTCATCAACTCTTTCTTCAAACAAGATATTTTAAATATTTCATTTCAGAGAAAATATAGTTTGAACAATAAACATTTATGTAACTGGTAATAAGTACATGCAGTTGTCGGTAATCAAGTAGCATGTTCTTGGTGACACTATCTGGGTAGCTAAACGGCACCGAACATATAGCTTTACATCTCCCATCCACCTAAATACATTGTAGAAACACAAAATGTAGGTATGACACCTAGGCTGCAACCATTTCGGAATGCTGCACCCTGAGTTTGAGAAATGTCGTAACTTGCAGTCCTGGTATTGCAGAGACGCAGGGCAACCAAGAGTTCCGACCTTGTCCGTCACCTCTTCTGATCACGAGTACATCTCCAGTAATATGCAGGCTTTCTGGCATTTACTTGTGGAGAAATATCTCATGTGCCCCTGTAAAACCATCTACCTTCTGCAGCAAGCCATGTGGATAATTTCCTCACATGAAAAGAAACACCCCATTTGGTGGGATTCGAACCGAAAGTGGTGAGAAGTGATCGGAAGTCAATAAGATTAACCACTCAGCCAAGAGGACCGTGTTGTGTACCTAGACAGCCATGTAGACAGTGTTATGAACTACCTTCTAACCCTATTCAAATAGTTTGGAATTCAGGAAACAACTGTGAAGGTTACCAAGAAAATACAAAGAGAATGAAATACCATACACATGCAAAGTTTTTGTCCGATTAATATTGCAATATTGCACAGCGGCTGCGTATCTCTACCCAACGTATTAATAGACTTAACGATAAACAGTATATAAAGAAATATGTAACAATTGTGTCATAAACAGCTTAACCCATACACCACAACATACACCAGAACATATAACAGATCACATACAAGAACATTATAACAGATCACATACAAGAACATATAACAGATCACATACAAGAACATATAACAGATCACATACAAGAACATTATAACATAGTTCAGGTGATATGGTACAATACAGTACACAAAGACAGTTCAGGTGATATGGTACAATACAGTACACAAAGACAGTTCAGGTGATATGGTACAATACAGTACACAAAGACAGTTCAGGTGATATGGTACAAAACAGTACACAAACAGGACTAAAATGTCGAGATAAAACTACTAGATGATATGGAACCAATACTTACACACCTCGATTCACACAGAGATGTAATAAAACCTCGGAAACGTTTAGAACCAATTGTCACATGTTACAGTCAGGCAATGGTAAGACACTTTGAACCACATTAGATTGACATATATGTAGGTTTTATGTATTGTATAGCAGGGAACCACATTAGATTGACATATATGTAGGTTTTATGTATTGTATAGCAGGGAACCACATTAGATTGACATATATGTAGGTTTTATGCATTGAATAGCAGCTCAGTCTTCAGTTCAAACATTCAGTATTTTCATGGTTTTAACAAATGTAGGACATGAAACGCGTACAATAAATTAGTCACTTATCCATCAAATTGCAAAACTGTCCAATAGAGTACAAATAGTTTAGCCCTTTCAACACTACAGACCTCTAAATAGGCTTACGAGCCGTCTCATCAGGATCTGCACTTTTTGCCAGTAATATTACTATTTTTAGAGAAAATTACCCATTTTGATAATTAAACTGGTCCAAATGTAATTATCTTATTAATGCAAGTCCATGTCAGTTACATGGTGTTGAACGGGTAAAATGTTTACATCGCAAACGAGAGATGTCCCTCCCTTGGCCTCTGGAAATGGTTCACATGAAGCGTGCATTACATCATGCATGTATTTATACAACATCTGGTTAATTATTTAAGTTCATTGATCCCTATTTTCAACGTAGCGCGTTAATTTAATGGACCATTCGAGGCATCCTGAACAAGATGCTAGGGACGTCGGCTTCTACACACGACGTGTCACCATGATCATACCACATTGTTCCTTATACTATCAACAAGATTTCTTGATCCCCTTTGACCTCCAAGTGTGACCTTTCAGCAAGGGACCGGATCTTGTGCTGTCCTATTTGTGTGAAAGTTATTTGAAACTCCATCACATTGTTTATGATTTATATTCCGGATAAAACATTTTGAACCCTTTGACCACCAAGTTTGACAATGGAGCAATGTAGCCGAGTCTTGCGCGGGACACACTCTCCCATTATGTTGAACATTTGTGCAACCCATGATGTACGTCAATGATATTAACATTTGTGTAACCCATGATGTACGTCAATGATATTAACATTTGTGTAACCCATGATGTACGTCAATGATATTAACATTTGTGTAACCCATGATGTACGTCAATGATATTAACATTTGTGCAACAATCGTACATTTGTAACAATTATGTAATCTTTGGTTTTAGCAACTAGAGGCCAGCAAATGAGAAGAGCAAATGAATTTCAAGTAAAATGTTAGAACTTAACAAACAAGTTAAAATGTCTTGTAATTACAATATGAATTTTGCGTGAAAATCAATCCGGCTTCTCAACACAACATCTCGATGACGCGAATCCAAAATCACTATTCCCTTTATATTGAACATGTAACACTTTGGAAGACTGTACATCCATTCTAGCACACAACATCAGAGGCAATCATTGGAATTAAAAAGTTTAAACGTTTATTTATTTTACAACAATTGCGAAGCAAGTTCTAACAACTTAATATTAAATCACTCTCGTTAGCGCGGATGAAAGCGTAAATGTGGTCATTCGTGTGGGAGGAAAACGGAGTACCCGGAGAAAACCCACCTGTCTGATCTGGCGACCACCGTACCATCTCACATACTTCCCGGTCCGAGGATCGAACCCGGGTTGCATTGGTGAGAAGTGATCTCATTTGAATTCAAGACCCCTGCAATACTGAACACAAAATGAAACATCTACTAAGAGCTACCAAGCTATCGAAGGATGTGGGTATAACAAATGTTTTAACAGACAGACATGACAAAAAGAGTACGTCTTCCACAAGAGTGTGGGAGATACCATAGTCGGATATTAACGGCATTGAGATTGATTTCACAATAATTCCGACGTTTCTGCTTGGATAGAAGTCAAATAATGGTGATTTCGGAATACACTACCCAATAATGGCGTTCTTTGATTTTTTGGCAAGATATTTAACAAATCAGATTTTTGCGAAACAAGTTGCTCGTACTAGGGTGTGGCTAGAAAGCAATATGCTGATGAAAGGCAATGCTGTGTCTATTCCATCCTTGGAAACCGGCAACTACAAAACAAGCTTGCATGTGGTGTACATGTACATGACTAATACCACAGGAGCCGGTCACAAGCTATCTAAGAGGCTATAGTGTTCTATAATAGTTTGTGACCGGCTCCTGTGGCTAATATTATACGATCGAAGAAGTAGACACTTACTGGCAAGTAAAACAACTCGAAAAACAATGGAGCAAAAACATAAAAGCAAGGAAAAAATGGCACAGTTTCCATAGTTACAACTGAACTATACCCAATAATAAAGGATTAATGCATTGAAACAGTAGTAGAGATGTAGTTGGTGCGTTAGTTAATATACGTTCTTTATTGTATCACAGTTTGTTGCTTTATATGTGTATTGCTACCAAAAGACTATTTCAAACTCAACCATGCCGTTCGCATCCACTCTCCCGCCATATTAGTTTATACAAATTTATTTTAGCTTGATTGTAAAACAAGTTCTTTTAACTTATATTAATCACTCACGAGATCTCATTCCTGATGGAATCCATTGCCATGAAGGAGAGAGGAGGCAATGTGGAATTTAAATGCCTTGCCTAAGGACACAATCGTAACGGCTCCCGCGATATTGATATAGGAAGACTCTGGATGCCCCTCCGAGCAATATTTCAAGCACCAGGGTAGAACTAGAAACCTTCCATAAGATTTAGGGACATCACAACCAAACTTATTTTACCAGTCAATAGGATAACACAACATTGAACAAATATCGATGGTCGATATAGTTATCCAATTTACTCTTAAAAATACCTGCTCTGAACAAATCCAGGAGTTGTGGATATTCCTTTCTCTGGGGTCGATAGTTCCCCTCACATACTTTGCCATGCTGCATTGAATGGAGGTAAAGGTAAGTACAAGACTCGAGAGGAGGAGTCAATATGCAATTTTCAATCCTTATTATTAATTGAGTCCTTGTTAACAAGCTAATTGTTGAATTCATATCCCCAGCCGAACGGAATACACAGACAAATCCCCCCCCGACGAATAATGCCAAAACAATATCCCTACACCTTCACAAGGGGAAATAGTTCTGCAGTTTTTTACCTTATTCTCTTATTCTATCATATATAATATTTAAAAGTGGAAAAGACTATAAAATCTACTGCTATCGATTGTTACATCAGTTTACCGTACTCCATTCACCATCACTATTCTTCCACAGAAGAACAAGGTTACATAACTCAACTATAATAACGGCATTTCTCAACACGGCAACATTTTCCAGTGATATGTTGTACGACATAGAAACTAACTCTATTTGCAAAGAAACAGCCGTGTCTGGGTGAACTGTACAGCCGTGTCTGGGTGAACTGTACAGCCGTGTCTGGGTGAACTGTACAGTCGTGTCTGGGTGAACTGTACAGTCGTGTCTGGGTGAACTGTACAGTCGTGTCTGGGTGAACTGTACAGCCGTGTCTGGGTGAACTGTACAGCCGTGTCTGGGTGAACTGTACAGCCGTGTCTGGGTGAACCGTACAGCCGTGTCTGGGTGAACTGTACAGCCGTGTCTGGGTGAACTGTACAGTCGTGTCTGGGTGAACTGTACAGCCGTGTCTGGGTGAACTGTAGTCGTGTCTGGGTGAACTGTACAGCCGTGTCTGGGTGAACTGTACAGCCGTGTCTGGGTGAACTGTACAGCCGTGTCTGGGTGAACTGTTAGTTGGACGTGTTCCAGCCACTAGACAATCTCTCCTCACACGGTAACGTCTTCCATACCGTAAGCATTTGTGCAACATACCGTTGGACATGTGTTGCCTTCAATTTAAAGTGTTTGTGGTAAATAATTTCTAATTAAAGTACTCAACATGGGGCAACTAGAAATGTAATCTATACTAACATGGTTTTATAGCTGGTAATATGGCAGTAGAAGTTATCCAGGTTGATCGACTATAACATACATAGGAAAAATAGACAACAGATTTTTTATTTCTTCTGCGTTATTAACAGTTCTTCGATTGTTCATAACATAAAATAAACATTTCTAGTTGCCCCGTGTCGGGTACTTTATCCTGTTAACACAAGATTAATGTCTTGATTATAGAATTTGTTGAACCAAGTCAACAGCTTGTCCCAACAGATGTTGTACAAAGAGTAGTATTCCAAGGGGTTTGTGTGCCCGGATGTTTGTGTGCCCAGATGTTTGTGTGCCCGGATGTTTGTGTGCACGGATGTTTGTGTGCTCGGATGTTTGTGTGCCCGGATGTTTGTGTGCCCGGATATTTGTGTGCCTGGATGTTTGTGCCCGGATGTTTGTGTGCCCGGATGTTTGTGTGCCCGGATGTTTGTGTGCCCGGATGTTTGTGTGCCCGGATGTTTGTGTGCCCAGATGTTTGTGTGCCCGGATGTTTATGTGGCCGGATTCCTCAGTAACGATGCTTCTCTCCCAATCTCTTAAACAATATAAACCATAGCAGTAAGTACAATACTGGTACAGTCATAGCAGTACATGTATGTACAATACTGGTACAGTCATAGCAGTACATGTATGTACAATACTGGTACAGTCATAGCAGTACATGTATATACAATACTGGTACAGTCATAGCAGTACATGTATATACAATACTGGTACAGTCATAGCAGTACATGTATGTACAATACTGGTACAGTCATAGCAGTACATGTATATACAATACTGGTACAGTCATAGCAGTACATGTATGTACACTACTGGTACAGTCATAGCAGTACATGTATATACAATACTGGTACAGTCATAGCAGTACATGTATATACAATACTGGTACAGTCATAGCAGTACATGTATGTACAATACTGGTACAGTCATAGCAGTACATGTATATACAATACTGGTACAGTCATAGCAGTACATGTATATACAATACTGGTACAGTCATAGCAGTACATGTATATACAATACTGGTACAGTCATAGCAGTACATGTATATACAATACTGGTACAATTCCATACCACCCAAAACAAAACTTAAACAATATCAAATAATAAAACATGGGTGGATCCCCACCGCCCAAAACTTAACAAATATTGAAGAGTAAAAAAAAACTGTTAAGTTTGTATTTTGACTTTGGGTCGCACAAATAGCTACTACAGCTAATGCAAACCTCCAGCATGCTGTCACAACTTCCAGGTGCCTCTCCAGACCAGCATGGGTGGTACCCATATAGTCTCCACCCTTCCATAAGCCAGCTGGATACCCACCTCATTTGGAAAGAATGGGACGTCGATAGTGCTTGAACCTGCATCAGTGAGTCAATGATGTTAACTGCTGAGTCACGGAGGCACAGCTTGTACAGTGTAACTGCTGAGTCACGGAGGCACAGCTTGTACAGTGTAACTGCTGAGTCACGGAGGAACAGCTTGTACAGTGTAACTGCTGAGTCACAGCTTGTACAGTGTAACTGCTGAGTCACGGAGGCACAGCTTGTACAGTGTAACTGCTGAGTCATGGAGGCACAGCTTGTACAGTGTAACTGCTGAGCACGGAGGCACAGCTTGTACAGTGTAACTGCTGAGCACGGAGGCACAGCTTGTACAGTGTAACTGCTGAGTCACGGAGGCACAGCTTGTACAGTGTAACTGCTGAGTCACAGCTTGTACAGTGTAACTGCTGAGTCACAGCTTGTACAGTGTAACTGCTGAGTCACAGCTTGTACAGTGTAACTGCTGAGTCACGGAGGCACAGCTTGTACAGTGTAACTGCTGAGTCACGGAGGCACAGCTTGTACAGTGTAACTGCTGAGCATGGAGGCACAGCTTGTACAGTGTAACTGCTGAGCACGGAGGCACAGCTTGTACAGTGTAACTGCTGAGTCACGGAGGCACAGCTTGTACAGTGTAACTGCTGAGTCACGGAGGCACAGCTTGTACAGTGTAACTGCTGAGTCACAGCTTGCACAGTGTAACTGCTGAGTCACGGAGGCACAGCTTGTACAGTGTAACTGCTGAGTCACGGAGGCAAAGCTTGTACAGTGTAACTGCTGAGTCACAGCTTGTACAGTGTAACTGCTGAGTCACGGAGGCACAGCTTGTACAGTGTAACTGCTGAGTCACGGAGGAACAGCTTGTACAGTGTAACTGCTGAGTCACAGCTTGTACAGTGTAACTGCTGAGTCACGGAGGCACAGCTTGTACAGTGTAACTGCTGAGTCACGGAGGCACAGCTTGTACAGTGTAACTGCTGAGTCACGGAGGCACAGCTTGTACAGTGTAACTGCTGAGTCACAGCTTGTACAGTGTAACTGCTGAGTCACAGCTTGCACAGTGTAACTGCTGAGTCACAGCTTGTACAGTGTAACTGCTGAGTCACAGCTTGTACAGTGTAACTGCTGAGTCACAGCTTGTACAGTGTAACTGCTGAGTCACGGAGGCACAGCTTGTACAGTGTAACTGCTGAGTCACGGAGGCACAGCTTGTACAGTGTAACTGCTGAGCACGGAGGCACAGCTTGTACAGTGCAACTGCTGAGCACGGAGGCACAGCTTGTACAGTGTAACTGCTGAGTCACGGAGGCACAGCTTGTACAGTGTAACTGCTGAGTCACGGAGGCACAGCTTGTACAGTGTAACTGCTGAGTCACAGCTTGTACAGTGTAACTGCTGAGTCACAGCTTGCACAGTGTAACTGCTGAGTCACAGCTTGTACAGTGTAACTGCTGAGTCACGGAGGAACAGCTTGTACAGTGTAACTGCTGAGTCACAGCTTGTACAGTGTAACTGCTGAGTCACAGCTTGTACAGTGTAACTGCTGAGTCACGGAGGCACAGCTTGTACAGTGTAACTGCTGAGTCACGGAGGCACAGCTTGTACAGTGTAACTGCTGAGCACGGAGGCACAGCTTGTACAGTGTAACTGCTGAGCACGGAGGCACAGCTTGTACAGTGTAACTGCTGAGTCACGGAGGCACAGCTTGTACAGTGTAACTGCTGAGTCACAGCTTGTACAGTGTAACTGCTGAGTCACAGCTTGTACAGTGTAACTGCTGAGTCACGGAGGCACAGCTTGTACAGTGTAACTGCTGAGTCACGGAGGCACAGCTTGTACAGTGTAACTGCTGAGCACGGAGGCACAGCTTGTACAGTGCAACTGCTGAGCACGGAGGCACAGCTTGTACAGTGTAACTGCTGAGTCACGGAGGCACAGCTTGTACAGTGTAACTGCTGAGTCACGGAGGCACAGCTTGTACAGTGTAACTGCTGAGTCACAGCTTGTACAGTGTAACTGCTGAGTCACAGCTTGCACAGTGTAACTGCTGAGTCACAGCTTGTACAGTGTAACTGCTGAGTCACGGAGGCACAGCTTGTACAGTGTAACTGCTGAGTCACGGAGGCACAGCTTGTACAGTGTAACTGCTGAGTCACGGAGGCACAGCTTATACAGTGTAACTGCTGAGTCACAGCTTGTACAGTGTAACTGCTGAGTCACGGAGGAACATCTTGTACAGTGTAACTGTTGAGTCACGGAGGCACAGCGTGTACAGTGTAACTGCTGAGTCACGGAGACAAAGATTGTACAGCGTAACTGCTGAGTCACGGAGGCACAGCTTGTACAGTGTAACTGCTGAGTCACGGAGACAAAGCTTATACAGTGTAACTGCTGAGTCACAGCTTGTACAGTGTAACTGCTGAGTCACAGCTTGTACAGTGTAACTGCTGAGTCATGGAGGCACAGCTTGTACAGTGTAACTGCTGAGTCACGGAGGCAAAGCTTGTACAGTGTAACTGCTGAGTCACAGCTTGTACAGTGTAACTGCTGAGTCACGGAGGCACAGCTTGTACAGTAACTGCTGAGTCACAGCTTGTACAGTGTAACTGCTGAGTCACGGAGGCAAACCTTATACAGTCATCTATGACTGCTTTCTAACACTTCTACTTATAATTTCTACAAGAAAAAGTGTCAAATGAAAACTATCGTCTATAAGTACTCCATCAATGAGTGGAGTTCAATGTCGCAGGAAGCACACATTTGTGTGGCAATTGATGGCGAATACTAATGAAAATATTTATAAACCCGGTCATTCTGAATTTAAAATTTTAAAAAAGAAACAAAAAAATAAAATCAACATAATACAAGCTAGAAGATTGTTCACTTGGTCCCAAAATATTTGTTGAGGTTTTCATGGCGCCTAAATAAAATAGTAAATTCATTGTCTGGTTGCATAGCATAGATCTGTAACATGTATCTTCTGAATCCACAATTCACACATATGACATCAGCTGACCCTGGACAATGAACATGTTTTGGTGGTGACTAGGCTCCTTCACATGGTCACCATAGTGATGAGGTCACCATAGCGATGAGGTCACAGTAACGCTGGTGTCACACTGAACTTCCTGTTTCATTTAAACTGCTTTGAGAGGATGCCTGAAATACAACAAACAGAACGAATATAATGACCTGGAATGTTAATTGAATTTAGAATTGCTATTGTATTCCTGAAACTATTCCAACAAATTCTCAGAACATATCAGCATGGATAAATCCTGAGGCTATCACACTGTATGCAACCAGATACAACCACTCTCCGTTACAGTGATATTTTGATAGAAGAAACATTGAAAGGACTGTAGATTGGTTTCAGTTATTTTAATTGAGTTTCGTGTTCTCTTGTATCAATTGTTAGCAATAAAGACAATTTGTTGTATCAGATTGCATATGGTGTATCCATGTCAAATAAGTGATAAAATACCATATTGATCCGAAGATTGTGTCTTACACAGAAATAGATACATGTGTATATATAGCAGGTGTTAGGAATATAAGATCTGGATTATACCCTGTAAATCACATGTATGCAAAATAAAGAGAACAAAAGCCTGTGTGTATGATTGGTTGGTGAGATGACGGTACATGTCTCACCCTGAGCAATCTGCTACAACAAAAGCCTGTGTGTACGATTGGTTGGTGAGATGACAGTACACGTCTCACCCTGAGCAATCTGCTACAACAAAAGCACGTGTGTATGATTGGTTGGCGAGATGACAGTACACGTCTCACCCTGAGCAATCTGCTACAACAAAAGCCTGTGTGTACGATTGGTTGGCGAGATGACGGTACACGTCTCACCCTGAGCAATTTGCTACAACAAAAGCCTGTGTGTACGATTGGTTGGTGAGATGACGGTACACGTCTCACCCTGAGCAATCTGCTACAACAAAAGCACGTGTGTACGATTGGTTGGTGAGATGACGGTACACGTCTCACCCTGAGCAATCTGCTACAACAAAAGCCTGTCTCACCCTGAGCAATCTGCTACAACAAAAGCCTATGTGTATGATTGGCTGGCGAGATGACAGTACATGTCTCACCCTGAGCAATCTGCTACAACAAAAGCATGTGTGTATGATTGGTTGGCGAGATGACAGTACACGTCTCACCCTGAGCAATCTGCTACAACAAAAGCCTGTGTGTATGATTGGTTGGCGAGATGACGGTCCATGTCTCACCCTGAGCAATCTGCTACAACAAAAGCCTGTGTGTATGATTGGTTGGTGAGATGACAGTACAAGTCTCACCCTGAGCAATCTGCTACAACAAAAGCCTGTGTGTATGATTGGTTGGCGAGATGACGGTCCATGTCTCACCCTGAGCAATCTGCTACAACAAAAGCCTGTGTGTACGATTGGTTGGTGAGACGACGGTACACGTCTCACCCTGAGCAATCTGCTACAACAAAAGCCTGTGTGTATGATTGGTTGGTGAGATGACGGTACACGTCTCACCCTGAGCAATCTGCTACAACAAAAGCCTGTGTGTATGATTGGTTGGTGAGATGATGGTACACGTCTCACCCTGAGCAATCTGCTACAACAAAAGCCTGTGTGTATGATTGGTTGGTGAGATGACGGTACACGTCTCACCCTGAGCAATCTGCTACAACAAAAGCCTGTGTGTACGATTGGTTGGTGAGATGACAGTACACGTCTCACCCTGAGCAATCTGCTACAACAAAAGCACGTGTGTATGATTGGTTGGTGAGATGACGGTCCATGTCTCACCCTTAGCAATCTTTGTGTTTTCCTTATTGTACATAAAATTATAATGTATGAATTGATGTTTTGTTTGTTTTTTCGGGTTTTACGCCTGCATCTGCACCATTTTGGGCTATATTGCCAATGGCCAGTTTACCTATCAACACCTTTCCTGGGCAGGCTCCTGCGGTTAACCAGTACTTGGTGGACCAACCTCCGTTAAGAAACTGCCAACTTTTTCATATAAAGAGGCAATGCCTGAGTGGGGCTGAGACCCGTGTCCATCAGTGATGATATGTTACAGTGGTATAAAGTCAGCGACTGTAATTGAGTAAAATACATTTAAACTAAGATTACTTAAACGTAAGCAGTGCAATTCCAATATAAATGGCAGGTAAAGAATGCACCCGACGCAATATTCAGTGTACACAATACAGCACTCGAGCTGAAAGTGCAATTACAGACGGATCTGTAGTCCAGTGGTAACACGCTGGACTGGTAATCCAGGGATCGCTGGTTCGATCCCCCGTCTGACCCTAATAAAATTAACAGTCTTTCAGATGGGACTTTAAACCGAGGTCTCGTGTCGGTGCTGTACACCATGCACGTAAAAGAACCAGAGGAGACTGTAATGGGTCTCTGTCTGTATTATTGCACTATCCTCCAAAAATCTAAAATGACTAATCTCTTCAGGAGGCGTCGCTCATATGGGCAACTGGTAGCGACGATAAATAAACGTAAAACACACACACTGCTTTCTTGGCGACAAGTGTATTGGACAATATTTGGATGTGGATCTAGTGATTTGTGTATAGTAGCCTATTGGATGGTTCTTGCCATGGACTTGTTTGGGTTATATATGTTGTGTATATGTAGATTTATTCCATTTCAGGCTGAGGGTAAAGTTACAGAGTACAATGTGCAAATAGTAGAACTTAAGAAATCTACAACCAATGTTACTGTTTTAACCATTGTAAGTACAACGTGTTCTGCTGGTGGATTATTCTACTGCATCTCTACTACTTTACCCACTCCATCTAATTCCTGAACCTGAATTCCATGCAAGTTTATATCTACTACTTTACACACTCCATCTAATTCCTGAACCTGAATTCCATGCAAGTTTATATCTACTACTTTACCCACTCCACCTAATTCCTGAACCTGAATTCCATGCAAGTTTATATCTACTACTTTACCCACACGTAAAAGAACCAGAGGCGACTCTGGAATGGGTCTCTGTCTGTATCATTGCACTATCCTGCAAAAATCTAAAATGACTAATCTCTTCAGGAGGCGTCGCTCATATGGGCAACCGGTAGCGATGATAAATAAACGTAAAACATACACACAGAAAGTGCAATTTGAGATATTGCTTCATTGAGATTTACCCGGTACTGTTCTCTTCCCTTTTTTTAAAAAGTAAAACTATCCACCTTTTGTATATAATTACTTACAAAATATATTATGTTGGGTGCACACAAACATTTATAGAATCAATGGAATTAAACATAATGACATTATAAATTATTTCCTACATTTTCATTCTCGTCTGCGTCGTATCTTTACTAGCCAAGCCCACCATTTTATAATTCCTTTACCAGTTTACAGACCTCTCCGATCTAAATTATAAACTGATGTTGCCTGTGTAACAAGCGTTGATAAATATGGGATGGATCTGTTAGATCGGAGAGGTCTGTTAGATCGGAGAGGTCTGTAAACTGGTAAAAATTCATATATTTCTGTAAATAGGACTTGCTTCTGTGGAAGCCATGACAATTACGGAATCGGTTATTGGAGATTTACATAAATCATTTGGAGGCTGAAAGAAAACAAGGAACCAGCATTTCCAATGCTCCGACTGTTTCATGCACTGTCACCACATAATAAACCCCTGCAAACTCTTTTCAAGATTGATAGTAAGGATCCGTCCTTTGCATTCTTTCCACCAAGCTCTCGCTGCTTAATGCTGAACATTTAAAAGCATAATATGACTGGAGCTGTATTTTAACATTACCGGTATTTAGCGATCAGATAAAATAAGTGAATTTTAGTTGCAATGTTTACCACACAGACTAAAATGATAGAAACAAGACTCTTGACATGGTGTGAAATGACATTATGTGTGTGAAATGACATTATGTGTGTGTGAAATGATATTATGTGTGTGTGAAATGACATTATGTGTGTGTGTGAATTGATATTACGTGTGTGTGTGAATTGACATTATGTGTGTGAAATGATATTATGTGTGTGTGAAATGATATTATGTGTGTGAAATGATATTAAGTGTGTGTGACATGATATTATGTGTGTGTGACATGATATTATGTGTGTGTGACATGATATTATGTGTGTGTGAAATGATATTATGTGTGTGAAATGATATTATGTGTGTGAAATGATATTATGTGTGTGAAATGATATTATGTGTGTGTGACATGATATTATGTGTGTGTGACATGATATTATGTGTGTGTGAAATGATATTATGTGTGTATGAAATGATATTATGTGTGTGAAATGATATTATGTGTGTGAAATGATATTATGTGTGTGAAATGATATTATGTGTGTGAAATGATATTATGTGTGTGTGACATGATATTATGTGTGTGTGACATGATATTATGTGTGTGTGAAATGATATTATGTGTGTATGAAATGATATTATGTGTGTGAAATATTATGTGTGTGAAATGATATTATGTGTGTGACATGATATTATGTGTGTGACATGATATTATGTGTGTGTGAAATGATATTATGTGTGTATGAAATGATATTATGTGTGTGAAATGATATTATGTGTGTGAAATGATATTATGTGTGTGAAATGATATTATGTGTGTGAAATGATATTATGTGTGTGTGACATGATATTATGTGTGTGAAATGATATTATGTGTGTGAAATGATATTATGTGTGTGAAATGATATTATGTGTGTGAAATGATATTATGTGTGTGAAATGATATTATGTGTGTGAAATGATATTATGTGTGTGAAATGATATTATGTGTGTGAAATGATATTATGTGTGTGAAATGATATTATGTGTGTGAAATGATATTATGTGTGTGAAATGATATTATGTGTGTGAAATGATATTATGTGTGTGAAATGATATTATGTGTGTGAAATGATATTATGTGTGTGAAATGATATGGTCCATTAAATTGTAATTCTGTGTGCAAATGGGTAACATGACAGGGGAACAAACTCAACATGCAAACAAAATATGAACACACTTATCATACTGCACAAAGATGACAACACGAGAGATAATAAATGCCGACACAAGACGCGCCTCTCACCCAGTGTTATCTTACTTCTCCTGATATTATGGCCTTATCTTTCCCCGCTTAAGTTATAAGTTTATATGCAAACACTTTTTGATTTACAAAAATGATGGGGAAATGGCACGTTCTTGTGTAGTTTCCAACTATTTGGGATTATTTGAATTAACATAATACAATATCACACCTGTTTAACAGTAGCATGGCCCCTATAAGCACCCCCCTTCTATATACATATATACCATACATTAAACAGAAATTGTAAAGCCAGTAAAATAAATTTTAAGTTTTTCTAAACAACTAGTAGCTTCACTAAAAGTTTCAAACCAATCTGAAATTCATATTTCTCAATATGGTGGCAGTATCTGGGAACAGGAATGTGTATCTGGACATGGTGGTTTACATAATGGATGGCTATACACTATATAACATGGTTTATTGTGCAGTATCTGGGAACAGGAATGTGTATCTGGACATGGTGGTTTACATAATGGATGGCTATACACTATATAACATGGTTTATTGTGCAGTATCTGGGAACAGGAATGTGTATCTGGACATGGTGGTTTACATAATGGATGGCTATACACTATATAACATGGTTTATTGTGCAGTATCTGGGAACAGGAATGTGTATCTGGACATGGTGGTTTACATAATGGATGGCTATACACTATATAACATGGTTTATTGTGCAGTATCTGGGAACAGGAATGTGTATTTGGACATGGTTTACATAATGGATGGCTATACACTATATAACATGGTTATTGTGCAGTGCAGTACTGTGATATAAGTGCACATTATTTTCTGACTTTATAAAGTGCTCTGGGTGGCTAGCAATGGCAAATACGGTATATGAGTGGCTAAAAAGGCAAATACAAAGTGCTATGCTTATTAATATATTTCTAATATATTTTGTACTCGTGTATGATTTAAATAATACAAGGTTATCCATTAAAACCAGGCTGCAACAAGCATAATGTTCTACCGGAAGCCAGTATATAACAACATGCTTATCTCAAGTTATTGCTGTACACTTCATTTACATTTCCTGAAGTCATTGTTTAAATAATTAACCCAGAATTGCTGCATGAAACTCCTTGCAAAACAAATTACATGTACCAGAAACGCAAAGATAACCCGTTTAAACAATAGTGGAATGCTGACATGGATTGAGCTCACTGACCGCTACATCCATACTGGAGTGATCGATTTATTGCACTTCCAGTATGACTTCCGACTAATGATTTATTGCACTTCCAGCATGACTTCTGACTAATGATTTATTGCACTTCCAGCATGACTTCCGACTAATGATTTATTGCACTTCCGACTAATGATTTATTGCACTTCCAGCATGACTTCCAACTAATGATTTATTGCACTTCCAGCATGACTTCCAACTAATGATTTATTGCACTTCCAGCATGACTTCCGACTAATGATTTATTGCACTTCCAGCATGACTTCCGACTAATGATTTATTGCCCTTCCAGCATGACTTCCAACTAATGATTTATTGCACTTCAAGCATGACTTCCGACTAATGATTATTGCACTTCCAGCATGACTTCCGACTAATGATTTATTGCACTTCCAGCATGACTTCCGACTAATGATTTATTGCACTTCAAGCATGACTTCTGACTAATGATTTATTGCACTTCAAGCATGATTTCCGACTAATGATTTATTGCACTTCAAGCATGACTTCTGACTAATGATTTATTGCACTTCAAGCATGACTTCTGACTAATGATTTATTGCACTTCAAGCATGACTTCTGACTAATGATTTATTGCACTTCCAGCATGATTTCCGACTAGCTAAATGTATATGATAGTATAGCTAAATGTATATGATAGTATAGACGGCCCAGACCGTTTCATATTTGCTGACAATTTCAGGAGCAGCATTCTCTGTAAACCTTTGTAATTTACAAAGTCAAATGAGAGATAGAGAGAGACAATGAATACGAAACATTGTGAGATGATCAGGATTAAAAAGACAATATCTATGAAATATTCGGTGTTGTTAACGATACTGCTTATAGAAGCCTGTCAGCACGTTATAAATATACCCATTCTGGACACCATACTCACCATCACGCCTAACTGAGCCTGGGCAAAATACAAAGAGAAGTTTGTCAAATCACTGCTCACACTTTTTTACTCTTTTCTCAACGATTTACTTCGATAAGAATAGTTTATACAAATTTATTTCAGCTTGATTGCGAAACAAGTTCATATATAACTTATATTAATAAGATAAGAATAAAATAAGAAGCTAAGTTAACGTTACTAACATCTACTGTATAATTGACTGTTCCATGTTTATAATTAAAGGAACTGTTCTTATAGTAATAAAATAGAGGAAGATTTAATGAAATATTAAAATAATTAATTGAATCAAGACCAGTGTGAAACTGACTTGTGTTATTTTCCTAAATGTGCTCTGAAAGTTTTGACATACCAGTCGCTGGCTAAGTAGTTTATTAGCACTCATTTCTTTGTCTAGCTGCCTTTCCTTATCATGTAATTTTGTTCTCAGCTGCAAAGATGTCAGTAAAATAAATGAAACTATTATCGCCTTCGTTAATATTTTATTCATGTTCCTTCTTCTGTTATATTATCAAGTAATATCGGGAATTATTCTCTCTAACCAAACGTTCAAAATTGATGGTTCAAGGCCTGATTTACACTCGCTTTTTTCTATTTTTAGCTACTGCAAATCAAGGAATGATCAAATATTGGTTGTTATGCAAATATGTCTTTAAAATGAAGAGAAAGTGCCGAATCTTAATGATCGTGTAAAAGCTATGCATAGCCTGGATTCTGGTAAAAGCTCTAGGAAAGTGAATAAACATGAATAACGGAACTAATTGTTTATATATTGTTATTTCATGTTGCAAGCATACTCAGCATAGTCGGACGAAATGAGCTTCGTTACAATATTGTGCAGGGTCCTGCAATGTATTTAAGCTGCGTTGTAACATCACTCTCGGCTCTGCTTTATATCACCTCTCCCCATTGTACCATCAGAGAGGTCAACTTTCATGTGACAGATATATAGAACACTCTTTAAACTGTTGATGAGAATACATTTTTACTCGGCTATAGGTCAACCGTATTTGTTTATAAGTGATCTAAAATGGTCCTAGACCAAGTCACACAAAAACACCTAAATTTTCTTTTCTGTTTTACATTTATTTTGAATCCTGTGATTTTACCATTGAATATTACTTTTGACTTTAAATCTTGCCAATTTGTTTTTGTATTATTTAAATTTACTTCAGTTTGATTGTGAAACATGTTCTTATAGTTTAATCGTTCACGAGACTTCCTGCCTGATCCATGGCCATGTTGGAGAGAGAAGAATCAATGAATTTAAGTGCCTTGCCTAAGGGCACAATCGTAACGGCTACAGCCAAGTGTGAACTCCGGGCACAATCGTAACGGCTACAGCCAAGTGTGTACTCCGGGCACAATCGTAACGGCTACAGCCAAGTGTGTACTCCGGGCACAATCGTAACGGCTACAGCCAAGTGTGTACTCCGGGCACAATCGTAACGGCTACAGCCAAGTGTGTACTCCGGGCACAATCGTAACGGCTACAGCCAAGTGTGTACTCCGGGCACAATCGTAACGGCTACAGCCAAGTGTGTACTCCGGGCACAATCGTAACGGCTACAGCCAAGTGTGTACTCCGGGCACAATCGTAACGGCTACAGCCAAGTGTGTACTCCGGGCACAATCGTAACGGCTACAGCCAAGTGTGTACTCCGGGCACAATCGTAACGGCTACAGCCAAGTGTGTACTCCGGGCACAATCGTAACGGCTACAGCCAAGTGTGTACTCCGGGCACAATCGTAACGGCTACAGCCAAGTGTGTACTCCGGGCACAATCGTAACGGCTACAGCCAAGTGTGTACTCCGGGCACAATCGTAACGGCTACAGCCACGTGTGAACTCCGGGCACAATCGTAACGGCTACAGCCAAGTGTGTACTCCGGGCACAATCGTAACGGCTACAGCCAAGTGTGTACTCCGGGCACAATCGTAACGGCTACAGCCAAGTGTGTACTCCGGGCACAATCGTAACGGCTACAGCCAAGTGTGTACTCCGGGCACAATCGTAACGGCTACAGCCAAGTGTGTACTCCGCGGGCACAATCGTAACGGCTACAGCCAAGTGTGTACTCCGTGGGCACAATCGTAACGGCTACAGCCAAGTGTGTACTCCGGGCATAATCGTAATGGCTACAGCCAAGTGTGTACTCCGGGCACAATCGTAACGGCTACAGCCAAGTGTGTACTCCGGGCACAATCGTAACGGCTACAGCCAAGTGTGAACTCCGGGCCTCTCACACTTGAAGTGACCATTTGTTCATCATAACTGCTTTGAAATATTTTAAGGAACAGGGATTTTTTGAAAGTTATATAAACTTTAACCCGTAACCTGCTAATCACAACTTATATTGAATGTGCTGTCTGATCAGGATCTATGCTGTTTGCTATTTGGATAGTGGAGCCAAACACTTGGATGAATAGCAAACAACATAGATCCTGATCAGACCTGGCACTACAGCAGTATTTCAAGCATGAACAGACACACAGAAGCTGGTCATCGAAAACACAGACAGATGCTGGACAGAGGGACGCTGGATAGCAGCTGGAAACTGGAGAGGCACCAGCCAGAGAGATGCTGGACACAGGACAGATAGCAGCTGGAAACTGGATAGGCACCAGCTAGAGAGATGCTGGATACAGGACAGATAGCAGCTGGAAACTGGAGAGGCACCAGCCAGAGAGATGCTGGACACAGGACAGATAGCAGCTGGAAACTGGAGAGGCACCAGCCAGAGAGATGCTGGACACAGGACAGATAGCAGCTGGAAACTGGAGAGGCACCAGCCAGAGAGATGCTGGACACAGGACAGATAGCAGCTGGAAACTGGAGAGGCACCAGCCAGAGAGATGCTGGACACAGGACAGATAGCAGCTGGAAACTGGAGAGGCACCAGCCAGAGAGATGCTGGACACAGGACAGATAGCAGCTGGAAACTGGAGAGGCACCAGCCAGAGAGATGCTGGACACAGGACAGATAGCAGCTGGAAACTGGAGAGGCACCAGCCAGAGAGATGCTGGACACAGGACAGATAGCAGCTGGAAACTGGAGAGGCACCAGCCAGAGAGATACATACACACAGATGCTGGACACAGGACAGATAGCAGCTGGAAACTGGAGAGGCACCAGCTAGAGAGACCAGACAGACGCTGACCACAGGACAAACAGATGCTGCACACTGGATAGACTGACACTAGACATCGGACAACCCACATATAGATATTATTAAGACTGGATCCGGAGAACAAATAAAACCATAAACTAGTGTTTGGTGTGGAACTACATGCATTTTAGTTTAACATGCATATATCATCGACAGTACATGCACTTAGTATGTGCGGTTTATTCCATTACAGATGGTTTTAGTGTGTATTACATGAACAAGGTACGACTGTTCATGAGAATGAAATCAACTTTAACACTCACCAAAAACCTGCTATTTCTAAAAAAAATGTCAAGTTTACATGTGTACTTTTGTCATTATGTCACAACAATCTAATCAAAGTCTTATTCCTGTTCAAACAGACTGTCACAACAATTGATATGTCTAATCAAAGTGCTATTCCTGTTCAAACAGACTGTCACAACAATTGATGCATCTAATCAAAGTGCTATTCCTGTTCAAACAGACTGTCACAACAATTGATGCATCTAATCAAAGTCTTATTCCTGTTCAAACAGACTGTCACAACAATCTAATCAAAGTTTTATTCCTGTTCAAATGGACTGTCACAACAATTGACAAGTATAATCAAAGTCTTATTCCTGTTCAAACTGACTTGTCACAATTTCTAAACTGGTTGTTTTCTTTTATGCTTTCCAATGTCTCAGTGAAAGAAATCTCCATCTTACATCAATTTGAAACAGTGAAAGATGGCATTTTCTTTGCATTTCGTATTCCTGCCAGGTTAGATATACTTTTGTATTTTAGCTATTGTCAGTTAATTATTAAGTAGGTAATATATTCCAATGAATTTATTTTGTCTGTAGTTTTTAATTTTGACAGCAAACAGAAACTAACTTGACAATTATACAGGAACTATTTTTTATTACGGACATTCACACTAATAGAAGTGGTTGTGTCGTTGTGTCACGTAGTGCAATGGGGCTTCAGACAAGGCAACTAAAATGAATAAAATTTGAAAACAAATGTTATATTAGCCAAAGTCATTGGAAACCATAAAAGAAGATTTGTGTTTATTAGTGTAAGACAGGATTTGTGTTTATTAGTGTAAGATAGAGGATTTGTGTTTATTAGTGTAAGATAGGATTTGTGTTTATTGGTGTAAGATAGGATTTGTGTTTATTGGTGTAAGATAGGATTTGTGTTTATTGGTGTAAGATAGGATGTATGTTTATTAGTGTAAGATAGGATTTGTGTTTATTGGTGTAAGATAGGATTTGTGTTTATTAATGTAAGACAGGATTTGTGTTTATTGGTGTAAGATAGGATTTGTGTTTATTGGTGTAAGATAGGATTTGTGTTTATTGGTGTAAGATAGGATTTGTGTTTATTAGTGTAAGATAGGATTTGTGTTTATTGGTGTAAGATAGGATTTGTGTTTATTGGTGTAAGATAGGATTTGTGTTTATTGGTGTAAGATAGGATTTGTGTTTATTGGTGTAAGATAGGATTTGTGTTTATTAATGTAAGATAGGATTTGTGTTTATTAGTGTAAGATAGGATTTGTGTTTATTGGTGTAAGATAGGATTTGTGTTTATTGGTGTAAGATAGGATTTGTGTTTATTAGTGTAAGATAGGGTTTGTGTTTATTAGTGTAAGATAGGAATTTATTTCATCTTGTGATAAATGGAATACAAATTTTGGTGATCACTCAATGAAGTACAATCCTATATGTTGCACTAATAAACACAAACTCCTCTATATCCTGTAATTGTACTCTACACAACCAGTATTATCCAAGTGTTTCAGTAAATAAACTCCAACCATTTATACATGTTTTAGTGTACAGTCAAACCTGTCTTAAGCAGCCAGCCATCCAAGGGAATCACAGAACATGGCTGCTTAGCACAGGGAGCTGCTTGCAGCCAGCCAAGGGAATCACAGAATGTGGCTGCTTAGCACAGGTAGCTGCTTGCAGCCAGCCAAGGGAATCACAGAACATGGCTGCTTAGCACAGGGAGCTGCTTGCAGCCATCCAAGAGAATCGGACCAAAAAGTGACCCTCGCATACAGTGCAATTACATCGCATAACAGTACAATTACGTCACATACAGTACAATTACGTCACATACAGTACAATTACGTCGCATACAGTACATTTACGTCGCATACAGTACAATTACGTCGCATACAGTACAATTTCATCGCATACAGTACAATTTCGTCGCATACAGTACAATTTCGTTGCATACAGTACAATTTCGTCGCATACAGTACAATTTCGTCGCATACAGTACAATTTCGTCGCATACAGTACAATTTCGTCGCATACAGTACAATTACATCGCATACAATACAATTTTGTCGCATACAGTACAATTACGGAGTTTTGAGCAGGAATAATTACGACCATTACGCTAATGTTCTCTTATGCAATTAATTCACAATGTTTCCTTACATTTAAATATTTATACTAAAACTGTATTTACCTGATTCATTTCTGCATTGGTGGAGTTTGGCACAGCTGTTGAATTCTGAAAAAGTAGAAATGAACCAATGTAATCTTGTGTCTTGGTTTCAATATAGCAGTGTTAACATCCAGGCATATAGAAGTCACTTCTGATGTAGAGCAGATATTCCAGGATGAGATACCTGCAGTTATTCATAACACTGCAGAAGTACCTATGTAATTGCTGACTCTGAAGTTTGTCTTCAGCAAGCGTGAACTTGCTCCTCCTGATCTTCATTACAAACCAAGAGCTGTCGTATTCGTGATCTTCATATCCAACCAGGAATTGTCGCATACATGATCCTCATTTCCAACAAAGAGCTGTCGCTATCGCATACCCGATCTTCATTGCCAACTGAGAGCTCTCGTATACATAATCTTCAATCCCAACCAAGAATTGTCGTATACCTGATCTTCAATCCCAACCAAGAATTGTCGTATACCCGAGCTTCAATCCCAACCAAGTGTTGTCTTATACCTGAGCTTCAATCCCAACCAAGTGTTGTCTTATACCTGAGCTTCAATCCCAACCAAGTGTTGTCTTATACCTGAGCTTCAATCCCAACCAAGAATTGTCGTATACCCGAGCTTCAATCCCAACCAAGTGTTGTCTTATACCTGAGCTTCAATCCCAACCAAGTGTTGTCGTATACATAATCTTCAATCCCAACCAAGTGTTGTCGTATACCTGATCTTCAATCCCAACCAAGAGCTGTCGTATACCCGAGCTTCAATCCCAACCAAGTGTTGTCGTATACCCGATCTTCAATCCCAACCAAGAGCTGTCGTATACCCGAGCTTCAATCCCAACCAAGTGTTGTCGTATACCCGATCTTCAATCCCAACCAAGAGCTGTCGTATACCCGATCTTCAATCCCAACCAAGAATTGTCGTATACCTGAGCTTCAATCCTAACCAAGAGCTGTCGTATACCTGAGCTTCAATCCCAACCAAGAAAAGTCACTCGCCCGACTTCCAGCCCCAACAAAGACTACCAGCTCCCACAACTTTCATTCCCGACAAAGATTGCATCGCTCACCTGATTTTCAGTTCCAGATGTGAGTTGGTCCTGTAATTTCTTGACGAGGTTCTGTTCCTGGGTTAGAGCATCGTGTCCCGTCTTTATGATTCCATTCAGTCTTACTATTTGGGAAGCCAGGTCTTTATTCTTTTTCTTCTCTCCTTCCAACTGCTTGCGTAAATCTTCTACATCCTGTCGGGAGAATAAACTGTTTTACTAACAACGACAAGTTTAATTAATTCTCAAATCATTGACGACAAGTTTAATTAATTCTCAAATCATTAATAATCGTTAAAATCTGCTGCAGTTTTAGACCATTTGAGATGCATGTCTATCTAATCCATTGGTTTGTGTGAATGGACTGCAAGCGAGAACCTTCAAATGAATGAAATAATGATAATGCTTGTAAACTTGACACATTCACCCACCACACACATCAAGGTGTAATCTACGATCATGATCAATGTTGCAATAAAGTTTAAATATGGCATTCTCATTGGTTCACCAGTTACTGAGCGGGAAGCTTATGAATTTATGATCAATACGACTATAAGGTTGGAAGATTGAATACCCAATGGTTCCCAAGATCTTGAACAGTACTAAACAAATATTGAATTTGAGGGCCTGCAACCTTAGTAGTTCATCTACTGTCTATGTGGGTCACACACGTATTTAGGCATCAAGCCTATTCGAGCTGCGACTAAAGATTAAACTTTTAACGTTTTAACAACTTATATTAATCACTCTCATTGGCGCCAATGAAAGCGTATATGTGGTCGTTAGTGTGGGAGGAAACCGGAGTACCCGGAGAACACCCACCTGTTCGATCTGGTGACCATCGTACCAACTCACATACGACCCGGTCCAAGGATCGAACCAGGGGTTGCATTGGTGAGAAGCGAGCTGCGACTGATAGGTGATATACAAGATGGATAGACAAGACATGGCAAAAGCATTATGTCTCTCATTTAAACTTAACATATGACACCAAATTCCATTCACGTTTCTAAATTTGTTGATTCATAACGGTACGTTCAAAATTTTAAGGTGATCTATCCTCGCTGAATCGTAATATAAAACAAATACTTCAAACTGCTATATTTATATAATATTATATAATAGAACATAATGTAAAATGATGTGAGAACATGAGGACAGTCTGAGAGACAGCCATATCCCACCACCCGTGCTTGGAGTTCCAAGTGTGACCTTGACATTGAACCGACATGGCTGAAACAAACGCTCTGCACATCGTATCCACACGGGTAACATTTGTGACAAGTAATTTTAAAAATTAACAACATACGTTTATATAAACTTGCATGGAATTCTGGTTCAGGAATTAGATGGAGTGTGTAAAGTAGTAGATATAATCTTGCATGGAATTCTGGTTCAGGAATTAGATGGAGTGTGTAAAGTAGTAGATATAATCTTGCATGGAATTCTGGTTCAGGAATTAGATGGAGTGTGTAAAGTAGTAGATATAAACTTGCATGGAATTCAGGAATTAGATGGAGTGTGTAAAGTAGTAGATATAAACTTGCATGGAATTCAGGAATTAGATGGAGTGTGTAAAGTAGTAGATATAAACTTGCATGGAATTCAGGTTCAGGAATTAGATGGAGTGTGTAAAGTAGTAGATATAAACTTGCATGGAATTCAGGAATTATGTGGAGTGGGTAAAGTAGTAGATATAAACTTGCATGGAATTCAGGTTCAGGAATTAGATGGAGTGGGTAAACTAGTAGATATAAACTTGCATGGAATTCAGGTCCAGGAATTAGGTGGAGTGGGTAAACTAGTATATATAAACTTGCATGGAATTCAGGTCCAGGAATTAGGTGGAGTGGGTAAAGTAGTATATATAAACTTGCATGGAATTCAGGTCCAGGAATTAGGTGGAGTGGGTAAAGTAGTAGATATAAACTTGCATGGAATTCTGGTTCAGGAATTAGATGGAGTGGGTAAAGTAGTAGATATAAACTTGCATGGAATTCAGGAATTAGATGGAGTGGGTAAAGTAGTAGATATAAACTTGCATGGAATTCAGGAATTAGATGGAGTGTGTAAAGTAGTAGATATAAACTTGCATGGAATTCAGGAATTAGGTGGAGTGGGTAAAGTAGTAGATATAAACTTGCATGGAATTCTGGTTCAGGAATTAGATGGAGTGTGTAAAGTAGTAGATATAATCTTGCATGGAATTCAGGTTCAGGAATTAGATGGAGTGTGTAAAGTAGTAGATATAAACTTGCATGGAATTCAGGTTCAGGAATTAGATGGAGTGTGTAAAGTAGTAGATATAAACTTGCATGGAATTCAGGAATTAGGTGGAGTGGGTAAAGTAGTAGATATAAACTTGCATGGAATTCAGGTTCAGGAATTAGGTGGAGTGGGTAAAGTAGTAGATATAAACTTGCATGGAATTCAGGTTCAGGAATTAGATGGAGTGGGTAAAGTAGTAGAGATGCAGTAGAATAATCCACCAGCAGAACACGTTGTACTTACAATGGTTAAAACAGTAACATTGGTTGTAGATTTCTTAAGTTCTACTATTTGCACATTGTACTCTGTAACTTTACCCTCAGCCTGAAATGGAATAAATCTACATATACACAACATATATAACCCAAACAAGTCCATGGCAAGAACCATCCAATAGGCTACTATACACAAATCACTAGATCCACATCCAAATATTGTCCAATACACTTGTCGCCAAGAAAGCAGTGTGTGTGTTTTACGTTTATTTATCGTCGCTACCAGTTGCCCATATGAGCGACGCCTCCTGAAGAGATTAGTCATTTTAGATTTTTGGAGGATAGTGCAATAATACAGACAGAGACCCATTACAGAGTCTCCTCTGGTTCTTTTACGTGCACGGTGTAGGCCTACAGCACCGACACGAGACCTTGGTTTAAAGTCCCAACTGAAAGACTGTTAATTTTATTAGGGTCAGACGGGGGATCGAACCTGCGATCCCTGGATTACCAGTCCAGCGTATTACCACTGGACTACAGATCCGTCTGTAATAAGCAGGTTAGAATTTAGTATAAATAAACAGTACAATCAGTAATATTCTGTCCAAATAATTTAGCGGTAATACTACGCTACACAATAATATAATACTACGCTACACAATAATATAATACTACGCTACACAATAATATAATACTACGCTACACAATATAATTACGTAATACTACGCTACACAACTATAATCTACGGTAATACTACGCTACACAACTATAATTAGCTAATACTACGCTACACAAATATAATATAGCGATAATACTACGCTACACAAATATAATTACGGTAATACTACGCTACACAATAATATAATACTACGCTACACAACTATAATGTACGTAATACTACGCTACACAACTATAATATAATACTACGCTACACAATATAATTACGTAATACTACGCTACACAATAATATAATACTACGCTACACAACTATAATTAGCTAATACTACGCTACACAATAATATAATACTACGCTACACAATAATATAATACTACGCTACACAACTATAATTATAGTTATGTAAGCAACAAACTCGCACAACAAGATCATCGAGGTTAATTATTCGCACTCTCACATTTCCATATCCGCTTTGTGTTCGCGCTTGCTTTTGGATTTAGTAGCTATTACTAGCTAAGGTCATAATTGGTAGGGCTTTCCAGCATGGTGGAGGAATCCCTTGGCATTGTTACAGGTTGGGGCAAACATGGAAAAACCGGTGACCTTCTGAAAGCCAGCTTGAAATATTTCCGAATTTAGTATGACTGATCAACATATTTGCTTTCATTCATGACGGGAGTTCATTACCACAAGCTAGAGAGAGAGAACACCATGCATATTTAAGCTATGACGACATCACTGACAACACCTTGGTTATGACGTGGACACTGTATCAATAACACCAGGGTTCATTCTAGGTCAGAATTTTTGGGAGAAGTGAGAAAGCGCGTGATCGCTTCCTTAAATGGTGTTCTTTAATATACTTCTGCAAAATAGGGTTAAAATGCACAGTACAACCATTAAATACAACATTTGAATAGAAGGAGTGCTTTATAATGGGCCAGTGTATCTTACTAGACAACATTTTGTTTGAAAATCGTAAAAAAAAAACCAACATTTTTTTTAAGGGAGAAGTGGCCCCCCCCCCCAGAGGGTGAAGTCAGGGTCCCTAGGGCGACAATTTCGCCCATAACGCCCTTTAGAATGATCCCTGATAACACCTCTCCATTCTTATGTAAAACAAACAATAGTCCTTACCTCCTGTACCTGGGACTGTAATTGTGAACATTTAGATTCTGAGGAGCTCAATTCTGATTCGAGCTCTGCAACTCTTTCCTTCATCTGTAAAATGGAAATTATATACGGCATCAGCAATGCTTCGAACCCTCACCGCTACGGTCACGT
Source organism: Archivesica marissinica (assembly GCA_014843695.1). NCBI lineage: Eukaryota > Metazoa > Mollusca > Bivalvia > Venerida > Vesicomyidae > Archivesica > Archivesica marissinica. The sequence continues at coordinate 94,497,264 of CM026404.1, read as the reverse complement.
CGCCTAGCAATGACAAATCAGATCAGTCTACTGTTCTGTCTACCACTTCAGCATCCCAACAAATGGCTGCACAAATAACACTGATAAATCAATCTCTGATGCAATCACACCCAATCACACCCAATCACACCCAATCACATTTAGCACAAACAGTTGAACATGCCAAGCATACGTGCACATAACGCAGTCCATCGTGCGGCTTAATTGAACAAAATTAATAATTAGCATAAAAAAATCATCATATTTGTCATCGTTGTTAACTCATCTCAACTCACGACGACAGGCAGGCAATGTTCAACAGATGATAAGTTATCATGGCATAGGGAATGCATAACTACATGCAGATACAGTTTATGACTCAATGATTTGAAAACGTCTACACTGTTCCAATTGTACATGCCATGGATAAATCAAGAACTATACAGAGTTGTCATGCATTAATAAAGTAACACATTGATTGGTGCTGCAACCCATGCTGTGTATTTCAACATGACAAATGAACACTTAATAAAGAAATTTAAAATCTGAAATCGAATGAAATTACCGATTTTAGCAGGACAGAGCCCTGTGGTTTATTAGTTACCGAAGAATATTTAACCAATTCAACACCAAGTAACTGATATGGGCTGGTGTATGATAGTTTTAGATTAATAAGAAAATTATATTTAGACCAGTTCATTTATCAAAATGGGTAATTTTGTCTAAAAATAGTAAGATTATTGCCAAAAAGTGCTGATGAGAGGGTTTGTCACGAGCTCATCTGGATCTAAACGTTTTGTAAGCCTGCTTAGAGATCTGTAATGTTGAAAGGGTTAAATTATTTCCTAGACTGTGGCAGATCACAGGAGCTTGAATTTTTATCCATAAGACAATGTTTTATATTGCTATCCTAGGACCCCGCTTACTATATTCATACTAGATGGGAAGGGGGTACTAGGATAGAGGTAATAAGACTTGTGGTGCCGGGGGTACTAGGGTAGAGGTAATAAGACTTGTGGTGCCGGGGGTACTAGGGTAGAGGTAATAAGACTTGTGGTGCCGGGGGTACTAGGGTAGAGGTAATAAGACTTGTGGTGCCTTACTAACTGCTTACACATACAATTTCAAGCTCATGTGGGCTGATCTAATTACAAGAAATACAACTAGAAGTGTCACAATGAATGAGTCCATAATTAACACAATGAACATCGAGCACAGTGACCTCTACCACACGGTGTGCGTCACAGTGACCTCTACCACACGGTGTGCGTCACAGTGACCTCTACCACACGGTGTGCGTCACAGTGACCTCTACCACACGGTGTGCGTCACAGTGACCTCTACCACACGGTGTGCGTCACAGTGACCTCTACCACACGGTGCACGGTGTGCGTCACAGTGACCTCTACCACACGGTGCACGGTGTGCGTCACAGTGACCTCTACCACACGGTGCACGGTGTGCGTCACAGTGACCTCTACCACACGGTGTGCGTCACAGTGACCTCTAACACACGGTGCACGTCACAGTGACCTCTACCACACGGTGCACGGTGTGCGTCACAGTGACCTCTACCACACGGTGCACGGTGTGCGTCACAGTGACCTCTACCACACGGTGTGCGTCACAGTGACCTCTACCACACGGTGCACGGTGTGCGTCACAGTGACCTCTACCACACGGTGCACAGTGTGCGTCACAGTGACCTCTACCACACGGTGCACGGTGTGCGTACTAGGTTCCTGCTCTAAGCTGTGTACGTGTTTAAAGCAGAAAATAGTACAGAGAATATGCTACACATTGCAAGTGTAGATTAGATCAATTAGATTATACTGGCTTACAATTTAATATTTAGCAGCTGTAGGCAAATGAGCCGATAAAAAATGTGTAATATTTTTCTTATTTTTCCTAGAAATTAGAGCTCTATTAACTCTATTTAAATCTATTATCACTTCCTTCTATAAAAAAACATCTTATTCTTTGTGACCTTTCATGACATTATTCTTAATCACTAACTGAAATGTTTAATACGTGCGTGTATGTGTATGTATGTATATGTGTGTATGTATGTATGTATGTATGTATGTATGTATGTATGTATGTATGTATGTATGTATGTATATGTATGTATGTATGTATATGTGTGTATGTATGTATGTATGTATATGTATGTATGTATATATATATATGTGTGTATGTATGTATATATGTATATGTGTGTATGTATGTATATATGTATGTATATATGTATATGTGTGTATGTATGTATATATGTATATGTATATGTGTGTATGTATGTATATATATGTGTGTAATTTGTTCTTGTAATGACATGAAAAGGAAAATAAAAAATATTAATACAAAAAAAAGAAAGAAATTAGAGCTCCACATCTCATTCAAATCGTCCCGATTCTTTTAAAGAAAGCTAAACTTGATATTTTGTTAACCCCCCCCCCACAATCTTTTAATACTTTTTTAAAAAATCGGGACAATTATAAATGATGCGTCTCAAGACCTACTTTCTAGGAAAAATAAGAAAAATATTACACATGTTAACTGCTCATTTCGCCTACAGCGTGCTAAAGGTTAAAAGTATGCCGTCATAAAGTTGGTGTCGTCGCACACGCGACTCAATGAGATAAATCATCATATTACTGCAAACTGCAGATACAACAAAACACGAACATTGATTGAATTACTTTAAATGTTGCTGTTGTTTAATTGCATGCTTCGTTGCATCAACCTCTCATAGCATGGAGGCAATACTCGAGCTCAATGTTACATCTAGCAACACACTGCATACATTATAACCTGAATCCAGTGAGTGAGTGAGTGAGTGAGTGAGTATTGGTTTAAAGGCATATCGGTACAATTCAGGCTATATCGCGCCGGGTTAAGTATAATTGTATACAAGATTGATACAAAATATATTTGGAAAATATTTGTTAGTAAATCTGTAATGATCACACCCTGTATCCACCCAACTGCTACTGGAGTATATAGACTCTACATTGATGATACCTTGACCTATATACAAGACATTGTGTGATATACGGTACATACATGTCATGCTGAATTCTGGCTAGTACAGGGTTTCCGTGATGAGTTTCTAAGTAAATAATAACTAAACTCCACCGGTCTAATGTTTTGGCAAAACTTTTCACCTCAAACAATATAATAGCTGAAACAACATCTCATCTCATTATGGTGAACATATGTGTGCAAAGTTTCATGTAATTTCTTCCAGTATTTTACAAACTATTAATGAAACGCGCAAATCCAAGTGAATTCAAAGAGATGCTTTTGTGAAAATCTGGTCCAAATCTATTGAAAACTGTAGTAGTTAATCGGACAAGATATTTCGGATGGATGGAGGAAATACAAATGAAAGTACAATGCTAAAATAATTCTGCTCAGCTTATCACAAGACAGGATATTATGGTTTGATGGACCGAGGCAATCGTTTGTTTGTTCGGGTTTTACGCCTTCATTAGCACAATTTTGGGTTAAATCGCCGGCAGGCAGTTTACATAACAACACTGGGCATGTTCCAGCGGTTAACAAGTACTGGTGCACCAACCTCCGCAAAAAACTGCCAATTATTTCATATAAAGAAACATGCCTGAGTGGGACTCAAATACATGACCATCAGTGATGATAGGTTACAGTGGTATACAAGTCAGCGACCGTAACCAGTAGACAATGGAGGCGGACAGGACCGAGGCAAAGCAGCATCGATATGCTTTCTGAACTTGTGACGAGGTATAAATAAACCTTATCTAAACAACTACAGGTGATAAAATATTGTAAAATAAAAGCAAATAAAGGTAAAAGTACAGAAACCAGACACATCTGTTCCCAGACTGAAATATCACTTCTAGAGGAATTTAGAGGAAAATGCAGGACATAGATACCCTCAGACTGAGAAGAGATTAATATGTAGTTATATTAGCTAGACGTCACTCCAATCTGTTAGAGTACAGAAAGAATGCACCCCATACAGCGCAGGAAGGCACTTCTGTTATCTTACAAGCACTACCAGCACCTTCCTGCACATATGGGCATACTTTCACATGTACTTCCTGATTTAATGCATAATAATTTGTTTATATGCAGGAATATATGTAACCACATGCCATGCAGAATATATGATTTGGGGGGGGGGAAATAACTCTGAACACTAGAGGTGAAAATCAGTCAAATATGTCATTGAACTTCATTCGAATTATGTCATGTGATAACGGCACAATTATGTCATGTGATAACGGCACAATTATGTCATGTGATAACGGCACAATTCTAATGAAATTCCATAACATATTTATTTTTCAGTTACAAACAAGAAAACACTTTAATTAATTGTCGTCTACTGTGTGTGTTTTACGTTTATTTATCGTCGCTACCGGTTGCCCATATGAGTGACGCCTCCTGAAGAGATTAGTCATTTTAGATTTTTGGAGGATAGTGCAATGATACAGACAGAGACCCATTCCAGAGTCTCCTCTGGTTCGTTTACGTGCACGGTGTAAAGCACCGACACAAGACCTCGGTGTATTGTCCCATCTGAAAGACTGTTCATATTATTATGGTCAGACAGGGGTCAAACCTGCATCGTCTACTACAATTATTTGAACTATTTATAGTCTTTATTTTACCCAGCATGCAAAGAGTAAAATGCCATGTTCAAGTTAATGCAGTTATAGAGGCAATGATGCACAACAGTGACACGTGTTCAGGGACAGCCCCTTGCATAATCTAACTTTCTATTTATTATACTAGGTAAGACAACCCTCGTAAAATGTGCCATTTCTTCTATTAATTGGTCCGTAATCGAAACGGGTTATTTATAGATGAATCAAGACATGTACATGTGAAAATATAGCCAGCCAAGAATGTAGTGTGTGACTTCCCGTATAAAAGGTTTAATGTGAAGCATACCTCATCTACAATAGTGGACAAGCTTTTCTCTACGCAGCGGTATGCAAACCCAATATCACTTAAATCCTACAAAAATGGAGCGGTGAAAATGTGTGTGAAGACTTACTCAAAGTGCCGAAAGTATAAAAACAAAATGGCTGCAGATTTACAAATAATCACAGACAGCAATAACAAATTATTGACAGAAATGTGCACAATGTCTATGCTTTGTCTTTGGGGGGTAAAGTCGATCAAACAGCTTCGGTCCTATGGCAACTCTCCAGCTGTTATTGGTGGATGGTGGCCCTCCGAGTAGTATTTCAGGCATGGACAGGTACCCAGGTAGAACCACTGACCTTCTGCAAGCAACTGGCTAGCTTCCTCACATGAAAGAATTCCATATTTCCAGTGGGATTTGAACATACAGCGTTGAGGGCAAGTGATTTTAAGCCAACGAACGTAACCACTTGGCATGTTGCATAATCTCATTTATTTACTTTGCAGCCAAGAACATTTAATGGAGATAATTAAAACATTTTTGTGCATAATATGGGCTGCATTCCTTAGATGCAAAGGATACATGATAGAGAGACATTGCGCAAGAAGAATTGTGATAGTTAATCGTTAATCAGGAAGAATTCACATGAATGTTTATAAAGGCAATCGATAAAACAAACGAGTAAACAACATGCTGCAACCTTCATTACACTATACTTAAAACACTATAGTGACATCATACCTTTGTACTTGCAGTCCATTATTATTAATATTGGGCTGCTTTCAAAGGTCATAGTATTATATTAAATCCTACGCGTACGTACATGTACGAAATTAACAAATTTTAATTAGTAGGATTTTGATATATAAGTGTGTGTTTTAAGTAAGATATACCAGTAAGCCTCAAACAGATCCATATGTAAAATATTGGTACTGCCTTCGGCGCTACATGCCTCACACAGTTCAATATTTTACATATTGGATTGTTTTCGGCTTATACACTATACATAATGCTGGAACCTCCATACACTATACACAATGTTGGCACATTCAGGAGGAGTCGCTCATATGGGCAACAGGTAGCGACGATAAATAAACGTAAAACACACACAAAATTGTTCTTCTAATAAAAGTACCTAGTGTACAATAAAATATAATGGAAAGAATTATAAAAATTGGGACAATAAATATACAAGTAACCAATATAGCAACATCCATACATTTAGGTAACAACAGCCATATTTGGGCACTGCAGTATTACGATTCCATATCTTTATGCAAATTATTATTATCATAGGAATTACAGTATTTGAATTCCATATGTATTATTTAACACTTCAATTCACTGATATATTGACTTTGTAAACATACTTTAATGATATTTAACTTCAATTCACTGATATATTGACGTTGTAAACATACTTTAATGATATTTAACTTCAATTCACTGATATATTGACTTTGGAAACATACTTTAATGATATTTAACTTCAATTCACTGATATATTGACGTTGTAAACATACTTTAATGATATTTAACTTCAATTCACTGATATATTGACTTTGGAAACATACTTTAATGATATTTAACACTTCAATTCACTGATATATTGACTTTGTAAACATACTTTAATGATATTTAACTTCAATTCACTGATATATTGACGTTGTAAACATACTTTAATGATATTTAACTTCAATTCACTGATATATTGACTTTGGAAACATACTTTAATGATATTTAACACTTCAATTCACTGATATATTGACGTTGTAAACATACTTTAATGATATTTAACTTCAATTCACTGATATATTGACTTTGGAAACATATTTTAATGATATTTAACACTTCAATTCACCGATATATTGACTTTGTAAACATACTTTAATGATATTTAACTTCAATTCACTGATATATTGACTTTGCAAACATACTTTAATGATATTTAACACTTCAATTCACTGATCTATTGACTTTGGAAACATATTTTAATGATATTTAACACTTCAATTCACTGATATATTGACTTTGTAAACATACTTTAATGATATTTAACATTTCAATTCATCGATATATTGACTTTGTAAGTATACTTTAATGATATTTAACTTCAATTCACTGATATATTGACTTTGTAAACATACTTTAATGATATTTAACACTTCAATTCACTGATCTATTGACTTTGGAAACATATTTTAATGATATTTAACACTTAAATTCACCGATATATTGACTTTGTAAACATACTTTAATGATATTTAACACTTCAATTCACTTTGTAAACATACTTTAATGATATTTAACTTCAATTCACTGATCTATTGACTTTGTAAACATACTTTAATGATATTTAACACTTTACCGTATATGGTAATGACATTATAAAGAAAGAACAATGATGTCACAGTGCCCATGATGGTCGCGATTATACGAAGAGAATGATATTAATATATCCGTAACTTCTAAATTTATAATTCGTTCACTCCTGATAATGTTTAAGACAGTTCCTGTCTAATTAGAAATGTCTAAAAATATATCGCAAACCACTTTGTTTTCCAGAGAAGTACCCAGTACCCAATATACAATGTAAATAAAAACCATCGAAATAGAATTATATAAAATATTCTACGTAACATTAGCATACAATATGTAACTTTGGAAGATGTGAGTACTACATCGCTTGTGACTTCAGGAAATAGCCACAAGTGTGGTATATGAAGACAAGAAAAGGGTTACGAGACAACTCATGCTTAGAGATGCTACCTCTCTTGGGTGCTCTCTTAACCCATTTCATTCTGGATACCGTTCAAACAGTAATTGCAAAGAACATAGAGCCAGATCAGCCACCATGGAACGTTCCGTCGGATCAGGCTCTATGCTGTTTGCTATTCAGATGATCTTGCTAAGACACTTGGCTATGTAGATGCAGCGTCTGATCTGGATCTATGTTGTTTGCAATAGCCTTTAAATGTATCCAGAATGAAATGGGTTAATACAAGTCTTTACTTGCACGAGTCGAATATCTTAAATGCAGTCAAACCCGTCTTATAAATATCACACACATGGCTACAGGGTTATCAAACTGGTCTTTGTTGACACCTGGTCTATATTCACAGGTTAAATTGCATTGTGATTGGCTTGATGAGAGATCACAATGGTGGTGAGCCTTGTGGTCTATATTCACAGGTTAAATTGCATTGAGATTGGCTTGATGAGAGATCACAATGGTGCTGAGCCTTGTGGTCTATATTCGTCTGATGCAGGTTGGACTTGGGGGGAAACAGTGCAGACAATAGAACAGATACAGTATCAAGGAACTACAACATATTGAAGAAGTACATCATTACACTGTTAATCTGTAGTATTACATTACAAAATCCTGCACCTTACGATAGAGAGCGAGAAAGCTAACCAGCTATTGTGTACTACATTACCTCCTGACTTCCAGCAGCGTTCAGAACTTCCTCCTTACTACTGGATACTTCCTGTTGAGCCTGAAAGGGATTATAGGGACCATGTTTCAGTGAGAAATATTCGTGGCTAGACCATCACAATGTGGAGAAGCTTACGGTATGCCAGTGAAAACGTTTGTTAACTCGTCTATGTACATTGTTTGTTAACTTGTCTATGTACATTATTTGTAAACTCGTCTATGTACATTATTTGTTAACTCGTCTATGTACATTATTTGTAAACTCATCTATGTACATTATTTGTTAACTCGTCTATGTACATTATTTGTTAACTCGTCTATGTACATTATTTGTTAACTCGTCTATGTACATTATTTGTTAACTCGTCTATGTACATTATTTGTTAACTCGTCTATGTACATTATTTGTTAACTCGTCTATGTACATTATTTGTTAACTCGTCTATGTACATGATTTGTTAACTCGTCTATGTACATTATTTGTAAACTCGTCTATGTACATTATTTGTTAACTCGTCTATGTACATTATTTGTTAACTCGTCTATGTACATTGTTTGTTAACTCGTCTATGTACATTATTTGTTAACTCGTCTATGTACATTATTTGTTAACTCGTCTATGTACATTATTTGTTAACTCGTCTATGTACATTATTTGTTAACTCGTCTATGTACATTATTTGTTAACTCGTCTATGTACATTGTTAACTCGTCTATGTACATTGTTAACTCGTCTATGTACATTGTTAACCCGTCTATGTACATTATTTGTTAACTCGTCTATGTACATTATTTGTTAACTCGTCTATGTACATTATTTGTTAACTCGTCTATGTACATTATTTGTTAACTCGTCTATGTACATTGTTAACTCGTCTATGTACATTATTTGTTAACTCGTCTATGTACATTATTTGTTAACTCGTCTATGTACATTGTTAACCCGTCTATGTACATTATTTGTTAACTCGTCTATGTACATTGTTAACTCGTCTATGTACATTGTTAACTCGTCTATGTACATTATTTGTTAACTCGTCTATGTACATTATTTGTTAACTCGTCTATGTACATTGTTAACTCGTCTATGTACATTATTTGTTAACTCGTCTATGTACATTATTTGTTAACTCGTCTATGTACATTGTTAACCCGTCTATGTACATTATTTGTTAACTCGTCTATGTACATTATTTGTTAACTCGTCTATGTACATTGTAAACTCGTCTATGTACATTATTTGTAAACTCGTCTATGTACATTATTTGTAAACTCGTCTATGTACATTATTTGTTAACCCATCGATGTACATTATTTGTAAACTCGTCTATGTACATTATTTGTTAACTCGTCTATGTACATTATTTGTTAACTCGTCTATGTACATTATTTGTTAACTCGTCTATGTACATTATTTGTAAACTCGTCTATGTACATTATTTGTAAACTCGTCTATGTACATTATTTGTTAACTCGTCTATGTACATTATTTGTTAACTCGTCTATGTACATTATTTGTAAACTCGTCTATGTACATTATTTGTTAACTCGTCTATGTACATTATTTGTTAACTCGTCTATGTACATTATTTGTTAACTCGTCTATGTACATTATTTGTAAACTCGTCTATGTACATTATTTGTTAACTCGTCTATGTACATTGTTAACTCGTCTATGTACATTGTTAACTCGTCTATGTACATTGTTAACCCGTCTATGTACATTATTTGTTAACTCGTCTATGTACATTATTTGTTAACTCGTCTATGTACATTGTTAACTCGTCTATGTACATTGTTAACTCGTCTATGTACATTGTTAACTCGTCTATGTACATTGTTAACTCGTCTATGTACATTGTTAACTCGTCTATGTACATTATTTGTAACTCGTCTATGTACATTATTTGTTAACTCGTCTATGTACATTATTGTTAACTCGTCTATGTACATTATTTGTAAACTCGTCTATGTACATTATTTGTTAACTCGTCTATGTACATTATTTGTTAACTCGTCTATGTACATTATTTGTTAACTCGTCTATGTACATTATTTGTTAACTCGTCTATGTACATGATTTGTTAACTCGTCTATGTACATTATTTGTAAACTCGTCTATGTACATTATTTGTTAACTCGTCTATGTACATTATTTGTTAACTCGTCTATGTACATTGTTTGTTAACTCGTCTATGTACATTATTTGTTAACTCGTCTATGTACATTATTTGTTAACTCGTCTATGTACATTGTACCTCTATGTACAAACCAACATTGTTAACTCGTCTATGTACATTATTTGTTAACTCGTCTATGTACATTATTTGTAAACTCGTCTATGTACATTATTTGTTAACTCGTCTATGTACATTATTTGTTAACTCGTCTATGTACATTATTTGTTAACTCGTCTATGTACATTATTTGTTAACTCGTCTATGTACATTATTTGTTAACTCGTCTATGTACATTATTTGTTATGATCTATGTACATTATTTGTTAACTCGTCTATGTACATTATTTGTTAACCCGTCTATGTACATTATTTGTTAACTCGTCTATGTACATTATTTGTTAACTCGTCTATGTACATTATTTGTTAACTCGTCTATGTACATTATTTGTTAACTCGTCTATGTACATTGTTAACTCGTCTATGTACATTATTTGTTAACTCGTCTATGTACATTATTTGTTAACTCGTCTATGTACATTATTTGTTAACTCGTCTATGTACATTATTGTTAACTCGTCTATGTACATTATTTGTTAACTCGTCTATGTACATTATTTGTTAACTCGTCTATGTACATTGTTAACTCGTCTATGTACATTATTTGTTAACTCGTCTATGTACATTGTTAACTCGTCTATGTACATTATTTGTAACTCGTCTATGTACATTATTTGTTAACTCGTCTATGTACATTGTTAACTCGTCTATGTACATTGTTAACTCGTCTATGTACATTGTTAACTCGTCTATGTACATTGTTAACTCGTCTATGTACATTGTTAACTCGTCTATGTACATTATTTGTTAACTCGTCTATGTACATTATTTGTTAACTCGTCTATGTACATTGTTAACTCGTCTATGTACATTATTTGTAAACTCGTCTATGTACATTATTTGTAAACTCGTCTATGTACATTATTTGTTAACTCGTCTATGTACATTATTTGTAACTCGTCTATGTACATTATTTGTTAACTCGTCTATGTACATTATTTGTTAACTCGTCTATGTACATTATTTGTTAACTCGTCTATGTACATTATTTGTTAACTCGTCTATGTACATTATTTGTTAACTCGTCTATGTACATTATTTGTTAACTCGTCTATGTACATTATTTGTTAACTCGTCTATGTACATTATTTGTTAACTCGTCTATGTACATTATTTAACTCGTCTATGTACATTATTTGTTAACTCGTCTATGTACATTATTTGTTAACTCGTCTATGTACATTATTTGTAAACTCGTCTATGTACATTATTTGTTAACTCGTCTATGTACATTATTTGTTAACTCGTCTATGTACATTATTTGTTAACTCGTCTATGTACATTATTTGTTAACTCGTCTATGTACATTATTTGTTAACTCCTATGTACATTGTTAACTCGTCTATGTACATTGTTAACTCGTCTATGTACATTGTTAACCCGTCTATGTACATTATTTGTTAACTCGTCTATGTACATTATTTGTTAACTCGTCTATGTACATTGTTAACTCGTCTATGTACATTGTTAACTCGTCTATGTACATTGTTAACTCGTCTATGTACATTGTTAACTCGTCTATGTACATTGTTAACTCGTCTATGTACATTATTTGTAAACTCGTCTATGTACATTATTTGTAACTCGTCTATGTACATTATTTGTAACTCGTCTATGTACATTATTTGTTAACTCGTCTATGTACATTGTTTGTTAACTCGTCTATGTACATTATTTGTTAACTCGTCTATGTACATTGTTAACTCGTCTATGTACATTATTTGTTAACTCGTCTATGTACATTGTTAACCCGTCTATGTACATTATTTGTTAACTCGTCTATGTACATTATTTGTTAACTCGTCTATGTACATTGTTAACTCGTCTATGTACATTGTTAACTCGTCTATGTACATTGTTAACTCGTCTATGTACATTGTTAACTCGTCTATGTACATTATTTGTAAACTCGTCTATGTACATTATTTGTAAACTCGTCTATGTACATTATTTGTAAACTCGTCTATGTACATTATTTGTTAACTCGTCTATGTACATTGTTTGTAAACTCGTCTATGTACATTATTTGTTAACTCGTCTATGTACATTGTTAACTCGTCTATGTACATTGTTAACTCGTCTATGTACATTGTTAACCCGTCTATGTACATTATTTGTTAACTCGTCTATGTACATTGTTAACTCGTCTATGTACATTATTTGTAAACTCGTCTATGTACATTATTTGTTAACTCGTCTATGTACATTATTTGTTAACTCGTCTATGTACATTATTTGTTAACTCGTCTATGTACATTATTTGTTAACTCGTCTATGTACATTATTTGTTAACTCGTCTATGTACATTATTTGTTAACTCGTCTATGTACATTATTTGTTAACTCGTCTATGTACATTATTTGTTAACTCGTCTATGTACATTATTTGTAAACTCGTCTATGTACATTATTTGTTAACTCGTCTATGTACATTATTTGTTAACTCGTCTATGTACATTATTTGTTAACTCGTCTATGTACATTATTTGTTAACTCGTCTATGTACATTATTTGTTAACTCGTCTATGTACATTATTTGTTAACTCGTCTATGTACATTATTTGTAAACTCGTCTATGTACATTATTTGTTAACTCGTCTATGTACATTGTTAACTCGTCTATGTACATTGTAAACTCGTCTATGTACATTATTTGTAAACTCGTCTATGTACATTATTTGTTAACTCGTCTATGTACATTATTTGTTAACTCGTCTATGTACATTGTTAACTCGTCTATGTACATTGTTAACTCGTCTATGTACATTGTTAACTCGTCTATGTACATTGTTAACTCGTCTATGTACATTGTTAACTCGTCTATGTACATTATTTGTAAACTCGTCTATGTACATTATTTGTAAACTCGTCTATGTACATTATTTGTAAACTCGTCTATGTACATTATTTGTTAACTCGTCTATGTACATTGTTTGTAAACTCGTCTATGTACATTATTTGTTAACTCGTCTATGTACATTGTTAACTCGTCTATGTACATTATTTGTTAACTCGTCTATGTACATTGTTAACCCGTCTATGTACATTATTTGTTAACTCGTCTATGTACATTATTTGTTAACTCGTCTATGTACATTGTTAACTCGTCTATGTACATTGTTAACTCGTCTATGTACATTGTTAACTCGTCTATGTACATTGTTAACTCGTCTATGTACATTATTTGTAAACTCGTCTATGTACATTATTTGTAAACTCGTCTATGTACATTATTTGTAAACTCGTCTATGTACATTATTTGTTAACTCGTCTATGTACATTGTTTGTAAACTCGTCTATGTACATTATTTGTTAACTCGTCTATGTACATTGTTAACTCGTCTATGTACATTGTTAACTCGTCTATGTACATTGTTAACCCGTCTATGTACATTATTTGTTAACTCGTCTATGTACATTGTTAACTCGTCTATGTACATTATTTGTAAACTCGTCTATGTACATTATTTGTAAACTCGTCTATGTACATTGTTAACTCGTCTATGTACATTATTTGTAAACTCGTCTATGTACATTATTTGTAAACTCGTCTATGTACATTATTTGTTAACTCGTCTATGTACATTGTTTGTAAACTCGTCTATGTACATTATTTGTTAACTCGTCTATGTACATTGTTAACTCGTCTATGTACATTGTTAACTCGTCTATGTACATTGTTAACTCGTCTATGTACATTGTTAACTCGTCTATGTACATTATTTGTAAACTCGTCTATGTACATTATTTGTTAACTCGTCTATGTACATTATTAGTTAACTCGTCTATGTACATTATTTGTTAACTCGTCTATGTACATTGTTTGTAAACTCGTCTATGTACATTATTTGTTATGTTATATTTTATGTACATTATTTGTTAACTCGTCTATGTACATTATTTGTTATGTTATATTTTATGTACATTATTTGTTAACTCGTCTATGTACATTATTTGTTAACCCGTCTATGTACATTATTTGTTAACTCGTCTATGTACATTATTTGTTAACTCGTCTATGTACATTGTTTGTTAACCCGTCTATGTACATTATTTGTTAACTCGTCTATGTACATTATTTGTTAACTCGTCTATGTACATTGTTAACTCGTCTATGTACATTATTTGTTAACTCGTCTATGTACATTATTTGTTAACTCGTCTATGTACATTGTTAACTCGTCTATGTACATTATTTGTTAACTCGTCTATGTACATTGTTAACCCGTCTATGTACATTGTTAACTCGTCTATGTACATTGTTAACTCGTCTATGTACATTATTTGTTAACTCGTCTATGTACATTGTAAACTCGTCTATGTACATTATTTGTTAACTCGTCTATGTACATTATTTGTTAACTCGTCTATGTACATTGTTTGTAAACTCGTCTATGTACATTATTTGTTAACTCGTCTATGTACATTATTTGTTAACTCGTCTATGTACATTGTTAACCCATCTATGTACATTATTTGTTAACTCGTCTATGTACATTGTTAACCCGTCTATGTACATTATTTGTTAACTCGTCTATGTACATTATTTGTTAACTCGTCTATGTACATTGTTAACCCGTCTATGTACATTATTTGTTAACTCGTCTATGTACATTGTTAACCCGTCTATGTACATTATTTGTTAACTCGTCTATGTACATTGTTAACCCGTCTATGTACATTATTTGTTAACCCGTCTATGTACATTATTTGTTAACTCGTCTATGTACATTATTTGTTAACTCGTCTATGTACATTGTTAACCCGTCTATGTACATTATTTGTTAACTCGTCTATGTACATTATTTAGCTTAAATTTATTTTAGCTCGATTGCGAAACAAGTTCTTTCATCTTATATTAATCACTCTCGAGACCTCATTCCTGATGAAATCCATCGCCACGAGGGAGAGAAGAGGCAACGAGGAATTTAAATGCCTTGCCTAAGGGCACAATCGTAACGGCTCCAGCGGAGGCTCGAACTCAGGGTCTTTCGCACCTGAAGCGAATGCGCTACCACAGCGCTATCACGACTTCCACAAGAGCTCAGAAGCAGCTTATAGTGAATGTTACTTCTAAATACCCCGTACCCCTCTAGCTATACCCCTGAAGTAGGCTCCCTAATTGATGCAATTTCTCTCTATTATGAATGTTTTTACCTGGGAAAGTATGCATTTTACTGCAAAGTGGTTTTAATTTGCACACAACTCCTCTGAAATTCTGCAGTATATTGCCTTGCTTAAATATCATGTGATTAACCCATTCAACACAAGTAACTGACATGGACTGGTGCATTCAACACCAAGTAACTGACATGGACTGGTGCATTCAACACCAAGTAACTGACATGGACTGGTGCTCAACACCAAGTAACTGACATGGACTGGTGCATTCAACACAAAGTAACTGACATGGACTGGTGCATTCAACACCAAGTAACTCACATGGACTGGTGCATTCAACACCAAGTAACTCACATGGACTGGTGCATTCAACACCAATAACTCACATGGAATGGTGCATTCAACACAAAGTAACTCACATGGACTGGTGCATTCAACACCAAGTAACTGACATGGACTGGTGCATTCAACACCAAGTAACTGACATGCATTCACACCAAGTAACTGACATGGACTGGTGCATTCAACACCAAGTAACTGACATGGACTGGTGCATTCAACACCAAGTAACTGACATGGACTGGTGCATTCAACACCAAGTACCTGACATGGACTGGTGCATTCAACACCAAGTAACTCACATGGACTGGTGCATTCAACACCAATAACTCACATGGAATGGTGCATTCAACACAAAGTAACTCACATGGACTGGTGCATTCAACACCAAGTAACTGGCATGGACTGGTGCATTCAACACCAAGTAACTGACATGCATTCAACACCAAGTAACTGACATGGACTGGTGCATTCAACACCAAGTAACTGACATGGACTGGTGCATTCAACACCAAGTAACTGACATGGACTGGTGCATTCAACACCAAGTAACTGACATGGACTGGTGCATTCAACACCAAGTACCTGACATGGACTGGTGCATTCAACACCAAGTAACTCACATGGACTGGTGCATTCAACACCAATAACTCACATGGACTGGTGCATTCAATACCAAGTAACTGACATGGACTGGTGCATTCAACACCAAGTAACTGACATGCATTCAACACCAAGTAACTGACATGGACTGGTGCATTCAACACCAAGTAACTGACATGGACTGGTGCATTCAACACCAAGTAACTGACATGGACTGGTGCATTCAACACCAATGTTATGTTATATTTTTTATATTTCGGGTTTTACGCCTGCATCAGCACCATTTTGGGCTATATCGCCGGCGGGCAGTTTACCTAACAACACCTTTCCTGGGCAGGCTCCAGCGGTTAACCAGTACTTGGGTGCACCAACCTCCGTAAGAAACTGCCAACTTTTTCATATAAATGAGACACGGTCTGAGCGGGGCTCGAACCCGTGACCATCAGTGATGATAGGTTACAGTGGTATACAAGTCAGCGACCTTAACCACTCGACCACGGAGGCGGACCCCATTCAACACCAAGTAACTGACATGGACTGGTGCATTCAACACCAAGTAACTGACATGGACTGGTGCATTCAACACCAAGTAACTGACATGGACTGGTGCATTCAACACCAAGTAACTGACATGGACTGGTGCATTCAACACCAAGTACCTGACATGGACTGGTGCATTCAACACCAAGTAACTCACATGGACTGGTACATGATATTAACCCATTCAACACCAAGTACCTGACATGGATTGGCATGATATTTTCAGACCAATAAATTAATAAGAAAATTACATTTCGACCAGTTCATTTATCAAAATGGGTAATTTTTGTCTAAAAATAGTAATAATACTAGCAAAAAGTGCAGATCCTGATGAGACGGGTCGTCATGAGCCGGCTCATCTGGATCTACACTTTTTGTAAGACTATTGAGAGGCCTGTGGTGTTGAAAGGGTTAAACTAGCGTTGTATGTCTTCAAAGTTAGTATAGATCAAATTTATCAATGAAATCCAAATGATATTTCGTCTTGTGGAAAACAGTGAAAATATCAAATTTATTCATATAATGTATAATTGCATAAATAAATGCTATGCTATTTGCAACTTACATGCTCTAGTTCTAATTCTTTGGCTTGCAGTCTTTCCTGCCACTTTTTCTCCTCCGTCTCTACGCTGTTTTCTAGCTGTGTTAACTTGTTCTCCTTAAATAACAAGTCCACACTCAAACATTGCACATCATTTGTTAATGAAATGATGAGACAGAGATCAGGTTTAAAGGAAAACAGGGCTCGGAAGAGATCTACAAAATATGGAAAATGTTTTAATATACATGTATTACTTAGGAGTTGTGGATTTACTATTGGGAGGTTGGGTAGAAAGTGTTGGCTATGTTAGGGTGAAGCTTTGTGATTCGACCATGTTCTGTACTTAGTCGTTTAGGTTAAAACATACAAGACATACATGAAACATACTCGTCATCCTGTCGCCTCTAGCTCAAGCCCTGGGCTTTCAAACTTCTTCACAGGGTAACTAACATATATAAAACAATTACAAGTCCTCTTTATTTTTAAATAAATAATTATTGTATAGTTTCATAATAAATAAAATGGAGGTTGTTGGGGGTGGAGGTTGTTGGGGTGGAGGTTGTTGGGGGTGGAGGTTGTTGGCGGTGGAGGTTGTTGGCGGTGGAGGTTGTTGGCGGTGGAGGTTGTTGGGGGGTGGAGGTTGTTGGCGGTGGAGGTTGTTGGGGGGTGGAGGTTGTTGGAGGTGGGTGGAGGTTGTTGGGGTGGAGGTTGTTGGGGGTGGAGGTTGGGGGGGGTGTGGGGGTGTGGGTGGGGGGGTGGAGGTGGGTGGGGGTGGAGGTTGTTGGGGGTGTAGGTTGGTGGAGGTTGTTGGGGGTGGAGGTTGGTGGAGGTTGTTTAGGGTTGAGGGTTGGGGTGGAGGTTGTTGGGGTGGAGGTTGTTGGGGGTGGAGGTTGTTGGGGGTGGAGGTTGTTGGGGGTGGAGGTTGTTGGGGGTGGAGGTTGTTGGGGGTGGAGGTTGTTGGGGGTGGAGGTTGTTGGGGTGGAGGTTGTTGAGGGTGGAGGTTGTTGGGTGGAGGTTGTTGGGGTGGAGGTTGTTGGGGTGGAGGTTGTTGGGGGTGGAGGTTGTTGGGGGTTGTGGGGGTTGTTGGGGGTGGGTTGGTGGGGGTGGAGGTTAGGGGTGGAGGTTGTTAGGGGTGGAGGTTGTTGGGGGTTGTTGGGGGGGTTGTTGGGGTGAAGGTTGTTGGGGTGGAGGTTGTTGGGGTGGAGGTTGGTGGGCGTGGAGGTTGGTAGAGGTTGTTGGGGGTGGAGGTTGTTGGGGGTGGAGGTTGTTGAGGGTGGAGGTTGTTGAGGGTGGAGGTTGTTAAGGGTGGAGGTTGTTGGGGGTGGAGGTTGTTGGGGGTGGAGGTTGTTGGGGGTGGAGGTTGTTGGGGGTTGTTGGGGGTTGTTGGGGGTTGTTGGGGGTAGAGGTTGGTGGGGGTGGAGGTTAGGGGTGGAGGTTGTTAGGGGTGGAGGTTGTTGGGGGTTGTTGGGGGTGGAGGTTGTTGGGGGTGAAGGTTGTTGGGGTGGAGGTTGTTGGGGTGGAGGTTGGTGGGCGTGGAGGTTGGTAGAGGTTGTTGGGGGTGGAGGTTGTTGGGGGTGGAGGTTGTTGGAGTGGAGGTTGGTGGGGGTGGAGGTTGGTGGGGGGAGGTTGTTGGGGGTGGAGGTTGTTGGGGGTGGAGGTTGCTGGGGGTGGATGTTGGTGGGGGTGGAGGTTGTTGGGGGTGGAGGTTGGGTGGGGGTGGAGGTTGGTGAGGGTGGGGGTGGAGGTTGGTGGGGGTGGAGGTTGGTGAGGGTGGGGGTGGAGGTTGGTGAGGGTGGGGGTGGAGGTTGGTGGGGTGGAGGTTGTTGGGGGTGAGTGGAATGAGACACAATCAGAACAGATATAAGCTTACGGTTTCTCCTAGAACATTCCTATATTGTGAGACTTGTGACTGTAACTTGGTGCACGAGTTTTCTGCTTCCTCGAGGCTGGACGAAAGACTATCACGTCTCTTCTCAGCGTCTATCACTTTATTTTCCAGATCTGACTTATGTGATTGCAGCTCTTGTATTCTCATCTCAAATTTGGCACTCTGTAATATCAAACAAGTATTGTTAATTATCTATATTATTATTGTAATACGTGTATACGCACATGTTTATTGCAGGAATTCATTTATATATCCGTCCTATCCACATGATTAAATGATGAATCAAGCACATGCTGACGTTTATTATTACAGCATATCAATAACAGGTCGGGTTACATAATTTAATTATTGTGGGTTAATTTTCAAACATTTATCCAATTTAAACATGGTGTATGTATTGTAAAATACTATAATTTTGACTTAAAACATGGTGTATGTATTGTAAAATACTATAATTTTGACTTAAAACATGGTGTATGTATTGTAAAATACTAGAATTTTGCGAAAACTTACACGATTTCTCAATTAATTCACGGACTTTTTAATTCGAGCATCTGTGCGCGATGAATCGCGAAAAATAAAGGCGACTGTTTATGTATATAGTTTATAATTACATTGACTATCAAAATTTGGACAAAATTAACATATTTACGGAAATAACTCGGATTCGGACACAGAATCAAGAGAATCATAAATTCACGATCAAATTAGATCATGAAAATTAGCCAAATATAAATGTTTGTGAATAAATAGTGTTCTACAGTACTATACATGTTTAGGTGAAGACAACTGCACACTAGCTAAATCCCAACATTCTGCCCGACGTTTTGAAATGTAAGCCCTTATCCAACAAAAAACACAAAATACATAAACATTAGATTGCCAATGTACATGTATATAGTCTTATATAAAAACATCGGATTGACAATGTATATAGTCTTATCTAAAAACATCGGATTGACAATGTATATAGTCTTATCTAAAAACATCGGATCGACAATGTACATAGTCTTATATAAAATGAAGATGTAGGGTTACACATGGATTAAACTATAAAAGCTACGTGCACACCCACTGTACATGGGGATCACAACATCAAATACAGAGCCGCCGGATATGGTGTTTGCTTGCAACCGAGCGGTTGTGACTGGCAGACATAAACATGGCTGCAGTGTAGCAGACATAAACATGGCTGCAGTGTTGCATACATAAACATGGCTGCAGTGTTGCAGACATAAACATGGCTGCAGTGTTACAGACATAAACATGGCTGCAGTGTTGCAGATATAAACATGGCTGCAGTGTTGCAGATATAAATATGGCTGCAGTGTTACAGACATAAACATGGCTGCAGTGTTGCAGATATAAACATGGCTGCAGTGTTGCAGATATAAACATGGCTGCAGTGTTACAGACATAAACATGGCTGCAGTGTTGCAGATATAAACATGGCTGCAGTGTTGCAGATATAAACATGGCTGCAGTGTTGCATACATAAACATGGCTGCAGTGTTGCAGATATAAACATGGCTGCAGTGTTGCAGACATAAACATGGCTGCAGTGTTGCAGACATAAACATGGCTGCAGTGTTGCATACATAAACATGGCTGCAGCGTTACAGACATAAACATGGCTGCAGTGTTGCAGACATAAACATGGCTGCAGTGTTGCATACATAAACATGGCTGCAGTGTTGCAGACATAAACATGGCTGCAGTGTTACAGACATAAACATGGCTGCAGTGTTGCATACATAAACATGGCTGCAGTGTTGCAGACATAAACATGGCGGCAGTGTAGCAGACACATAAACATGGCTGCAGTGTTGCAGACATAAACATGGCTGCAGTGTTACAGACATAATCATGGCTGCAGTGTAGCAGACACATAAACATGGCTGCAGTGTTACAGACATAATCATGGCTGCAGTGTTACAGACATAAACATGGCTGCAGTGTTACAGACATAAACATGGCTGCAGTGTAGCAGACATAAACATGGCTGCAGTGTTGCATACATAAACATGTCTGCAGTGTTGCATACATAAACATGGCTGCAGTGTTGCAGACATAAACATGGCTGCAGTGTTGCATACATAAACATGGCTGCAGTGTAGCAGACACATAAACATGGCTGCAGTGTTGCAGACATAAACATGGCTGCAGTGTTACAGACATAATCATGGCTGCAGTGTAGCAGACACATAAACATGGCTGCAGTGTTGCAGACATAAACATGGCTGCAGTGTTGCAGACATAAACATGGCTGCAGTGTTGCAGACAATAGCAGACATAAACATGGCTGCAGTGTTGCAGATATAAACATGGCTGCAGTGTTGCAGATATAAACATGGCTGCAGTGTTACAGACATAAACATGGCTGCAGTGTTGCAGACATAAACATGGCTGCAGTGTAGCAGACATAAACATGGCTGCAGTGTTGCATACATAAACATGGCTGCAGTGTTGCAGACATAAACATGGCTGCAGTGTTGCAGACATAAACATGGCTGCAGTGTTGCAGACATAAACATGGCTGCAGTGTTGCATACATAAACATGGCTGCAGTGTTGCAGACATAAACATGGCTGCAGTGTTGCAGACATAAACATGGCTGCAGTGTTGCAGACATAAACATGGCTGCAGTGTTGCAGACAATAGCAGACATAAACATGGCTGCAGTGTTGCAGATATAAACATGGCTGCAGTGTTGCAGATATAAACATGGCTGCAGTGTTACAGACATAAACATGGCTGCAGTGTTGCAGACATAAACATGGCTGCAGTGTTGCAGACATAAACATGGCTGCAGTTTAGCAGACATAAACATGGCTGCAGTGTTGCATACATAAACATGGCTGCAGTGTTGCAGACATAAACATGGCTGCAGTGTTGCAGACATAAACATGGCTGCAGTGTTGCAGACATAAACATGGCTGCAGTGTTGCATACATAAACATGGCTGCAGTGTTGCAGACATAAACATGGCTGCAGTGTTGCAGACATAAACATGGCTGCAGTGTTGCATACATAAACATGGCTGCAGTGTTGCAGACATAAACATGGCTGCAGTGGTGCAGACATAAACATGGCTGCAGTGTTGCAGACATAAACATGGCTGCAGTGTTGCAGACAATAGCAGACATAAACATGGCTGCAGTGTTGCAGATATAAACATGGCTGCAGTGTTACAGACATAAACATGGCTGCAGTGTTGCAGACATAAACATGGCTGCAGTGTTGCAGACATAAACATGACTGCAGTGTTGCAGACATAAACATGGCTGCAGTGTTGCAGACATAAACATGGCTGCAGTGTTGCATACATAAACATGGCTGCAGTGTTGCAGACATAAACATGGCTGCAGTGTTGCAGACATAAACATGGCTGCAGTGTTGCAGACATAAACATGGCTGCAGTGTTGCATACATAAACATGGCTGCAGTGTTGCAGACATAAACATGGCTGCAGTGTTGCAGACATAAACATGGCTGCAGTGTTGCAGACATAAACATGGCTGCAGTGTGGCTGCAGTGTTGCAGATATAAACATGGCTGCAGTGTTGCAGACATAAACATGGCTGCAGTGTTGCAGACATAAACATGGCTGCAGTGTAGCAGACATAAACATGGCTGCAGTGTTGAATACATAAACATGGCTGCAGTGTTGCAGACATAAACATGGCTGCAGTGTTGCAGACATAAACATGGCTGCAGTGTTGCATACATAAACATGGCTGCAGTGTTGCATACATAAACATGGCTGCAGTGTTGAATACATAAACATGGCTGCAGTGTTGCAGACATAAACATGGCTGCAGTGTTGCAGACATAAACATGGCTGCAGTGTTGCATACATAAACATGGCTGCAGTGTTGCAGACATAAACATGGCTGCAGTGTTGCATACATAAACATGGCTGCAGTGTTGCTGACATAAACATGGCTGCAGTGTTGCAGACATAAACATGGCTGCAGTGTTGCATACATAAACATGGCTGCAGTGTTGCAGACATAAACATGGCTGCAGTGTTGCAGACATAAACATGGCTGCAGTGTTGCAGACATAAACATGGCTGCAGTGTTGCAGATATAAACATGGCTGCAGTGTTGCAGATATAAACATGGCTGCAGTGTTGCAGACATAAACATGGCTGCAGTGTTGCATACATAAACATGGCTGCAGTGTTGCAGATATAAACATGGCTGCAGTGTTGCAGACATAAACATGGCTGCAGTGTTGCAGACATAAACATGGCTGCAGTGTAGCAGACATAAACATGGCTGCAGTGTTGAATACATAAATATGGCTGCAGTGTTGCAGACATAAACATGGCTGCAGTGTTGCAGACATAAACATGGCTGCAGTGTTGCATACATAAACATGGCTGCAGTGTTGCAGACATAAACATGGCTGCAGTGTTGCAGACATAAACATGGCTGCAGTGTTGCATACATAAACATGGCTGCAGTGTTGCAGACATAAACATGGCTGCAGTGTTGCAGACATAAACATGGCTGCAGTGTTCTTAG
This sequence comes from Archivesica marissinica, assembly GCA_014843695.1. NCBI lineage: Eukaryota > Metazoa > Mollusca > Bivalvia > Venerida > Vesicomyidae > Archivesica > Archivesica marissinica. The sequence goes on along the minus strand of CM026404.1, from coordinate 94,473,071 downwards.
GCAAGACACTTAATTCCAAATCTTCTCTCTCCTTCATGGCGATGGATATCATCATGAATGAGGTCTAGAGAGCAACTAGTGTTATGTTGAAGGAACTTGAAAGAATTAAAATAAATTTCTATAAACCATCAAATAGAAATTGTGTGTATAGAGGGTGTGCAGGTCACTTATGAATCTAAAACTGTTGAACTGAAAACATAATGTCCATTGTTCCAGGAAATGAAGTATATGTCACCTTATTTGTAGATCCAGGGAAAATCCTTGTGAATAGCTGTTAGTTAATAAACATTTATCTGTCATGATTTACACAATATTCATAGTTTACATATACATTGTACATATTTACAATGACAAGCTATAACAATGTATTGAAATTCACTCCACAATAGCAACAGGAACGTATTTAATACATAACAGAGTAAAATTCTTGAGAGTAGTCACAAACAAATTTAACAAACATTAAATTGTATCTAAATTTTTAGACCAACATTATTTATTTGATTTTAAAATTTAATTACTTCAATGCAATTTCTCAAAATTTAAGATATTTATCTAAGCACTACTTGATGGAATAAAATTAAAATACCAGAAAACAATACACCGAGAGTATATGGACGCGTCACTTCACGAGTGATACTAGACGCAACCTATTCGTATCACATCCTGAATAAAGTGTAGCAAACAACAGGAACTCATGTTCAGGTATGACATTATGTTTTTCTCGGATATCAAGTTGTGCAACTAGATTATGCAACATGTGGACTTTTCAGCTGTTGATGGTGGGGGGTATTATATGCACAAACAAACACTAGGTAAGAACCAACCCATCATCCGCAATCAAGTTGTATAGTTTCACACACAAAAAGAATTCGACACCCCAGTTTGGTCCCTTACATACAACGGTAAGGGGCAAGTGATTTGCCATCACAGACTGTAACTACGCGTCACCGACTGTAACTACGCGTCACCGACTGTAACTACGCGTCACCAACTGTAACTACTGGTCACCGACTGTAACTACTCGTCATCGACTGAAACTACTGGTCACCGACTGTAACTACCCGTCACTGACTGTAACTACCCGTCACTGACTTGACTGTAACTACCCGTCACTGACTGACTGTAACTACCCGTCACTGACTGACTGTAACTACCCGTCACTGACTTGACTGTAACTACCCGTCACTGACTGACTGTAACTACCCGTCACTGACTGACTGTAACTACCCGTCACTAACTGACTGTAACTACCCGTCACTGACTGACTGTAACTACCCGTCACTGACTTGACTGTAACTACCCGTCACTGACTGACTGTAACTACCCGTCACGACTGACTGTAACTACCTGTCACTGACTGTAACTACCCATCACTGACTGGAACTACCCATCACTGACTGCAACTACACGTCACTGACTGCAATTACCCGTCACTGACGGTAACTACTCGTCACTGACTGTAACTACCCGTCACTGACTAACTACCCGTCACTGACTGTAACTACCAGTCACTGACCGACTGTAACTATGCGTCACTGACCGACTGTAACTACGCGTCACTGACCGACTGTAACTACGTGTCACTGACCGACTGTAACTACCCGTCACTGACTGTAACTACCCGTCACTGACTGTAACTACCCGTCACTGACTGTAACTACCAGTCACCGACTGTAACTACCCATCACTGACTGTAACTACCCATCACTGACTGTAACTACCTGTCACTGACTGACTGTAACTACCCGTCACTGACTGACTGTAACTACCCGTCACTGACTTGACTGTAACTACCCGTCACTGACTGACTGTAACTACCCGTCACTGACTGACTGTAACTACCTGTCACTGACTGTAACTACCCATCACTGACTGGAACTACCCATCACTGACTGCAACTACACGTCACTGACTGCAATTACCCGTCACTGACGGTAACTACTCGTCACTGACTGTAACTACCCGTCACTGACTAACTACCCGTCACTGACTGTAACTACCAGTCACTGACCGACTGTAACTATGCGTCACTGACCGACTGTAACTACGCGTCACTGACCGACTGTAACTACGTGTCACTGACCGACTGTAACTACCCGTCACTGACTGTAACTACCCGTCACTGACTGTAACTACCCGTCACTGACTGTAACTACCAGTCACCGACTGTAACTACCCATCACTGACTGTAACTACCCATCACTGACTGTAACTACCTGTCACTGACTGACTGTAACTACCCGTCACTGACTGACTGTAACTACCCGTCACTGACTTGACTGTAACTACCCGTCACTGACTGACTGTAACTACCCGTCACTGACTGACTGTAACTACCTGTCACTGACTGTAACTACCCATCACTGACTGGAACTACCCATCACTGACTGCAACTACACGTCACTGACTGCAATTACCCGTCACTGATGGTAACTACTCGTCACTGACTGTAACTACCCGTCACTGACTAACTACCCGTCACTGACTGTAACTACGCGTCACTGACCGACTGTAACTACGCGTCACTGACCGACTGTAACTACGCGTCACTGACCGACTGTAACTACCCATCACTGACTGTAACTACCCGTCACTGACTGACTGTAACTACCCGTCACTGACTGACTGCAACTACCCGTCGCTGACTGACTGTAACTACCCGTCACTGACTGTAACTACCCATCACTGACTGTAACTACCCATCACTGACTGTAACTACCCGTCACTGACTAACTACCCATCACTGACTGTAACTACCCGTCACTGACTAACTACCCATCACTGACTGTAACTACTGGTCACCGACTGTAACTACTGGTCACCAACTGTAACTACTGGTCACCGACTGTAACTACTCGTCACCGACTAACTACTCATCACCGACTGTAACTACTCGTCACCGACTGTAACTACTCGTCACCGACTGTAACTACTCGTCACCGACTGTAACTACTCGTCACCGACTGTAACTACTCGTCACCGACTGTAACTACTCGTCACCGACTGTAACTACTCGTCACCAACTGTAACTACTGGTCACCGACTGTATCTACTCGTCACCGACTGTAACTACTGGTCACCGACTGTAACTACTCGTCACTGACTGTAACTACTCGTCACCGACTGTAACTACTCGTCACCGACTGTAACTACTCGTCACCAACTGTAACTACTCGTCACCGACTGTAACTACTCGTCACCAACTGTAACTACTCGTCACCGACTGTAACTACTCAACCACTGGTATTGATGAGTATGTTTAACTTACATTATCACTAGCTTGCTGTTTATTCTTGAGATGACTACAGACTTCCTTCTCAAATTGAGTCATCCAGTCTTTGTGACTCTACAAAATAATCACACATTGTCAACATCTGCAATGCAGTTTATACAGACTTTCTCACAATTATATTCAAGATTTTTATTTTAGGCAATTCTCGGCAATCAATGTATTTTTAGTTACCATGGAAACTTTCTCAGTCTAAAATCTGTGTGTGTGTAACATCTATTTCACCTCTTACCTACTCTGTCTACGACAGGTGCTATGGTCAATGGAGATGCAAACACAATGGTTCGATCCCCCGTCTGACTCTAATAAAATAAACAGTCTTTCAGGTGGGACTTTAAACCGAGGTCTCGTGTCGGTGCTTTACACCGTGCATGTAAAAGAACCAGAGGAGACACTAGAATGGGTCTCTGTCTATATCATTGCACTATCACCCAAAAATCTGTAGTCCAGTGGTAACACGCTGGACTGGTAATCCAGGGATCGCAGGTTCCATCCCCCCATCTGACCCTAATACAATTAACAGTCTTTCAGATGGGACATTAAACCGATGTCTCGTGTCGGTGCTTTACACCGTGCACATAAAAGAACCAGAGGGGACTCTGGAATGGGTCTCTGTCTGCATCATTGCACTATCCTCCAAAAATCTAAAATGACTAATCTCTTCAGGAGGCGTCGCTCATATGGGCAACCAGTAGCGGCGATAAATAAAACGTAAAACACGCACGCAAACACAATTTTCACATAGACGGAAAGTTGTTGAAAATGTTGAAAATGTTGATACCAATTAATTGTACATGTACATCAACAATTGATTATACCACACTCACTTCAGTGTTAGTAAACCAAGTGGCTTATACATGATGGCATACATAAACTGTAACTAACCTGGTCTTTAACCGATATGTCCGGAAACAACCGTTGCATCACAGATTTATCGAAAGTTTCCAATTCACTCTGACTAGCTACCAAATCATCCTGAAATAAATTTACACAACGTAAACAATCATACAAAATATACACAAACCTGTACAACCTATGCAAACATATACAATGTACACAAACCTATATAAAAACATACAACCTACACAAACCTATATAACATACAACTTACACAAACCTATATAACATACAACCTACACAAACCTATATAACATACAACTTACACAAACCTATATAACATACAACTTACACAAACCTATATAACATACAACTTACACAAACCTATATAACATACAACCTACACAAACCTATATAACATACAACTTACACAAACCTATATAACATACAACCTACACAAACCTATATAACAGACAACCTACACAAACCTAGGCAACATATACAACTTACACAAACATATATAGCATAGTCAAACCTGTGTTAGTGGTCACCTCCATTAAGCAGCCAGTTTCCCAATATGCTGTTTTGTTATACATTTGACCTCTATTAAGCAGCCACTTTCTGTGATTCCCTTGACTGGCTGCTTATGACGGGTTTGACTGCATACAATATATATAAAAACCTACACAAACCAAGGCAGCATATACAACCTACACAAACGAAGGCAGCATATACAACCTACACAAACGAAGGCAGCATATACAACCTACACAAACCAAGGCAGCATATACAACCTACACAAACGAAGGCAGCATATACAACCTACACAAACCAAGGCAGCATATACAACCTACACAAACCAAGGCAGCATATACAACCTACACAAACGAAGGCAGCATATACAACCTACACAAACGAAGGCAGCATATACAACCTACACAAACCAAGGCAGCATATACAACCTACACAAACCAAGGCAGCATATACAACCTACACAAACCAAGGCAGCATATACAACCTACACAAACCAAGGCAGCATATACAACCTACACAAACCAAGGCAGCATATACAACCTACACAAACCAAGGCAGCATATACAACCTACACAAACCAAGGCAGCATATACAACCTACACAAACCAAGGCAGCATATACAACCTACACAAACCAAGGCAGCATATACAACCTACACAAACCAAGGCAGCATATACAACCTACACATACCAAGACAGCATATACAACCTACACAAACCAAGACAGCATATACAACCTACACAAACCAAGACAGCATATACAACCTATGCAAACCAAGGCAGCATATACAACCTACACAAACGAAGGCAGCATATACAACCTACACAAACGAAGGCAGCATATACAACCTACACAAACGAAGGCAGCATATACAACCTACACAAACCAAGGCAGCATATACAACCTACACAAACCAAGGCAGCATATACAACCTACACAAACCAAGGCAGCATATACAACCTACACAAACCAAGGCAGCATATACAACCTACACAAACCAAGGCAGCATATACAACCTACACAAACCAAGGCAGCATATACAACCTACACAAACCAAGGCAGCATATACAACCTACACAAACCAAGGCAGCATATACAAACCTAGGCAGCATATACAACCTACACAAACCAAGGCAGCATATACAACCTACACAAACCAAGGCAGCATATACAACCTACACAAACCAAGGCAGCATATACAACCTACACAAACCAAGGCAGCATATACAACCTACACATACCAAGACAGCATATACAACCTACACAAACCAAGACAGCATATACAACCTACACAAACCAAGACAGCATATACAACCTATGCAAACCAAGGCAGCATATACAACCTACACAAACCAAGACAGCATATACAACCTACACAAACCAAGGCAGCATATACAACCTACACAAACCTATATAACATACTAGTATACAACCTACACAAACCAAGGCAGCATATACAACCTACACAAACCAAGGCAGCATATACAACCTACACATACCAAGGCAGCATATACAACCTACACATACCAAGGCAGCATATACAACCTACACATACCAAGGCAGCATATACAACCTACACAAACCAAGGCAGCATATACAACCTATACAAACCTATATAACATACTAGTATACAACCTACACAAACCAAGGCAGCATATACAACCTACACAAACCAAGGCAGCATATACAACCTACACAAACCTATATAACATACTAGTATACAACCTACACAAACCAAGGCAGCATATACAACCTACACAAACGAAGGCAGCATATACAACCTACACAAACGAAGGCAGCATATACAACCTACACAAACCAAGGCAGCATATACAACCTACACAAACCAAGGCAGCATATACAACCTACACAAACCAAGGCAGCATATACAACCTACACAAACCAACAGCATATACAACCTACACAAACCAAGGCAGCATATACAACCTACACAAACCAAGGCAGCATATACAACCTACACAAACGACAGCATATACAACCTACACAAACCAAGGCAGCATATACAACCTACACAAACCAAGGCAGCATATACAACCTACACAAACCAAGGCAGCATATACAACCTACACAAACCAAGGCAGCATATACAACCTACACAAACCAAGGCAGCATATACAACCTACACAAACCAAGGCAGCATATACAACCTACACAAACCAAGGCAGCATATACAACCTACACAAACCAAGGCAGCATATACAACCTACACAAACCAAGGCAGCATATACAACCTACACAAACCAAGGCAGCATATACAACCTACACAAACCTATATAACATATACAACCTACACAAACCAAGGCAGCATATACAACCTACACAAACCAAGGCAGCATATACAACCTACACAAACCAAGGCAGCATATACAACCTACACAAACCAAGGCAGCATATACAACCTACACAACCAAGGCAGCATATACAACCTACACAAACCAAACATACTATATACAACCTACACAAACCAAGCAGCATATACAACCTACACAAACCAAGGCAGCATATACAACCTACACAAACCAATAACATACTATATACAACCTACACAAACCAAGGCAGCATATACAACCTACACAAACCAAGGCAGCATATACAACCTACACAAACGCAGCATATACAACCTACACAAACCAAGGCAGCATATACAACCTACACAAACCAAGGCAGCATATACAACCTACACAAACCAAGGCAGCATATACAACCTACACAAACCAAGGCAGCATATACAACCTACACAAACCAAGGCAGCATATACAACCTACACAAACCAAGGCAGCATATACAACCTACACATACCAAGGCAGCATATACAACCTACACAAACCAAGGCAGCATATACAACCTACACAAACCAAGGCAGCATATACAACCTATACAAACCAAGGCAGCATATACAACCTACACAAACCAAGGCAGCATATACAACCTACACAAACCAAGGCAGCATATACAACCTACACAAACCAAGGCAGCATATACAACCTACACAAACCAAGGCAGCATATACAACCTACACAAACCAAGGCAGCATATACAACCTACACAAACCAAGGCAGCATATACAACCTACACAAACCAAGGCAGCATATACAACCTACACAAACCAAGGCAGCATATACAACCTACACAAACCAAGGCAGCATATACAACCTACACAAAACATAACAAACCAGGCAGCATATACAACCTACACAAACCAAGGCAGCATATACAACCTACACAAACCAAGGCAGCATATACAACCTACACAAACAAGGCAGCATATACAACCTACACAAACCAAGGCAGCATATACAACCTACACAAACCAAGGCAGCATATACAACCTACACAAACCAAGGCAGCATATACAACCTACACAAACCAAGGCAGCATATACAACCTACACAAACCAAGGCAGCATATACAACCTACACAAACCAAGGCAGCATATACAACCTACACAAACCTATATAACATACTAGTATACAACCTACACAAACCAAGGCAGCATATACAACCTACACAAACCAAGGCAGCATATACAACCTACACAAACCAAGGCAGCATATACAACCTACACAAACCAAGGCAGCATATACAACCTACACATACCAAGGCAGCATATACAACCTACACAAACCAAGGCAGCATATACAACCTACACAAACCAAGGCAGCATATACAACCTACACAAACCAAGGCAGCATATACAACCTACACATACCAAGACAGCATATACAACCTACACAAACCAAGACAGCATATACAACCTACACAAACCAAGACAGCATATACAACCTACGCAAACCAAGGCAGCATATACAACCTACACAAACCAAGACAGCATATACAACCTACACAAACCAAGGCAGCATATACAACCTACACAAACCTATATAACATACTAGTATACAACCTACACAAACCAAGGCAGCATATACAACCTACACAAACCAAGGCAGCATATACAACCTACACAAACCAAGGCAGCATATACAACCTACACATACCAAGGCAGCATATACAACCTACACATACCAAGGCAGCATATACAACCTACACAAACCAAGGCAGCATATACAACCTATACAAACCAAGGCAGCATATACAACCTACACAAACCAAGGCAGCATATACAACCTACACAAACCAAGGCAGCATATACAACCTACACAAACCAAGGCAGCATATACAACCTACACAAACCAAGGCAGCATATACAACCTACACAAACCAAGGCAGCATATACAACCTACACAAACCAAGGCAGCATATACAACCTACACAAACCAAGGCAGCATATACAACCTACACAAACCAAGGCAGCATATACAACCTACACAAACCAAGGCAGCATATACAACCTACACAAACCAAGGCAGCATATACAACCTACACAAACCAAGGCAGCATATACAACCTACACAAACCAAGGCAGCATATACAACCTACACAAACCAAGGCAGCATATACAACCTACACAAACCAAGGCAACATATACAAACCTAGGCAGCATATACAACCTACACAAACCAAGGCAGCATATACAACCTACACAAACCAAGGCAGCATATACAACATATACAACCTACACAAACCTAGGCAGCATATACAACCTACACAAACCAAGGCAGCATATACAACCTACACATACCAAGGCAGCATATACAACCTACACAAACCAAGGCAGCATATACAACCTACACATACCAAGGCAGCATATACAACCTACACAAACCAAGGCAGCATATACAACCTACACATACCAAGGCAGCATATACAACCTACACAAACCAAGGCAGCATATACAACCTACACAAACCAAGGCAGCATATACAACCTACACAAACCAAGGCAGCATATACAACCTACACATACCAAGGCAGCATATACAACCTACACATACCAAGGCAGCATATACAACATACACAAACCTATATAACATACTAGTATACAACCTACACAAACCAAGGCAGCATATACAACCTACACAAACCTATATAACATACTAGTATACAACCTACACAAACCAAGGCAGCATATACAACATACACAAACCTATATAACATACTAGTATACAACCTACACAAACCAAGGCAGCATATACAACCTACACAAACCTATATAAGATACTAGTATACAACCTACACACACCAAGGCAGCATATACAACCTACACAAACCAAGGCAGCATATACAACCTACACAAACCAAGGCAACATATACAAACCTAGGCAGCATATACAACCTACACAAACCAAGGCAGCATATACAACCTACACAAACCAAGGCAGCATATACAACCTACACAAACCAAGGCAGCATATACAACCTACACATACCAAGGCAGCATATACAACCTACACAAACCAAGGCAGCATATACAACCTACACAAACCAAGGCAGCATATACAACCTACACAAACCAAGGCAGCATATACAACCTACACAAACCTATATAACATACTAGTATACAACCTACACAAACCAAGGCAGCATATACAACCTACACAAACCAAGGCAGCATATACAACCTACACAAACCAAGGCAGCATATACAACCTACACATACCAAGGCAGCATATACAACCTACACAAACCAAGGCAACATATACAACCTACACAAACCAAGGCAGCATATACAACCTATACAAACCTATATAACATACTAGTATACAACCTACACAAACCAAGGCAGCATATACAACCTACACAAACCAAGGCAGCATATACAACCTACACAAACCAAGGCAGCATATACAACCTACACAAACCAAGACAGCATATACAACCTACACAAACCAAGGCAGCATATACAACCTACACAAACCAAGGCAGCATATACAACCTACACAAACCAAGGCAGCATATACAACCTACACAAACCAAGGCAGCATATACAACCTACACATACCAAGGCAGCATATACAACCTACACAAACCAAGGCAGCATATACAACCTACACAAACCAAGGCAGCATATACAACCTACACATACCAAGGCAGCATATACAACCTACACAAACCAAGGCAGCATATACAACCTACACAAACCAAGGCAACATATACAAACCTAGGCAGCATATACAACCTACACAAACCAAGGCAGCATATACAACCTACACATACCAAGGCAGCATATACAACATATACAAACCTACACAAACCTAGGCAGCATATACAACCTACACAAACCAAGGCAGCATATACAACCTACACATACCAAGGCAGCATATATAACCTACACAAACCAAGGCAGCATATACAACCTACACATACCAAGGCAGCATATACAACCTACACAAACCAAGGCAGCATATACAACCTACACATACCAAGGCAGCATATACAACCTACGCAAACCAAGGCAGCATATACAACCTACACAAACCAAGGCAGCATATACAACCTACACAAACCAAGGCAGCATATACAACCTACACAAACCAAGGCAGCATATACAACCTACACATACCAAGGCAGCATATACAACCTACACATACCAAGGCAGCATATACAACATACACAAACCTATATAACATACTAGTATACAACCTACACACACCAAGGCAGCATATACAACCTACACAAACCTATATAACATACTAGTATACAACCTACACAAACCAAGGCAGCATATACAACATACACAAACCTATATAACATACTAGTATACAACCTACACACACCAAGGCAGCATATACAACCTACACAAACCTATATAAGATACTAGTATACAACCTACACACACCAAGGCAGCATATACAACCTACACAAACCTATATAACATACTAGTATACAACCTACACAAACCAAGGCAGCATATACAACCTACACAAACCAAGGCAGCATATACAACCTACACAAACCAAGGCAGCATATACAACCTACACAAACCTATATAACATACTAGTATACAACCTACACACACCAAGGCAGCATATACAACCTATACAAACCTATATAACATACTAGTATACAACCTACACAAACCAAGGCAGCATATACAACCTACACAACCAAGGCAGCATATACAACATACACAAACCTATATAACATACTAGTATACAACCTACACAAACCAAGGCAGCATATACAACCTATACAAACCTATATAACATACTAGTATACAACCTACACAAACCAAGGCAGCATATACAACCTACACAAACCAAGGCAGCATATACAACCTACACAACCAAGGCAGCATATACAACATACACAAACCTATATAACATACTAGTATAAAACCTACACAAACCAAGGCAGCATATACAACCTATACAAACCAAGGCAGCATATACCACCTATACAAACCAAGGCAGCATATACAACCTACACAAACCAAGGCAGCATATACAACCTACACAAACCAAGGCAGCATATACAACCTACACATACCAAGGCAGCATATACAACCTACACAAACCAAGGCAGCATATACAACCTATACAAACCAAGGCAGCATATACTACCTATACAAACCAAGGCAGCATATACAACCTACACAAACCAAGGCAGCATATACAACCTACACAAACCAAGGCAGCATATACAACCTACACAAACCAAGGCAGCATATACAACCTACACAAACCAAGGCAGCATATACAACCTACACAAACCAAGGCAGCATATACAAACCTAGGCAGCATATACAACCTACACAAACCAAGGCAGCATATACAACCTACACAAACCAAGGCAGCATATACAACCTACACAAACCAAGGCAGCATATACAACCTACACAAACCAAGGCAGCATATACAACCTACACAAACCAAGGCAGCATATACAACCTACACAAACCAAGGCAGCATATACAACCTACACAAACCAAGGCAGCATATACAACCTACACATACCAAGGCAGCATATACAACCTACACAAACCAAGGCAGCATATACAACCTACACAAACCAAGACAGCATATACAACCTACACAAACCAAGGCAGCATATACAACCTACACAAACCAAGACAGCATATACAACCTACACAAACCAAGGCAGCATATACAACCTACACAAACCAAGGCAGCATATACAACCTACACAAACCAAGGCAGCATATACAACATACACAAACCTATATAACATACTAGTATACAACCTACACAAACCAAGGCAGCATATACAACCTACACAAACCAAGGCAGCATATACAACCTACACAAACCAAGGCAGCATATACAACCTACACAAACAAGGCAGCATATACAACCTACACAAACCAAGGCAGCATATACAACCTACACATACCAAGGCAGCATATACAACCTACACAAACCTATATAACATACTAGTATACAACCTACACAAACCAAGGCAGCATATACAACCTATACAAACCTATATAACATACTAGTATACAACCTACACAAACCAAGGCAGCATATACAACCTACACAAACCAAGGCAGCATATACAACCTACACAAACCAAGGCAGCATATACAACATACACAAACCTATATAACATACTAGTATACAACCTACACAAACCAAGGCAGCATATACAACCTACACAAACCTATATAACAACAGTATACAACCTATACAAACCAAGGCAGCATATACAACCTACACAAACCAAGGCAGCATATACAACCTACACATACCAAGGCAGCATATACAACCTACACATACAAAGGCAGCATATACAACATACACAAACCAAGGCAGCATATACAACCTACACATACCAAGGCAGCATATACAACCTACACAAACCAAGGCAGCATATACAACCTATACAAACCTATATAACATACTAGTATACAACCTACACAAACCAAGGCAGCATATACAACATACACAAACCAAGGCAGCATATACAACCTACACAAACCAAGGCAGCATATACAACCTACACATACCAAGGCAGCATATACAACCTACACATACCAAGGCAGCATATACAACCTACACAAACCAAGACAGCATATACAACCTACACAAACCAAGACAGCATATACAACCTATCAAACCAAGGCAGCATATACAACCTACACAAACCAAGGCAGCATATACAACCTACGCAAACCAAGGCAGCATATACAACCTACACAAACCAAGGCAGCCTATACAAACCTATATAACATACTAGTATACAACCAACACAAACCAAGGCAGCATATACAACCTACACAAACCAAGACAACATATACAACCTACACAAACCAAGGCAGCATATACAACCTACACAAACCAAGACAGCATATACAACCTACACAAACCAAGGCAGCATATACAACCTACACATACCAAGGCAGCATATACAACCTACACAAACCAAGGCAGCATATACAACCTATACAAACCAAGGCAGCATATACTACCTATACAAACCAAGGCAGCATATACAACCTACACAAACCAAGGCAGCATATACAACCTACACAAACCAAGGCAGCATATACAACCTACACAAACCTATATAACATACTAGTATACAACCTACACAAACCAAGGCAGCATATACAACCTACACAAACCAAGGCAGCATATACAACCTACACAAACCAAGGCAGCATATACAACCTACACAAACATATATAACATACTAGTATACAACCTACACAAACCAAGGCAACATATACAAACCTAGGCAGCATATACAACCTACACAAACCAAGGCAGCATATACAACCTACACAAACCAAGGCAACATATACAACCTACACATACGAAGGCAGCATATACAACCTACACATACCAAGGCAGCATATACAACCTACACAAACCAAGGCAGCATATACAACCTACACATACCAAGGCAGCATATACAACCTACACATACCAAGGCAGCATATACAACCTACACAAACCAAGACAGCATATACAACCTACACAAACCAAGACAGCATATACAACCTACACAAACCAAGACAGCATATACAACCTACACAAACCAAGGCAGCATATACAACCTACACAAACCAAGGCAGCATATACAACCTACACAAACCAAGGCAGCATATACAACATACACAAACCTATATAACATACTAGTATACAACCTACACATACCAAGGCAGCATATACAACCTACACAAACCAAGACAGCATATACAACCTACACAAACCAAGGCAGCATATACAACCTACACAAATCAAGGCAGCATATACAACATACACAAACCAAGGCAGCATATACAACCTACACATACCAAGGCAGCATATACAACCTACACAAACCTATATAACATACTAGTATACAACCTACACAAACCAAGGCAGCATATACAACCTATACAAACCTATATAACATACTAGTATACAACCTACACAAACCAAGGCAGCATATACAACCTACACAAACCAAGGCAGCATATACAACATACACAAACCAAGGCAGCATATACAACATACACAAACCTATATAACATACTAGTATACAACCTATACAAACCAAGACAGCATATACAACCTACACAAACCTATATAACATACTAGTATACAACCTATACAAACCAAGACAGCATATACAACCTACACAAACCAAGGCAGCATATACAACCTACACATACCAAGGCAGCATATACAACCTACACATACAAAGGCAGCATATACAACATACACAAACCAAGGCAGCATATACAACCTACACATACCAAGGCAGCATATACAACCTACACAAACCAAGGCAGCATATACAACCTATACAAACCTATATAACATACTAGTATACAACCTACACAAACCAAGGCAGCATATACAACATACACAAACCAAGGCAGCATATACAACCTACACAAACCAAGGCAGCATATACAACCTACACATACCAAGGCAGCATATACAACCTACACATACCAAGGCAGCATATACAACCTACACAAACCAAGACAGCATATACAACCTACACAAACCAAGACAGCATATACAACCTATGCAAACCAAGGCAGCATATACAACCTACACAAACCAAGGCAGCATATACAACCTACGCAAACCAAGGCAGCATATACAACCTACACAAACCAAGGCAGCCTATACAAACCTATATAACATACTAGTATACAACCAACACAAACCAAGGCAGCATATACAACCTACACAAACCAAGACAACATATACAACCTACACAAACCAAGGCAGCATATACAACCTACACAAACCAAGACAGCATATACAACCTACACAAACCAAGGCAGCATATACAACCTACACAAACCTACATAACCTTAACAAATATACATACAAAACTTATCTTTGAAAAATCTATAGTTTCTTAAACAATAGGCAATTGGTGTTATTATGTTTGAAAAACATAATTCTTACATTCTGCCAAGGCAATTAACAGTGAAATATTTGTGAAAAATAGTTTACTTATATACAAGTTATGTACAATATAGAATAGCACTGTCCAGGTAGGATGGCATCTCACAAATGGAGGAAATAATTGTATACATGTATTTAAATTTCTGTTAAAGCCCCACTAGGCACTTAGTTATGTGCTGCACACCAGGTGTGTTATAGAGCACCAACACAGCTGAGGATATATGGTGCCCAGCAGGAATGGACATGTTAGTTTAACAAGCTCAACATCAAACTAAATGTATGAGATATGAAACCAATATGTTCATACATGTTGGGATCACGATCATGCAAGGGATAGGGAGGGTAGTGGATCATGCAAGGGGTAGGGAGGGTAGTGGATCACGATCATGCAAGGGATAGGGAGGGTAGTGGATCACGATCATGCAAGGGATAGGGAGGGTAGTGGATCACGATCATGCAAGGGATAGGGAGGGTAGTGGATCATGCAAGGGGTAGGGAGGGTAGTGGATCA
>CM026404.1:94404335-94454596 GCA_014843695.1 Archivesica marissinica | reverse complement strand
TGTATATGAGGGAGAAGTTCAATGTATATGAGGGGGAAGTTCAGTGTATATGAGGGAGCAGTTCAGTGTATATGAGGGGGAAGTTCAATGTAAATGAGGGGGATGTTCAGTGTATATGAGGGAGAGGTTCAGTGTATATGAGGGGGAAGTTCAATGTAAATGAGGGGGATGTTCAGTGTAAATGAGGGAGACGTTCAGTGTATATGAGGGAGAAGTTCAGTGTATATGAGGGAGAAGTTCAGTGTATATGAGGGAGAAGTTCAGTGTATATGAGGGAGAGGTTCTGTGTATATGAGGGAGAAGTTCAGTGTATGAGGGGGAAGTTCAGTGTATATGAGGGGGATGTTCGGTGTATGAGGGAGTTCAGTGTATAGGAGGGAGTTCAGTGTATAGGAGGGAGAAGCTCAGTGTATTTGAGGGAGAAGTTCAGTGTATATGAGGGAGAAGTTCAGTGTATATGAGGGAGAGGTTCAGTGTATATGAGGGGGAAGTTCAATGTAAATGAGGGGGATGTTCAGTGTATATGAGGGAGACGTTCAGTGTATATGAGGGAGAAGTTCAGTGTATATGAGGGAGAGGTTCTGTGTATATGAGGGAGAGAAGTTTTTCAGTGTATATGAGGGAGAAGTTCAGTGTATGAGGGGGAAGTTCAGTGTATATCACTTTAGCCCAGGCATGTTTCATTGATCACAAGTTACTTTTTGATCAATGTTGGGTGGTTCCTTTCGATTATGAGCCACTGCTGAAAAACAAGGTCACTTTAAAGAGAAACCGCACATACATTGGAGAAACTAAAAAGTAGTGTTTGCAATTTTGATCAAACAAGGTATGTGAACCATAACGACCAGGACCCTGGGTCACTTATACAAACTGTGCAGTTGACCCCATAACCGTAATTTGTCAAGGAGACAGAAAATACCACATTATCGAAAGAAACCAAGCTTTCATTAAAATATAAATAAGTTTGAACAAAGTTGGACCAGAGAGATGGAGCCATTAACACGCTAATGACAGGAACCAAGCTTTCAGCAAAATGTAACAACGTTTGAACAAATTCCAATTAAAAATAAGACTTGCCACGGTATTTTTACGGCAATGGTTGGAGATGGCATATTCACCCAGATCTTTTTGATGGCCGATTATCAAAAAGAACTATTTTCGTCACTATGTATAGCGTGTCCAAGTCCGAACATAATCCATTGAAAATGAGATTTTCTTCAAGATAAACGAAGCCACCCAAGCCAGAAGATATGCATAGCTATGAATCATAGTAAAGCTTTCCTGCAAATCTGGTCCAATGCTATTAGAAATTGTAGGAGTTTATCAGACATTACGTCAGTGCCCCTAGCATGTGCAACATCAGGACAAACTTTACCAAGATTGCGAAGCAAGTTTTAACAACTTATATTAATCACTCTCGTTGGCGCGAATGAAAGCGTAAATGGAGCACCTGTCCGATCTGGCGACCACCGTACCATCTCGCATACTTCCCTGTCCGAACACAGGGTTGCATTGGTAATTAGTGAGCGCTAATCGGACAGCCCGACAAGATAGGATGAACAATAATTTAATTAAGATAGATGGACAATGCCAAAACAATTTGACATTTAACCTGTGACCTTGCTCATGCGAGATATTGCATGTGAATATCATGGAAATATAAAACAAGTTATAGTTATAAGCAACAAATATGAAACTTGATTTAATAAAACCTTAATACACAATAATAAAGCCATTTTCTTGTAGTTAAAATAGAAAAATAAATAAATTACGAGTATAACTATATGAACTGCAACAAATATTCATAATACTATTTACTATAAGCTGGGTACCACTAATGTAGATATACCCATGTGACTATAAGCTGGGTACCACTAGTGGTAGATACATTGTGTTCCATGTGACTAAGCCAGGTACCACATCCATTTGGCTGTTTTCTGGATCTCACCTTTCCAACAGGTCACAAAAATTATTAATTAAATTAAGGAAAAAAAATCACAGCTTCCAAAATTACTTTGCATTTGTATGAAAATATACAAATTGTTCAGAAAATGGCTTATTGTGGACACAGGTGGGGCTCAACACATTACCACCATCGGTGGAATGTAATCCCTTAGTCACCTAACATACTGTACTAGACCCAATATATGCACCTAATATATCAACATTTAATGCAGTTATAAAACTACCATGATAAAGCATCCACTTGTGCTAAACAACCCTCTATTGACCGTGTTCAGTTCTCTATTGACTGTGTTCAGTCCTCTATTGACCGTGTTCAGTCCTCTATTGACTGTGTTCAGTCAGTTTATCAGTGGTAGAATATTAGTACTGTCCTAGTTATAACCTGCAATATTTACACTTTTTGCGCTGTCAATCCTGTGTAAGCAGCCAGTTTCGAAATATGTTATTTTACTATACATTTTCCCTCTATTAAGCAGCCACTATCTGTTGACTGGCTGCATAAGATAGGCTTGACTGTATTCGAAACTTGTCACTTATGTGCACAGAATTTTATACACCACAGCAAAATTTCAATCATTTAGAAAACAAATAATCTCGTGCAGCATGATTTCATAATGGATACCTTGAAAAGAAAAGGAACATTAACAACAGCCGAACCTGTGTTAAAGGACCATGTAGAAATAAAGATCAACCTGGGAATGGAGACTGCCCATGTGGAAAACCTATCTCGACTTCATTGAACCTCGGAATAAACATCGCATACCATCTACAAAAACTGACCGTTTCCGACAAAAACTGACTATTTCCGCTCCCAAGAAAGGCCTTTGTTCACAGGTTTGACTGTATTTACAAAACAATGAAACAAAATAAGCATAAAATACTAAATAGAAGAGATATATGGTATAAAGTATGTGATTATCTGATCACATGTCCACGATTTGTAGACTATTAGAAACACGAGTTACATTGGCAATAACACCTTAAACATTGTATAACATTTTGTGTTTTTATATTCTCCAAGATCATCCCGGAACAACAATACTACATGGCGACGAAAGAACTTTTTGTTTTATTTGCTGTTTTTTCTCCACAATTATACACTACTTGACGTCATAATATTGAAGTTGCGTACACAAAATTGATGTTTCTAAGCAATTGCACAAATTTTGATCCCATTTTGTTCTTGTCTCGAATTGAAAGCGGTTGGCAATAATTATATTGATGTAAAAATAGTTACGAAACCAATGTGATCTTGCTTTATATTATATATAGATATCACCATTACATTCTTGGCTCTGTTCAATCCATTACATTCTTGGCTCTGTTCAATCCTCTCCACTTCTGACTACAGATATTATTGAGAACAAATATATATATGTACACATTCTTTCTCTTTTTATTGTGTGGACCTTTTCCTCAAACATTAAGCTTCATATTTTCTATATTCAAATATGTAACTGTGACTGAGAAAATGGGGCCAAATGATCAAAATTCATGTTTTCTAAATGTCCAAACTATGAATACTGCGCGACTATTTCAAGCATTTCTATTGGTTAGTTAGTCAGCTACACAAGTCGGAATATTAAAACCTGTTGTGATTGAAATATGCGTCATTTGGAACATCACGTGAATTATGACGTAAAACAAGGCATATACAAAATGCGACGCCCTACCTGGAAACATTATTTTTCAATATAGTTGTACATACCTGTTTTTCTAGTACATTTTTCATTATGTAAAAAAAGATTGTAATTTTTAGGTTTTTATGGGTTGCTATGGTAACACAATTTACTTTCTTTTGCATGACACATTCATTAGCACAAGTACAATAAGCTTGCGACAAGTTATACACCAATCATTCTTGCTCCACACAATAAGCTTGTGACAAGTTATACACCAACTACAACATCCAATCGTTCTTGCTCCACACAATAAGCATGTGACAAGTTATACACCAACTACAACATCCAATCGTTCTTGTTCCACACAATAGCCATTAAAACACCTTCATAGTTTCCCACATATAGCCGACGTTCTACACCCCATAGATCATCCAGTTTATATATATATGTAGTACAGTCTATTGCTTATCAACAGTATGGAGAAGGAATGAGTCATTGGTCCCTCAGTTGTGGAGTAAAGGGAGGCTACTGATCATTTTGTTAATTCCTGAAAGTTACATCTTAACACGTGCATTAGTTCGGGTTTTACGCCCATCAGCACTGGCAGGCAGCTTACCTAACACCCTTCCTGGGCAGGCTCCAGTGGTAAACCAGTATTTGGGGCACCAAAACCGTAAGAAATTGTCAACTTTTTTATATAAAGAGACACTCGAACGTGTGACCATCGGTGATGATAGAGGTTACAGTGGTACACGAGTCAGAGACCATAACCACTCGACCACGGAGGCACACTGCATTTGGCCCCATTTTATCAGACAAGGTGAATATTATATTTAATGATATATTGCTGTTAAAACAAACTTGCATTATATGCGAGGGTCCAATTTTTTTTGCTAGCAATATTAATAAAACATGCTAAAAGTGATGTACACACATTTATGAGCACATGTATGATTTATTACGGAGAATTGAGCCGAATGAAAATAGAACGAGTCAAAATAAGATTCTATGTTTTTCAACAAGTATGTACATTGAAACTGTTCAAAATGATATATTTCATTATGGTAAAACTTGTGTCAGGGGCCACGCTGTCAGTCGCCACAAGAGCCAAATGGCGATTTTGCGATAGAAATGGCTCCTAAAATTTCAATTTGGCGATTTTCAGAAAATTGCACAAAAAATCGGCATAAATAACGTTTGTGCCATATTTTAACCTTTCATACACCATTGACGACGCGTTTTCCAGTTAAAGAAAAATCGATATACAATGAACACAGAAAAATCGATATACAATGAACACAGACTGTGTCTTTGACTGTGAAACGATAGAGCAAAAAAATTGTAACCAATCAAAACAGCTGTGTACATGTGCTGGAGGCATATTCCCATCATAAATTGCAATTAAAACAAAACAAACATGTAAATTAGCGGTATATGATCACACATTTACAGTTTTGTATACTGGGAATGATTTGATAATTGAGGTCCTTTATGAAAACGGCAGTACTTGATCGGTGAAATGATGACCGAATAACTTGTGTACATAATTAGTAATTATTGGCGTTGTTTTTCACAAATAAGATCAAAGGTAGTAGTTGTGAAAAATATGATTTTCGTGTCCTCAACTATAAAAAGTGAATGAAACTTGTCCAAATTTTCTGCCCAGTGTGTAATAGCGATTTTGTGACGAATAGCAGTGTGCGATAGCAGCTTTTTAAGAAATGTTGACAAGTTTGAATGAGGAATATATCTTCAAATGTTATATTGACATTGTACTTATAATAAATAAATATAAATGATAAAAAGAGTATATTTGCTTGCAAGCACAATAGAAAATATGTAGAATATGTATTTGCTTGCAATGTTATCAAGCACAAATATAAGATATGTAGAATACAAATGTACATAATTGCCATTAGGTTGGGCAACTGTTCACAGGTTTGGTTCTAGCACTTATTTTTCACTGGGGGTGGGGGGGGGTGGTTGCTTGGGGCGAGATTTGATAGTTCAACAACTGTTGCTTTGGTTTTACGCATTACAAATACAGTTTACTTATAAATATGCCATGATCAAACATGAACGGGTGGTTTTTAACGCGACATCGGCACATCCAGATTTGGTATCCCGTAAATGTTCCATATATTTTCATGTCGTATTTTGCTGTTAGTTTTACCGTGTTAAGCAATTCAGCACATTTAAATGATGTAAAATGTCGAATAATTACCTCCATGTTTATTTCAGTGTCATCGAACCGTATGCACAGCTTCCGGTTTTATGCTAAGAACCGTGAGGCACGCAAAAGGTATGTATTTTAAGGGTTAAATTCCCTCCCTATCACAATTATTTACTGCATCATTATCCAATCAAAATAGTGGAAACTGAAGCGTAATAAAGTAATATAGTAGCCTAAATCTCTATGTGGGAAAAAGTTAAAAAGAAATAAGGATTTCTAATATCTAGTTTAACAAAAAGGATTTCTTTGTATCCTTGTTAAGTACAGCTGCATGAGCAACCAACCACTTGGATGTACAGGCCCCGAGGTTATAAAACTTTTCTCCAATCTCAAACTCAAGGCCTGATTGGTTCAGCTGACAGTAACACTCGGAATTAACCAATCAGATCATTTGAGCTGGAGTTTGAGATGTGAGAAAAGTTTTATAACCTCGGGGCCTGGTCTTTCAAAGCAGTTTCGGTACGTAAGGTAATTTCATTGTTTTAAAAAGTCGCATGACATTATAAAACAGATGGCTGCCTCGATAATTTTCTATTCGGGACAATTAACCTGTCATAATTTCTATATTTGCAATTAACCTGTCATAATTTCTATATTTGCAATTAACCTGTCATAATTTCTATATTTGCAATTAACCTGGCATAATTTCTATATTTGCAATGCGATATTTTCAAATTTCTTTCACCGCATTTCATGTTTTAGTGAGCATTATTTTTAACATTTTTGTTGATGGTTTTCCTATAAATATATAACTTCCATACTGTAACTACTCCACTAGTCGAAATTAAATTATTCCAAAATGACAGCAACACAAATTGCACAAATGGTCACAAATATGAAGTTGTTGTCACTTGATCAACTGTCGGGGCATCCATTTATGCTGGCATTAGCAAGAACTTGTTCCGATACACTTCCTGATCCCTAAATTGGTCCCTGTTCCCCAATAACCTCGTACTTGACATGGTGTTTTTTAAGTCTATCAATGAGGTTTGTCTCCCGAAATATGGCAGCCGTTGTATAAACTCCACCCCTGGAATATATAATATATATGGAAATATGGCAGCCGTTGCATAAACTCCACCCCTGCAATATATAATATATATGGAAATATGGCAGCTGTTGTATAAACTCCACCCCTGCAATATATAATATATATGGAAATATGGCAGCCGTTGTATAAACTCCACCCCTGCAATATATAATATATATGGAAATATGGCAGCCGTTGTATAAACTCCACCCCTGCAATATATATGGAAATATGGCAGCCGTTGTATAAACTCCACCCCTGCAATATATAATATATATGGAAATATGGCAGCCGTTGTATAAACTCCACCCCTGCAATATATAATATATATGGCAGCCGTTGTATAAACTCCACCCCTGCAATATATAATATATATGGAAATATGGCAGCCGTTGTATAAACTCCACCCCTGCAATATATAATATATATGGAAATATGGCAGCCATTGTATAAACTCCACCCCTGCAATATATAATATATATGGAAATATGGCAGCCATTGTATAAACTTCACCCCTGGAACATACAATATTAACATTGTCTGCAGCATAATTGTACCAGTTAATAGCACATTGTACCAGCTTATCAAGACAAGAAGGCAGTTTACAAATGCAATACAATTCTACGTTGATTATTTTCGGCAATTTCTTTTTTCTGCTATTGTGTCATTGTCTGTTTCTCTAAATCATTGATTAAATGATCCCGCATTTGTTTTGTGTCGAAAATGACTGAGCTGTTGAAAGTTTTTGTTACACAGAATTCAACAAAATGTGCAATTGCAAATGGTTGTATATACATAAAGGCAGAAGTGCATCCGCGGTCCCTTCGAATGTAGTCCCAATAACTAATATAGTAAATTTTTCATTTTGGTAAAAATGCATTTTCATGACAGGCAATGTATAGTGTGAGTTTTTTTGAGAAATTATGTGACTTGAGAAGACTTGAGACTAGTTGATGTGTAGAAAAGATGTGGTATATGAATTCAGGCCATTGCAAACTGAAGGTTGGTATACTGTATTATTTGGCGGAGGAATACAGTGTGTAAACACAGTGACGTTATTCACAGGTGAGCATTGGCTATGCGAAACATTAAATTTTGAATAATCTTGGTGTGTTTCAGGCTGATTTGAATACCTCTTCACAGTGGATGTGGTATCAGAAGAAATGAAAGATTGGAAATATAAATGAACAGACAGTATGTTTTTACTTTTTACTATGTATTTAATAATAGGCAATTTATTTGTTGTTTTACAACTAATAAGCCACAATCAACACTATTATTTTGTCTTTGAGTGTCAGGCACAATTATACTTAAATTGGTGTTTGTACTTTTGCCATATAGAAGTGAACCTGTGATCCCCGGATTACCAGTCCAGCATGTTACCACTCGACTACACAACCGTCTGTAACATTATTTTATGGGGAAACTGTTACATATACAATCTGAAGAGCTACTCCTGTTGAATGAACGTTTTTATTTCCCAATCACAATTTGCAAAATAATTTGGTGATGATTTTTAATAAAACATTTAAAAATGTGATCATTTAATTTCTCAAACAAATTTTTCCAGACGTTTTGATCTTATAGAATTTAAAAGTTACATTGATGTTTTAAATGATCAATTAAATGCATTAGTATTTAAAGCTCTTGATTACATGCACATTAATTGAAATGAAACTAGATCGTTACTTTGATTTGCATTTAAATGGTCAAATGAAAACATTATAATCATTGGAATGGTTAGTACCGGTACATATGTATAAAAATAGACCTAACACCAGGCCAGATATTGCACTATCCTCCAAACATCTAAAATGACTAATCTCTTCAAGAGGAGTCGCTCATATGGGCAACCGGTAGCGACAAAAAATAAACGTAAAACACACACGGGCCCGATATATTCATGTGTTTGTTGAACATGTAGCATTATACTGTACAATTTACTACCATGACTGTGCGATGGACATCGCTTCCGAGACATTCAAAACCAAATCGGTCCAGGCCACACCTCTTCAAACACACACACATCGGAAAAGCAATGCGTGTAGCATGCACACAGAAACATTTAACATCAATGAGAACAACTCTAGTAACAATTCGGGTGTGAGTAAAATAGACATCACACAATTATCTGAAATACCATCCGACTACTAATCCAGTCATGCATACATAAATTATTTAATTTGGTTCTAAAAAAGTGATAGACAGTCAACATGACTGGATGGTGTTTGACCCGATTGTAAATTTAATCTGTAGTTGAGACCTGAGCCATGTATGATGGTTTGTTGCTACATAGGACAGTTTGTTGTTTTATTGGCTTCCGATAACCTGGTAAATAGGTGTTGATATATTTTGCCTGGTCAGTCAAATACATATATTTTAACACCGAGATCATTAATTGGGCCGTATTGAGTTTCTGGTAATGTCTTTTTGCCAGAAGTTAAAAAGTGAAAAATCGACAGACTAGAACCCAGGCTTTTTCCCCGATCCGTGGTCCAGTGGTAGAGCATCGGATTTGGAATCGAGCAGTCCCGGGTTCGATACTCGGAAAGGCCACGTATGTAGTGTCATTGAGCAAGGCACCTCACACGCATCGCTTAGTACTGGTTAACCACTTAGGTCGGCTAAGCTTGCCCAGGAAAACATGTCTACGTCTCCGCAAGGGGTTCGACATTAATGGAACATACATACAAATTGGCCGTTGTGAATATTATATAATTACGGTTTACAGTGCGTGATCTAGTGGTGGTAATTACGGTTTACAGTGCGTGATCTAGTGGTGGTAATTACGGTTTACAGTGCGTGATCTAGTGGTGGTAATTACGGTTTACAGTGCGTGATCTAGTGGTGGTAATTACGGTTTACAGTGCGTGATCTAGTGGTGGTAATTACGGTTTACAGTGCGTGATCTAGTGGTGGTAATTACGGTTTACAGTGCGTGATCTAGTGGTGGTAATTACGGTTTACAGTGCGTGATCTAGTGGTGGTAATTACGGTTTACAGTGCGTGATCTAGTGGTGGTAATTACGGTTTACAGTGCGTGATCTAGTGGTGGTAATTACGGTTTACAGTGCGTGATCTAGTGGTGGTAATTACGGTTTACAGTGCGTGATCTAGTGGTGGTAATTACGGTTTACAGTGCGTGATCTAGTGGTGGTAATTACGGTTTACAGTGCATGATCTAGTGGTGGTAATTACGGTTTACAGTGTGTGATCTAGTGGTGGTAATTACAGTTTACAGTGCGTGATCTAGTGGTGGTAATTACGGTTTACAGTGCATGATCTAGTGGTGGTAATTACGGTTTACAGTGCGTGATCTAGTGGTGGTAATTACGGTTTACAGTGTGTGATCTAGTGGTGGTAATTACTGAATCAGTTGATGTTTCAAGCTTGTTTTGCATTGTTTATCAACGATCTCCGATGTTATTAGAAAAATATATACACGAGATCTAAGCCAGGATAGGCGCAGTTCACATCTTCGTTTCGCCTCGACCTGATAATGAACGAGATAAAAACACAATCCATTAATTGACTACACTTACCCGAGTTTATCCTTGGATACTTCTTTCAAAAGAGTGAGAGCACACTGCACAATACAAATTGGTGTGGTAACGTATCCAGCGTCCGGTCCAGAGACTCGTACTTTTATCTTACTGTCCGGTGCCGTGTCATGTTGGGTGTCCGCGTCAGCAAGCTTGTTCTTCCATCCTTTGCCGATTAAGGTCATACTGAAACTCGATGATGCAATCTGTAACAGTTTTATAAAGAGCAATAAATAACATAATACGATAGATCCCTGTAAATAGTCGGCTTGGAAATCCGGACAATGCCTCACAGGTCAGTAATCCAGTGGTTAACATGTTGGACTGTGAATCCAGGGATGGCAGGTTCGATCCTCTGTCTGACCATAATAATATTAATAGTCTTTCAGGTGGGACTTCAGGTGTTTTACACTATACGTAAAAGAACCAGAGGAGACTCTGGAATGGGTCTCTGGTTTGTATCACTGCACTATCCTCCAAAATCTAATGTGACTAATTTCTTCAGGACGAGTCGCTCAAATGGGCAACCGATAGCGATGATAAATTAATGCAAAAACCTCGCAATTTTAATGTGGCAGGTGATTTGGGTTACAATGTCTTAACTTTATATATAAAATCATCCCAGTAATCCGGTCGACTAGGACGACATGTTCAAGTGGGAAAATACGAACCGTTTGATTGTACGCTGTTGATGCAAATTATTGCCATTTTCATTGTTTACTTGTCTAAGGAGAGAAAGACTGACAGAAATAAAACTGACCTGTTTCTTTGATGGTCCACCATGTTTAAATATACCAAATGTAAATATCTGTGGGTACTGAAATAAGAAAGATGTTTAACACATGTATGTCTCTAGAAATGACTTTATGAACAATTATTTCCAATGTTTGATACTAGAAGTGTCCATGACACATCTATCTTGTGTTACTGTAAATCCTGTGAAATGTTCCTATGCTGTTTTTCACAATATTCTGCATTTTATTTTTTGCGAAATTCGAATTTTTTTATTTTATCAAAACGCTAGTAATAGTAATATACCTTTAAAATCAATCTTATACAACTTGTATCAATCACTCTCATTGGCTCTGGCCAAGCGTATGTGTGGTCATTTGTGAGCTATGCAATTGGGTTACCCGGAGAAAATCCACCAGTCCATGACCACAAGGGTGTCGTTTAATGAATTATTTAAAAAATATAAAACCTGCACGAATAAATAGTGATGTCAGTAAGCTATGACCCGTAATATTGTGCTACGATTTTGAGCATTTTGTTTTTCCAACAGTGTTTTCACAGATCTTTTATAGAGTAGTGATTTGGACTGGCAAAACCACGGGGTTTAAAGGGTTTCTTTCATATTGAAGGTCTGCACAGGAGTAATGCTACACGATACATAGGTCTGCACAGGAGTAATGCTACAAGATCCGTAGGTCTGCACAGAAGTAATGCTACAAGATCCGTAGGTCTGCACAGGAGGAATGCTACAAGATCCGTAGGTCTGCACAGGAGGAATGCTACAAGATCCGTAGGTCTGCACAGGACTAAGGCTACAGGATCCGTAGGTCTGCACAGGAATAAGGCTACAGGATCAGTAGGTCTGCACAGGTGTAATGCTACAAAATCCGTAGGTCTGCACAGGAGGAATTCTACTTCCCATCTGCAATACCACATATTCATCTACTAGTCGCAGTAGAGAGACCGGGTAAGATTGGCTAAAATCGTACCACAGTTATGAGAGGAGAATTCGAAAAACAGATTTACAAGATGGTCGCTATTGTGCAGTTTTGAATTTTGGATCAGCAATTTTCTTAATTTTTTTTTATCTACTATTCACAGTAAAGGTATTGGGTTAAACTGTACCAGCGACTCGGGAAGAAAAGACCAAAATGCATATTCACGATGGCTGTTCACAGTAAAGGTATTGGGTTAAACCGTACCAGCGACTCGGAAGAAAAGACCAAAATGCATATTCACGATAGGCTGTTCTGGTGGATTACGTATCAGTAAAGATTTAGCTAATTTTGACAACTGATGTCATAGTAAATAATTCAGCTAAATTAAACTAACTATTCCGAAGGAGAAACATTTATATTCATGGAGTAGACTCGAGAAAAGTGTTTATTTGATAGAAAACGATGCAGTACCACATTCTGGAAAACCTATAAATAAATAAATTTATCAAAATGTATATGTTATGTTATATTTCGGGTTTTACGCCTTCATCAGCACCATTTTGGGCTATATCGCCGGCGGGCAGTTTACCTAACAACACCTTTCCTGGGCAGGCTACAGCGGTTAACCAGTACTTGGGTGCACCAACCTCCGTAAGAAACTGCCAACTTTTTCATATAAAATAGACACGGTCTGAGCGGGGGGCTCGAACCCGTGACCATCAGTGATGATAGGTTACAGTGGTATACAAGTCAGAGACCTTAACCACTCGACCACGGAGGCGGACCAAAATGTATATGTACTTCAGTTTGTGATTGATGGGGGGGGGATGGGGGGAAACAAGGTCGCTTACCTTCAAGATAAGTGCTCTACCAACACTGAACTTGCCCAAGATTCCCACGATAACTCCAAGTATAACAAGCATACACATGTACAGAAAACTGGGCAGCCGGATATACGCCCCAACTTGAAACTGAAAGTAGCAAAATACAATAAATAACAAAAACAAATCACATAAATATGATAACATTCCAAGTTTGAAACCAAATTATTTATCTTGGCCATAAAGTGATTTTCTAGCTGTATTGGTGGAGAAAGACTCGAGAAGTCACTCTTGGTAGTGCCTCAGGCATTGGGCTTGTGACCTCATAGAACCTCGACATTCTGGAAGCCAGCTGGATAGCTTTGTCACACGACTCAATTCGACACTCCTGTTTGGATTAGAATCTAGTGGTTAATGGAAGGTTATTTGGTGACCGTAACCACTCGACCACGGAACATATTTAACGTAACCACTCGACCACGGAACATATTTAACGTAACCACTCGACCACGGAACATATTTCTATTTTACAAGACAATGATAAAAACAATAAAGCAACCCAACCATGACAAGACCATGGATGACCCACTTATACCGTAGATAACCCAACAAGGACAACCCACCTATACCGTAGATAACCCAACAAGGACGACCCACCTATACCGTAGATAACCCAACAAGGACGACCCACCTATACTGTAGATAACCCAACCATGACAACCCACCTATACCGTAGATAACCCAACAAGGACAACCCACCTATACCATAGATAACCCAACAAGGACAACCCACATATACTGTAGATAACCCAACCATGACAACCCACATATACCGTAGATAACCCAACAAGGACAACCCACCTACACTGTAGATAACCCAACCATGACAAGACAATGGACAACCCACCTATACCATAGATAACCCAACCATGACAAGACAATGGACAACCCACCTATACCATAGATAACCCAACCATGGACAACCCACCTATACCATAGATAACCCAACCATGGACAACCCACCCATACCATAGAAAACCCGACAAGGACAACCCCATCTATACCGTAGATAACCCAACAAGGACAACCCACCTATACGGTAGATAACCCAACCATGACAAGACCATGGACAACCCACCTATACCATAGATAACCCAACAAGGACAACCCACCTATACCGTAGATAACCCAACAAGGACAACCCACCTATACCATAGATAACCCAACAAGGACACCCACCTATACTGTAGATAACCCAACCAGCAAGACCATGGACGACCCACCTATACCGTAGATAACCCAACAAGGACAACCCACCTATACTGTAGATAACCCAACCATGACAAGACCATGGACAACCCACCTATACATAGATACCCACGACACCCCCTATATGTAATAACCCACTGACAGACCATGGACGACCCACTATACCGTAGATAACCCAACAAGGACAACCCACCTATACTGTAGATAACCCAACCATGACAAGACCATGGACAACCCACCTATACCGTAGATAACCCAACAAGGACAACCCACCTATACTGTAGATAACCCAACCATGACAAGACCATGGACAACCCACCTATACCGTAGATAACCCAACAAGGACAACCCACCTATACTGTAGATAACCCAACCATGACAAGACCATGGACAACCCACCTATACCGTAGATAACCCAACCATGACAAGACATGGAAACCCACCTATACCGTAGATAACCCAACCATGACAACCCACCTATACCATAGATAACCCAACCATGAACAACCCACCTATACCGTAGATAACCCAACAAGGACAACCCACCTATACTGTAGATAACCCAACCATGACAAGACCATGGAAACCCACCTATACCGTAGATAACCCAACAAGGACAACCCACCTATACTGTAGATAACCCAACCATGACAAGACCATGGACAACCCACCTATACCATAGATAACCCAACAAGGACAACCCACCTATACTGTAGATAACCCAACCATGACAAGACCATGGACGACCCACCTATACCGTAGATAACCCAACAAGGACAACCCACCTATACTGTAGATAACCCAACCATGACAAGACCATGGACAACCCACCTATACCGTAGATAACCCAACAAGGACAACCCACCTATACTGTAGATAACCCAACCATGACAAGACCATGGACAACCCACCTATACCGTAGATAATCCAACAAGGATAACCCACCTATACTGTAGATAACCCAACCATGACAAGACAATGGACAACCCACCTATACCGTAGATAACCCAACCATGACAAGACAATGGACAACCCACCTATACTGTAGATAACCCAACCATGACAAGACCATGGACAACGCACATATACCGTAGATAACCCAACCATGGACAATCCATCTATACTGTAGATAACCCAACAAGGACAAGACCATGGACAACCCCATCTATACCATAGATAACCCAACCATGACAAGACCATGGACAATCCACCTATATCGTAGATAACCCAACCATGGACAACCCATCTATACTGTAGATAACCCAACAAGGACAAGACCATGACAACCCATCTATACTGTAGATAACCCAACCATGACAACCCACCTATACTGTAGATAACCCAACCATGACAAGACCATGGACAACCCACTTATACCATAGATAACCCAACAAGGACAACCCCACCTATACCTTAGACAACGCAACAAGGACAAGACCATGACAACCCATCTATACTGTAGATAACCCAACCATGACAACCCACCTATACTGTAGATAACCCAACCATGGACAACCCACCTATACCATAGATAACCCAACAAGGACAACCCCATCTATACCATAGATAACCCAACAAGGACAACCCCATCTATAAGGTAGATAACCCAACAAGGACAACCCCATCTATACCGTAGATAACCTAACAAGGACAAGACCATGGACAACCCACCTATACCATAGATAACCCAACCATGACAAGACAATGGACAACCCACCTATACTGTAGATAACCCAACCATGACAAGACAACCCACCTATACTGTAGATAACCCAACCATGACAAGACGATGGACAACCCACCTATACTGTAGATAACCCAACAAGGACAACCCCATCTATACCGTAGATAACCCAACAAGGACAAGACCATGGACAACCCACCTATACTGTAGATAACCCAACAAGGACAACCCCATCTATACCGTAGATAACCCAACCATGACAAGACCATGGACAACCCACCTATACCGTAGATAACCCAACAAGGACAACCCCATCTATACCGTAGATAACCCAACCATGACAAGACAATGGACAACCCACCTATACTGTAGATAACCCAACAATGACAAGACAATGGACAACCCACCTATACCGTAGATAACCCAACCATGACAAGACCATGGACAACCCACCTATACCGTAGATAACCCAACCATGACAAGACAATGGACAACCCACCTATACCGTAGATAACCCAACCACGACAAGACAATGGACAACCCACCTATACTGTAGATAACCCAACCATGACAAGACAATGGACAACCCACCTATACCGTAGATAACCCACCACGACAAGACAATGGACAACCCACCTATACTGTAGATAACCCAACCATGACAAGACAATGGACAACCCACCTATACCGTAGATAACCCAACCATGACAAGACAACCCTCCTATACCATAGATAACCCAACCATGACAAGACCATGGACAACCCACCTATACCGTAGATAACCCAACAAGGACAACCCACCTATACCTTAGATAACCCAATCACGACAAGACCATGGACGACCCACCTATACCGTAGATAACCCAACCATGAGAAGACCATGGACAACCCACCTATACCGTAGATAACCCAACAAGGACAACCCACCTATACCGTAGATAACCCAACCATGACAACCCATCTATACCGTAGATAACCCAACCATGACAAGACAATGGACAACCCACCAATACCGTAGATAACCAAACCATGACAAGACAATGGACAACCCACCTATACTGTAGATAACCCAACCATGACAAGACCATGGACAACCCACCTATACCGTAGATAACCCAACCATGACAACCCACCTATACCGGTGATAACCCAACCATGACAACCCACCTATACCGTAGATAACCCAACCATGACAAGACCATGGACAACCCACCTATACCGTAGATAACCCAACTGTGACAACCCACCTATACCGTAGATAACCCAACCATGACAAGACCATGGACAACCCACCTATACCGTAGATAACCCAACCATGGACAACTCATCTATACTGTAGATAACCCAACCATGAACAACCCACCTATACCGTAGATAACCCAACAAGGACAACCCCATCTATACCGTAGATAACCCAACCATGACAAGACAATGGACAACCCACCTATACCGTAGATAACCCAACCATGACAAGACCATGGACAACCCACCTATACCGTAGATAACCCAACCATGACAAGACAATGGACAACCCACCTATACCGTAGATAACCCAACAAGGACAAGACCATGGACAACCCACCTATACCGTAGTTAACCCAACCATGACAAGACAATGGACAACCCACCTATACTGTAGATAACCCAACCATGACAAGACCATGGACAACCCACCTATACTGTAGATAACCCAACCATGACAACCCATCTATACCGGTGATAACCCAACCATGACAACCCACCTATACCGTAGATAACCCAACCATGACAAGACCATGGACAACCAACCTATACCGTAGATAACCCAACTGTGACAACCCACCTATACCATAGATAACCCAACCATGACAAGACCATGGACAACCAACCTATACCGTAGATAACCCAACCATGGACAACCCATCTATACCGGTGATAACCCAACCATGACAACCCACCTATACCGTAGATAACCCAACCATGACAAGACCATGGACAACCAACCTATACCGTAGATAACCCAACTGTGACAACCCACCTATACCATAGATAACCCAACCATGACAAGACCATGGACAACCCACCTATACCGTAGATAACCCAACCATGACAAGACCATGGAAACCCACCTATACCATAGATAACCCAACCATGACAACCCACTTATACCATAGATAACCCAACCATGAACAACCCACCTATACCGTAGATAACCCGACAAGGACAACCCATCTATACCGTAGATAACCCAACCACGACAAGACCATGGAAACCCACCTATACCATAGATAACCTGACAAGGACAACCCATCTATACCGTAGATAACCCAACCATGACAAGACCATGGACAACCCACCTATACCATAGATAACCCGACAAGGACAACCCACCTATACTGTAGATAACCCAACCATGACAAGACCATGGACAACCCACCTATACCGTAGATAACCCAACAAGGACAACCCCATCTATACCGTAGATAACCCAACAAGGACAAGACCATGGACAACCCACCTATACCGTAGATAACCCAACAAGGACAACCCACCTATACCGTAGATAACCCAACCATGACAAGACAATGGACAACCCACCTATACTGTAGATAACCCAACCATGACAAGACCATGGACAACCCACCTATACCGTAGATAACCCAATCATGACAAGACAATGGACAACCCACCTATACCGTAGATAACCCAACCATGACAAGACCATGGACAACCCACCTATACCGTAGATAACCCAACCATGACAAGACAATGGACAACCCACCTATACCGTAGATAACCCAACAAGGACAAGACCATGGACAACCCACCTATACTGTAGATAACCCAACCATGGACAACCCACCTATACCATAGATAACCCAAGGACAACCCCATCTATACCGTAGATAACCCAACAAGGACAACCCCATCTATAAGGTAGATAACCCAACAAGGACAACCCCATCTATACCGTAGATAACCTAACAAGGACAAGACCATGGACAACCCACCTATACCATAGATAACCCAACCATGACAAGACAATG
This sequence comes from Archivesica marissinica, assembly GCA_014843695.1. Taxonomy (NCBI): domain Eukaryota; kingdom Metazoa; phylum Mollusca; class Bivalvia; order Venerida; family Vesicomyidae; genus Archivesica; species Archivesica marissinica. Next base: position 94,435,734 of record CM026404.1, on the reverse strand, counting down.
GACAACCCACCTATACTGTAGATAACCCAACCATGACAAGACAACCCACCTATACTGTAGATAACCCAACCATGACAAGACGATGGACAACCCACCTATACTGTAGATAACCCAACAAGGACAACCCCATCTATACCGTAGATAACCCAACAAGGACAAGACCATGGACAACCCACCTATACTGTAGATAACCCAACAAGGACAACACCATCTATACCGTAGATAACCCAACCATGACAAGACCATGGACAACCAACCTATACCGTAGATAACCCAACTGTGACAACCCACCTATACCATAGATAACCCAACCATGACAAGACCATGGACAACCAACCTATACCGTAGATAACCCAACCATGGACAACCCATCTATACCGGTGATAACCCAACCATGACAACCCACCTATACCGTAGATAACCCAACCATGACAAGACCATGGACAACCAACCTATACCGTAGATAACCCAACTGTGACAACCCACCTATACCATAGATAACCCAACCATGACAAGACCATGGACAACCCACCTATACCGTAGATAACCCAACCATGACAAGACCATGGAAACCCACCTATACCGTAGATAACCCAACCATGACAACCCACTTATACCATAGATAACCCAACCATGAACAACCCACCTATACCGTAGATAACCCGACAAGGACAACCCATCTATACCGTAGATAACCCAACCATGACAAGACCATGGAAACCCACCTATACCATAGATAACCCGACAAGGACAACCCATCTATACCGTAGATAACCCAACCATGACAAGACCATGGACAACCCACCTATACCATAGATAACCCGACAAGGACAACCCACCTATACTGTAGATAACCCAACCATGACAAGACCATGGACAACCCACCTATACCGTAGATAACCCAACAAGGACAACCCCATCTATACCGTAGATAACCCAACAAGGACAAGACCATGGACAACCCACCTATACCGTAGATAACCCAACAAGGACAACCCACCTATACCGTAGATAACCCAACCATGACAAGACAATGGACAACCCACCTATACTGTAGATAACCCAACCATGACAAGACCATGGACAACCCACCTATACCGTAGATAACCCAATCATGACAAGACAATGGACAACCCACCTATACCGTAGATAACCCAACCATGACAAGACCATGGACAACCCACCTATACCGTAGATAACCCAACCATGACAAGACAATGGACAACCCACCTATACCGTAGATAACCCAACAAGGACAAGACCATGGACAACCCACCTATACTGTAGATAACCCAACCATGGACAACCCACCTATACCATAGATAACCCAAGGACAACCCCATCTATACCGTAGATAACCCAACAAGGACAACCCCATCTATAAGGTAGATAACCCAACAAGGACAACCCCATCTATACCGTAGATAACCTAACAAGGACAAGACCATGGACAACCCACCTATACCATAGATAACCCAACCATGACAAGACAATGGACAACCCACCTATACTGTAGATAACCCAACCATGACAAGACAACCCACCTATACTGTAGATAACCCAACCATGACAAGACGATGGACAACCCACCTATACTGTAGATAACCCAACAAGGACAACCCCATCTATACCGTAGATAACCCAACAAGGACAAGACCATGGACAACCCACCTATACTGTAGATAACCCAACAAGGACAACCCACCTATACCGTAGATAACCCAACCATGACAACCCATCTATACCGTAGATAACCCAACCATGACAAGACAATGGACAACCCACCAATACCGTAGATAACCAAACCATGACAATGGACAACCCACCTATACTGTAGATAACCCAACCATGACAAGACCATGGACAACCCACCTATACCGTAGATAACCCAACCATGACAACCCACCTATACCGGTGATAACCCAACCATGACAACCCACCTATACCGTAGATAACCCAACCATGACAAGACCATGGACAACCCACCTATACCGTAGATAACCCAACTGTGACAACCCACCTATACCGTAGATAACCCAACCATGACAAGACCATGGACAACCCACCTATACCGTAGATAACCCAACCATGGACAACTCATCTATACTGTAGATAACCCAACCATGAACAACCCACCTATACCGTAGATAACCCAACAAGGACAACCCCATCTATACCGTAGATAACCCAACCATGACAAGACAATGGACAACCCACCTATACCGTAGATAACCCAACCATGACAAGACCATGGACAACCCACCTATACCGTAGATAACCCAACCATGACAAGACAATGGACAACCCACCTATACCGTAGATAACCCAACAAGGACAAGACCATGGACAACCCACCTATACCGTAGATAACCCAACAAGGACAACCCACCTATACTGTAGATAACCCAACACTAAGGACAACCCACCTATACTGTAGATAACCCAACCATGACAAGACCATGGACAACCCACCTATAACGTAGATAACCCAACAAGGACAACCCCATCTATACCGTAGATAACCCAACAAGGACAAGACCATGGACAACCCACCTATACCGTAGATAACCCAACAAGGACAACCCACCTATACCGTAGATAACCCAACCATGACAAGACAATGGACAACCCACCTATACTGTAGATAACCCAACCATGACAAGACCATGGACAACCCACCTATACCGTAGATAACCCAATCATGACAAGACAATGGACAACCCACCTATACCGTAGATAACCCAACCATGACAAGACCATGGACAACCCACCTATACCGTAGATAACCCAACAAGGACAACCCACCTATACCGTAGATAACCCAACAAGGACAACCCACCTATACCGTAGATAACCCAATCATGACAAGACAATGGACAACCCACCTATACCGTAGATAACCCAACCATGACAAGACCATGGACAACCCACCTATACCGTAGATAACCCAACCATGACAAGACAATGGACAACCCACCTATACCGTAGATAACCCAACAAGGACAAGACATGGACAACCCACCTATACTGTAGATAACCCAACCATGACAAGACATGGACAACCCACCTATACCGTAGATAACCCAACCATGACAAGACAACCCACCTATACCGTAGATAACCCAACCATGACAAGACAATGGACAACCCACCTATACCGTAGATAACCCAACCATGACAAGACCATGGACAACCCACCTACACTGTAGATAACCCAACAAGGACAACCCACCTATACCATAGATAACCCAACCATGACAAGACAATGGACAACCCACCTATACCGTAGATAACCCAACCATGGACAACCCATCTATACCGTAGATAACCCAACAAGGACAACCCACCTATACCGTAGATAACCCAACAAGGACAAGACAATGGACAACCCACCTATACCTTAGAAAACCCAACAAGGACAACCCACCTATACTGTAGATAACCCAACCATGACAAAACCATGGATAACCCATCACTCAAGTGAGCTAAGAAAATGTATAATTATTTAGTTACTTGTTGGCTTAAGCAACATTGTTGTATCGGTGCTGAGATGTACATACCGGTCGTTGTTGCTTAACCTCGTAGTTGTATCGTACACTTCTGTTCACTACGGCTCTATCTGAGCCGGGGAAGTTTACACACCAACGGTCAATGTCCTTGTTGAACCCAGCAGCTCTGTAGTAACAACATCAAACAGTACAGCTAGCCAGAACACAAGACATACATGTACAATGTAAAGTCAAACCTGTGTTAGTGGTCACCTCCATTAAGCAGCCAACATGTATAAAATAGCCAGTCTCCAGATATGTTGTTTTATTATACATTTACCTCTATTAAGCAGCCATTTTGTGACAGAAGAATGGGGTTGGAGATTTTATCATTTTGTGGCAAAGAATGGGGCTGGAGATTTTATCATTTTGCGGCAGAGGAATGGGGTTGGAGATTTTATCATTTTGTGGCAGAGGAATGTGGTTGGAGATTTTATCATTTTGCGGCAGAGGAATGGGGTTGGAGATTTTATCATTTTGCAGCAGAGGAATGGGGTTGGAGATTTTATCATTTTGCAGCAGAGGAATGGGGTTGGAGATTTTATCATTTTGCAGCAGAGGAATGGGGTTGGAGATTTTATCATTTTGCAGCAGAGGAATGGGGTTGGAGTTTTATCATTTTGCAGCAGAGGAATGGGGTTGGAGATTTTATCATTTTGCAGCTGAGGAATGGGGTTGGAGATTTTATCATTTTGCAGCAGAGGAATGGGGTTGGAGATTTTATCATTTTGCGGCAGAGGAATGGGGTTGGAGGTTTTTATCATTTTGTGGCAGAGGAATGGGGTTGGAGATTTTATCAGCAGTTCTCTTGTTGATATTATAAACAGATATTTACTTTGGCCATAGTTTGTATGGAATCTGTGAAAGAATACGTGACTTTAACCAGAGGTTTAAGTTCTCCTTATACTTAACTTGATCCCGGCGGTTTTACTGGTTTAAGTTGTCCTGTAAAACAAGTGGTCTCTTAATACAAGTGGTCTCTTAATACAAGTGGTCTCCAAAAACAAGTGGTTTCTTAATACAAGTGGTATCTTAAGTGGTATCTTAATACAAGTGGTCTCTTAATACAAGTGGTCTCCAAAAACAAGTGGTCTCTTAATACAAGTGGTCTCTTAATACAAGTGGTATCTTAATACAAGTGGTATCTTAATACAAGTGGTATCTTAATACAAGTGGTATCTTAATACAAGTGGTCTCCAAAAACAAGTGGTCTCTTAATACAAGTGGTATCTTAATACAAGTGGTATCTTAATACAAGTGGTCTCTTAATACAAGTGGTATCTTAATACAAGTGGTATCTTAATACAAGTGGTCTCTTAATACAAGTGGTATCTTAATACAAGTGGTCTCTTAATACAAGTGGTCTCTTAATACAAGTGGTCTCTTAATACAAATGGTCTCTTAATACAATTGGTCTTTCGAGAAAGTTTGACTGTATATTCATACTTACTTGGGTTGTATTTTGTAGCTACTTCGCGGCAGAGGAACTGGGAAGAGAGACTTTCTCAACGGTTTAAGCTCTCCACCATGTGCAATGCTATGGAGAGCACTCTCCAACGTTGTGATATTAGTCGTCAAACCCTGAAGTTTATAATCACACATTTTATTTGTTTTTGGGGTTTAAACAACAGTATATGTTATATGGTGACTCTCCAGCTAAACAACAGTATATGTTATATGGTGACTCTCCAGCTAAACAACAGTATATGTTATATGGTGACTCTCCAGCTAAACAACAGTATATGTTATATGGTGACTCTCCAGCTAAACAACAGTATATGTTATATGGTGACTCTCCAGCTAAACAACAGTATATGTTATATGGTGACTCTCCAGCTAAACAACAGTATATGTTATATGGTGACTCTCCAGCTAAACAACAGTATATGTGACTCTCCAGCTAAACAACAGTATATGTTATATGGTGACTCTCCAGCTAAACAACAGTATATGTTATATGGTGACTCTCCAGCTAAACAACAGTATATGTTATACAGCTAAACAACAGTATATGTTATATGGCGACTCTCCAGATAAACAACAGTATATGTTATATGGTGACTCTCCAGCTAAACAACAGTATATGTTATATGGTGACTCTCCAGCTAAACAACATTATATGTTATATGGTGACTCTCCAGCTAAACAACAGTATATGTTATATGGTGACTCTCCAGCTAAACAACAGTATATGTTATATGGTGACTCTCCAGCTAAACAACAGTATATGTTATATGGTGACTCTCCAGCTAAACAACAGTATATGTTATATGGCGACTCTCCAGCTAAACAACAGTATATGTTATATGGTGACTCTCCAGCTAAACAACAGTATATGTTATATGGCGACTCTCCAGCTACAATTGGTCAAGATTGTGGGTGTCCATCTGAGCAGTATTTCAGGCACCTGGCTAGAACCACCGACCTTCCATAAGCCATCTGGATAGCTTCCTCAATTGATCCATGAAGTGCAAATTATTTGAAGCCAACGACCATTGCGTAACAATTCGCCCCACGGTGTCAACATTGTATGATGCCCTACTAGTTGGAGCATCTTCAACAGAGGGACTCCAGTCCGGAGTTCGAGCCCCGCTGGAGCCGTTATGATTGTGCCCTTAGGCATGGCATTTAATTTCCACGTTGCCTCTTCTCTCTCCCTTGTGGCGATGTGTTCCACCAGGAATGAGGTCACGAGAGTGATTAATATAAGCTGTAAGAACTTGTTTCGAATAGAGCTAAAATAAATTTGTATAAACTAACAGTTGGAGATTAGTTGCTGTCCTTTCATTAATTAATTGTTTGTTTTGGGCTTATAATAACACCATTATTACGACTTTCCAGCATTTATTGGTGTAGGAAGATACAAGGTGCCGCACCGGACAGTATTTCAAGCACTGGGATGCGTTCCCTTCAGAATAACCGACATTCTGCAAGCCAGTTTATTTCTACATAGCTTTCTTACACGAAATAACATTACACCGAGGGTGGGATTCAAACCTACAGTGGTGAGGGGCAAGTGATTTGAAGACAGTTTCCATAGCAACTGGCACTAGGCTACGGAGGCCCAATTGATTAATGAGTATTGACTTACATCAGGTCCTGGATGGATGCTCACAAAGAACTCGACTGAGTTTAGATCACCTAAAATGGAGAATAAAATGTTACTGCATATACTATATTATAATCATTATAAATAACAACACAAAGAAATATAGTATTCTCAATTTAGTCAATTAGTACTGTATTAAGAACATTAAATTATCCAAAACTGCATTCAACTGGCCTATCCATACTTACAAGGTAACTTTGTCATGCACATGCTTTCACAACTCGGCTTGCAATTGAGCCATTCACCTCTAATTTGACCTATTTCTTTGAAATAGATGGTCGTTTATTGAATGAGCCTGTAAATGGGTCATTCACCTCTAATTTGACCTATTTCTTTGAAATAGATGGTCGTTTATTGAATGAGCCTGTAAATGGGTCTTTCACCTCTAATTTGACCTATTTCTTTGAAATAGATGGTCGTTTATTGAATGAGCCTGTAAATGGGTCATTCACCTTTAATTTGACATAAATCTTTGAAATTGATGATCGTTTATTGAATGAGCCTGTAAATGGGTCATTCATCTCTAATTTGACCTATTTCTTTGAAAGAGATGGTCGTTTATTGAATGAATCTGTAAATGGGTCATTCACCTCTAATTTGACCTATTTCTTTGAAAGAGATGGTCGTTTATTGAATGAGCCTGTAAATGGGTCATTCACCTCTAATTTGACCTATTTCTTTGAAAGAGATGGTCGTTTATTGAATGAGCCTGTAAATGGGTCATTCACCTCTAATTTGACCTATTTCTTTGAAAGAGATGGTCGTTTATTGAATGAGCCTGTAAATGGGTCATTCACCTCTAATTTGACCTATTTCTTTGAAAGAGATGGTCGTTTATTGAATGAGCCTGTAAATGGGTCATTCACCTATAATTCTTTGAAAGAGATGGACTAACATGATCTAATTTTGTGAAAGAGATGGCCAATTATCTAAAGGGTTTCATCAAAATACAAAGTGTGACTGACCAAGTTGCTACAGTAATTGTATGTACTGGAATGCAGGTTAAATTGTGGCAATCGTTTGTTTTGTTGTCTATGCTAGATTCATACATATATACTAAACTTAAAAATTGTGGAATAGAGGAAATCTGATGGATAGCACTGCTTGTATTTATCTCACAAACTTTATAAATACGTATTGCACTACCGTACGTTAATGCTTCGAGTGAATAGTGTCGCTCATTACCATACAAATAGTCAAGCTGCTATAGAAATCACAAAAAGGAACTCGTGCGTGAATACCGATTTTATTCACCAAATAGCAATATTTTCATTCAATTTTTAGTCCATTTAGTCACATTTTTGATCGTACAGAATATTGATTGGACAAGTGTGCAGCTTAAACATCATAGTGTCAGATATGTGAGCATTTAAACAGCTTAAAAAAATATATATTCAAGAAAATAAACATCACAAAAATGTTCGAGGGTCGTAAATTACATTGAAATTCATCCAAGCGTACAAAATTTAATCGCTTAGCTTGAAAATGATTTACAATATACACATCATACCGATACCTCTCGCCAGGATTGGTGACCATTCTACAAGGGGCTATGGAGATGTAGTGTGGACAGGCTTTCTTGTTGTCAAAATGTTCTATCCGGAGTTCGAGCCCCACTGGAGCCATTACGAGTGTGCCCTTAGGCAAGGCATTTAAATTCCACGTTGCCTCTTCTCTCTCCCTCGTGGCGATGTATTCCATCAGGTATGAGGTCTCGAGAGTGATTAATATAAGTTACAAAAACTTGTTTCGCAATCAAGCTAAAATAAATGTGTATAAACTAAAATGTTCAAAATAATCCAAAACCTCGAGTTTCACTTCATTGCATAAGTGACAATTGATTGATGTTGTACGCGTATGAAATTTAACTTGATATTACATACATGTTTCGAATTTGTATTAGTTTATGTATGTTGAAATTGAAATAAAATTGGGGGGGGGGGGATCCAAAACATTAACAAAGAAGTATGTACAGGCACAGGAACTTCAAATTGTATCCATAAGGCACCAAGGACGACTTTAATTAAAGTAACAAAATAAAATAATAAATTACACTGCAACTTGTACATTTTACAAGATAATATTTCCTAAGTACAGTAAACACCCTCTATATGCAACCACCCAGATTTCGAGACCACCCCGCTATTGCGAACGATTTTTTTCAGAACGGAATATTTCACAACTCACAGAAAAGTTCTGCATTGGGAAAAAACAGGTAAATTAATTAGGAAAACTTAATCAAACAAATTCTGAATGGATAAATATAGGATAGCCTAGGAAAATCAAGAAATTATCATGTGTGAATGTACATGTAGTAACATTATCATGTGTGAACGTACATGTAGTAACATTATCATGTGTGAATGTACATTGTACATGTAGTAACATTATCATGTGTGAATGTACATGTAGTAACATTATCATGTGTGAACGTACATGTAGTAACATTATCATGTGTGATTGTACATGTAGTAACATTATCATGTGTGAATGTACATGTAGTAACATTATCATGTGTGAATGTACATGTAGTAACATTATCATGTGTGATTGTACATGTAGTAACATTATCATGTGTGATTGTACATGTAGTAACATTATCATGTGTGATTGTACATGTAGTAACATTATCATGTGTGATTGTACATGTAGTAACATTATCATGTGTGATTGTACATGTAGTAACATTATCATGTGTGATTGTACATGTAGTAACATTATCATGTGTGATTGTACATGTAGTAACATTATCATGTGTGAATGTACATGTAGTAACATTATCATGTGTGAATGTACATGTAGTAACATTATCATGTGTGATTGTACATGTAGTAACATTATCATGTGTGAATGTACATGTAGTAACATTATCATGTGTGAACGTACATTGTACATGTAGTAACATTATCATAATTTGGTCTTCTTGACCAAACTCAATAAAGAGACCACCCCGCTAATAAGACCACTTTTTGGAAGTCCCATAGGTGGTCTTATTATAGGGATTTTACTGCATTTAATTGAAACTAAACTTTACACATGGAAAGGTCACTGTGTAAAAACATTGAAATACCGTCAAACTGGTCAGTGAGGAAAGCCACACCCATGTCACTAGGGACACTGTCGAATCCGCAGGCACCAATCACATATATATCCTCCTCTCTGGCTTTACCGCTGTACAGTAGTTGCATACGTTCCAGGTACTACAATGCATATATACAGTTAATTCTTTGTTTTTGGGGGTTGAAAGTCACACAAACAGCTTGGATCATATCGGTGGAAGAAGGCCTTGGGTGCCCCTCTGACCAGAGATTTAGGCACTCGGGTAGAACCACTGACCTGCCACAAGCCAGCTGGATAGTTTCCTCACTTTAAAGAATCTAAAATAAATTTAACACCCACAGTGGGATTCGAACCTAAAGCAGTGATGGGGTGATTATCACGGGCAAGCGATTTGAATTAAATGACTGTAACCATTTGGCCTATGATACAGTTACCGGTAGACCTGAGTTAGCAGTCACCTATATTAAGCAGCCACTTCATATCACTCTGCCATGCTGGCTGCTTAAGACAGGTTTGACTGATAAGACTTACCATGACAGGAGCTTGCGGACATGCATCAGTATCAACTATGTATATGTACATATCAATGCTTTCTCTTACACAAGGGGTGGTAGGATAACCAAGGTATTGCTAGTAGTGTAATTCATGCACCTAGGAAATCCCCGGTCCAAATCCCCAGACTGAGTCCTCACATTAGGTGACAGGCAAGTCCTCACATTAGGTGACTGGCAAGTCCTCACATTAGGTGACAGGCAAGTCCTTGCATTAAATGACTGGAAAGTCCTCACATTATGTGACTGGAAAGTCCTCACATTAGGTGACTGGCAAGTCCTCACATTAGGTGACTGGCAAGTCCTCACATTAGGTGACTGGAAAGTCCTCACATTAGGTGACTGGAAAGTCCTCACATTAGGTGACTGGAAAGTCCTCACATTAGGTGACTGGAAAGTCCTCACATTAGGTGACTGGAAAGTACTCCCATTAGGTGACAGGCAAGTCCTCACATTAGGTGACTGGAAAGTCCTCCCATTAGGTGACTAAACAGTCAGATTGGCAAGTCTGTAAAGTAAGCTATTAAGTGACTGGAAAGTAGACCCAGTAAGTCACTGAATAGGCAGCAGGCCAAAGTGACTGGATCATCAGCTTGGTAAATATGTAACTATGAACTTACCTGTGGCTCTCCACTGATGTCTAAATGATGGGCACCATTCTCAATGCAAGCCTTCACAACTTGCTCACCATAAAATCGGTACTGAAAATGAATAAATAATATGAACAAATCAACGTTCAAACTGATGCTCTCTCAACACCTGAGAATGACTGTAGGCTAAGTCAATAAATGAACGATTTGCACAATTACAACTAGATCAAAAATTAAATGTACATCAAAGTCTCCAGGACATTTCTCTTGTGCGGTAAATTATATTTGTGAGCATTTGTTACATATTGTATTTAATCATTGGCCAGTCTACTGCATACAACGAGACTGTTAAACTTTTCCATTTATATATATAATGACGAGCTCTCGATACCCTCTTCAGCCTTACGACATTTAGTGGCTGCCGACCATGTAGAACAAGTGATCATAATGGCTAGATCCTCTACACGGCGTACACCTCTGTATCAACATCGGTACAAAGTTTTCCAAGTTCTCTTTGCCGTCAACAATCCTCAACAACCGACGTATATTCAGCATAGTATGACGTGTTGAGACGTCGGGTAAGTCTTTATTTGCCTTCAACTATTTACATGTAAAGAGGCAGCACGGTTGCTTTACTGAGGCTCACAGGAGAGAATGGGCTTGCCCAACCATGCTGCCTCTTTACATGTAAATAAAGTTTTAATTATTATATACATGTACAGGAGCAGCACAGCTACATGTATATTTATAACAGTTACGGTGTTTTGATAAATCCACCGTTAACACTGTGTAACAGTGTTTTGATAAATCCACCGTTAGCACTGTGTAAAGGCATTTTGACAAATCCACCGCTTAGCACTGTGTAAAGGCATTTTGACAAATCCACCGCTTAGCATTGTGTAAAGACGTTTTGTGAAATCCACCGTTAGCACTGTGTAAAGGCGTTTTGACAAATCCACCGTTAGCACTGTGTAAAGGCGTTTTGACAAATCCACCATTAGCACTGTGTAAAGGCGTTTTGACAAATCCACCGTTAGCACTGTGTAAAGGCATTTTGACAAATCCACCGTTAGCACTGTGTAAAGGCGTTTTGACAAATCCACCGTTAGCACTGTGTAAAGGCGTTTTGACAAATCCACCATTAGCACTGTGTAAAGGCGTTTTGACAAATCCACCGTTAGCACTGTGTAAAGGCGTTTTGACAAATCCACCGTTAGCACTGTGTAAAGGCGTTTTGACAAATCCACCGTTAGCACTGTGTAAAGGCGTTTTGACAAATCCACCGTTAGCACTGTGTAAAGGCGTTTTGACAAATCCACCGTTAGCACTGTGTAAAGGCGTTTTGACAAATCCACCGTTAGCACTGTGTAAAGGCGTTTTGACAAATCCACCGTTAGCACTGTGTAAAGGCGTTTTGACAAATCCACCGTTAGCACTGTGTAAAGGCGTTTTGACAAATCCACCGTTAGCACTGTGTAAAGGCGTTTTGACAAATCCACCGTTAGCACTGTGTAAAGGCGTTTTGACAAATCCACCGTTAGCACTGTGTAAAGGCGTTTTGACAAATCCACCGTTAGCACTGTGTAAAGGCGTTTTGACAAATCCACCGTTAGCACTGTGTAAAGGCGTTTTGACAAATCCACCGTTAGCACTGTGTAAAGGCGTTTTGACAAATCCACTGTTAGCACTGTGTAAAGGCGTTTTGACAAATCCACCGTTAGCACTGTGTAAAGGCGTTTTGACAAATCCACCGTTAGCACTGTGTAAAGGCATTTTGACAAATCCACCGCTTACCACTGTATAAGCACAGCAATATTTAAGTAACTTACTGGTCCCACACAGTTAAGTATAACTTTGGCTTGTTTGCACATCTCAGCAAGTGAATCCAGGCTGCTTACATCAGCGATAATGATTGGGGTTTCCTCTAATTCCTTCCCTAGATTACACAATATACATCCATTAACAAATGAATTGTCCATCATTCAATTCCATATACCGTCCATACTCGCCTATAAGGCTTTCTCTGTGGGTTTTGGGCATGCACTCACATATAAGGCGATCTCACTTATAAGATGACCCCCTACTTCGGTCCTGAAATCTGTGGGTTTTGGCATGCACTCACATATAGGACGGGTTAATAAAATGGACATCAGACCATGTATAAATTGCATGTTTTGGTCAGTGCAAGTTGTAGAAACGTTCAGTGTCAGAGTGCTCTCTTCTCTAAAACGTACAATATCATTATGGATACAATTAAAAAATTTATTAACACATTGATAAAAAAAAAAGTTTATTAAATGTTTTTGTAGCACTCACTTATAAGACGAGAAGCCACTTTGATGTCATTATCAGGTGGTAAAAAACTTATCTTATAGGCGAGTATGTACGGTAGGGCCTACTGTAGCTACAATTTGTACGTCATTGTGATAAATGCAATAAAAGTGTATCACAAATTGTACCAGCACCACATTCTATGTCCTTGCATAATAATCAAAGGGTCAGCTTCACCAAAAAAACACTTTTATGATTTGACCCAGGAGCCTGATGCCAAATGGGTACTGCTGTAAATTGATCACAGCTGTACATGTTGTTTATTATTTGCAGTGTCACCTTTATATGCCCCCATTGGGAATGATAACAGCCATTGAACCATCTGTCTTTCTTCATTGTTTTGGGTTTCAGAAAAAATGAATTACTTAAAGGAATTTGATCACGCTTCACACAAGTGGTCATGGCAACAAGAAATTTGTTCATAAAAATAAGTTTAATCAACACAACACTCAATGTGACATTACCACATTAGTATTGCATTGTTCAGTGTCGTGTAGCGCCATCGGAAAATGTCAACACATTTCAAATCTCAGTACAGCCCAATCATAATCATGACCGATTGTTCGGCAGTAATGAGTTCCAGTAAGTATTAGTGTCAAGATTTTGATATTGTATTTCGGTCCATTTTTGACCGACTTCTTTGACAAACACAGTGAATATATTTGCCTGTTCCAGTGTGGGATATCTTAGAAAATAATATTTTCAACTTACTTATTTGTTCAGAAGTCTAAGAGCCTGTGAGTCAACACAACTTAAAATGAGGCAATTCTGATAGGAGAATGAGGAGCCGCCCATTGAAGAGGTCGAGACTTTCACCTACCTAAGCAGTGTGGTGAGCAAAATTGGGTGACAGAAAAAATGTGAAGGCCAGGATTGGTAAGGCAAAAACATGCCTTTGTCACCATGAAGACGGACAAGCATGAACATCAGCTTGAGGATCAAAATGAGACTCTTCAACAGAAATGTGAATTCTGTACTGTGGAACATACGAAGGCCATAGACAAGAGACTCCAAGTGTTCATCAACAAACCCTGGTTATATGATGGCTGCAAAAGATCACTACCCAAGAGCTGCGAAGGACCAATCAACGACATGCCATCAAGGACATGAAGTGGCGATAGGTTGAACACACCTTGAGAATGTATGTAGATGTTTTATTCACTGTGTACACGTTGTTACACTGTATGTAGATATTCACTGTGTACAAAGTGCTACACTGTATGTAGATGTTTTATTCACTGTGTACACGTTGTTACACTGTATGTAGATATTCACTGTGTACAAAGTGTTACACTGTATGTAGATGTTTTATTCACTGTGTACAAGGTGTTACACTGTATGTAGATGTTTTATTCACTGTGTTACACTGTATGTAGATGTTTTATTCACTGTGTACACGGTGTTACACTGTATGTAGATGATTAATTCACTGTGTACAAGGTGTTAAACTGTATGTAGATGTTCACTGTGTACACGGTGTTACACTGTATGTAGATATTCACTGTGTACACGGTGTTACACTGTATGTAGATATTCACTGTGTACACGGTGTTACACTGTATGTAGATATTCACTGTGTACACGGTGTTACACTGTATGTAGATATTCACTGTGTACACGGTGTTACACTGTATGTAGATGTTTTATTCACTGTGTACACTGTGTTACACTGTATTTTATTCAGTCCATCTGTGAACACACTGGGCGTTTGCACACACGTAGTACAGTCTCATACCATCCTGAAACAATAACAAATACATATAAACTTCTACTTGCGTAGCCTCCGTGGCTGAATGGTTACGGTCGTTCACTTCAAATCACGTGCCCCTCACCACTGTTGGTTCGAATCCCAAGGGGGTGTCGAATATTCATGTGACAAAACGAGCTAGCTGGCTTGCAGAAGGTCGGTGGTTCTACAATACTGCACGAAGGGCACCCGGGATCTTCCTCCACCAGTAATAGTTGGAGAGTCGCTGTCATAGCTGTATGACAGCTGTTGGTGCGACTTTAAACCCCAAAAACACACAAATCTACTTGTGTAATGTACTACCTACCCGAGCCATGTACCAATACAATGTAACTCTATATTAGGTATGTGACCTGCCTCCCACATATAGCTGCCGTTATCTATTCCCATATACTCATGTACCAATACAATGTAACTCTATATTAGGTATGTGACCTGCCTCCCACATATAGCTGCCGTTATCTATTCCCATATACTCATGTACCAATACAATGTAACTCTATATTAGGTATGTGACCTGCATCCCACATATAGCTGCCGTTATCTATTCCCACACACATTGATTATTGTGTATGAAGTATAGTGTGCCTATTGCTTTATCAACAATATGGAGATAAAAGGAATAACTGGCCCCTTCTGCTAGCTGTCCGATTAGCACAGTGGTTAGCGCGCTTGCTTCTCACCAATGCAACCCATGTGAGATGGTACGGTGGTCGCCAAATCGGACAGGTAGGTGGGTTTTCTCTGGGTACTCCCACACGAATGACACAATTTACGCTTTCATCCGTGCCAACGAGAGTGATTAATATAAGTTGTTAAAACTTGCTTCGCAATCGTTGTAAAATAAATAAAGTTTAAACTAAAGCGTTAAGAACAAATTCAAACAGGCTACTTGAGGACAACATAAATTAATTGCTAAATTTCCATCCAATTATTGTCTACAATGAGGCTGAGCGACTATATTTTTTTATTTTGAATTTAGTTTACAAAATATTCCATGCTTTTTATATAAAACCAGCGAATGTCATCAAAAAGAGGGATGACACGTCTTGCAATTCATAAGTTGATGAAACACTGACCTCAGCTCTTGCATTATGAGACTGGAAGAACAGTCTTGCAATTCATAAGTTGATCAAACACTGACCTCAGCTCTCGCATTATGAGACTGGAAGAACAGTCTTGCAATTCATAAGTTGATCAAACACTGACCTCAGCTCTCGCATTATGAGACTGGAAGAACAGTCTTGCAATTCATAAGTTGGTGAAACACTGACCTCAGCTCTCCCATTATGAGACTGGAAGAACAGTCTTGCAATTCATAAGTTGATGAAACACTGACCTCAGCTCTCGCATTATGAGACTGGAAGAACAGTCTTGCAATTCATAAGTTGATGAAATACTGACCTCAGCTCTTGCATTATGAGACTGGAAGAACAGTCTTGCAATTCATAAGTTGATGAAATACTGACCTCAGCTCTTGCATTATGAGACTGGAAGAACAGTCTTGCAATTCATAAGTTGATGAAACACTGACCTCAGCTCTCGCATTATGAGACTGGAAGAACACTGATTCCTTGTGATTACATCTTGGACAGGGGTGATTCTCTGTGCGAGGAAGTGTTGGGTCGGCTATCACATCATCGATGATCTGGGTCAACTCGCTGCAAAACATAAATATTGGGTTAGGAATGAGTGGACACATGAAAGAATATAAGACACCATCTGAACATGTTCTACTCGGCAATGTACTTAAATCGACATTACATCGCAAAAAGCAAATAAAATGCATTTTTTCACGTATAAATGCATTGCTACTACAAATTCTCCCGAATACATTCGAATATTAACAGTGGAATCAATAAACAGTGTTTTTGTGGATTGAAAGTATGATTTCATATAATGGTCATCCATGCTCCTGAATTGACTGTTTTGTCATCGGAGTCAATACTAAACGCGAGATAATGTCATTTAGAGATAATTTAACTAAGAATAGTTTACAAATATATAGGCACAAATGTGAGATATAACGGTAAATCTGTACCATAAATCGTGTTATTCAGGATACACTAGTTGTATTACGCATGGATGTTTACATTATTTTGTTATGTCAACAAACCGCATATACGACGTTTGTTTATTAGTTGCAATACTCAGTATTTGAGGCAAATATTTGGGGGGAAATTATACCATATAATAGGAAAATACATTCTGTAGAAATTTGTATTTTCACTGATGTAGTGTCGCTTTAAGGTACATACAAATGACACAAAATCATTGCTTTACCGATAATAATCACGAAGATTAAACCGTCATTAAAATATAAATCTACACAATATAAATGTTTGCAGTTAAGCTTTAAATGATTTAGCAACGAGTATTTAGTTTAAACTTTATTTATTTTACAACGATTGTAAAGCAAGTTTTAACAACTTATATTAATCACTCTTGTTGACGCGGATGATAGCGTATATGTACGAGTATTAATCCGATACATGAGAGTTGTGATTCACGTAGATAAATACGCTTAGCTGGAGAATTTATGTATGTACATTGTAAGCAGATATTTGCTTGTTTCAGTGAATTATCGAATTATATTTCGCAGAATGAACATTGAAGGTATTATTATCACGAGTGGCACTCTTTTTATTTTAGGCTGAAAAGTGTTTGTATGATAGCAACCATGCGCTAAATGGCGCTAGAATGTCATGTTTAGACGATCATAAATGAGGTCACTGACAGTTTGAGTCCTAAAACATTTGGGGTGACGAAATTTCAACATGCATGGGCTAGGTACCACACATGCAAATCAGGCAGCGGCTAGGTATCACACATGCAAAGCAGGCAGCGGCTAGGTACCACACGTGCAAATCAGGCAGCGGCTAGGTACCACACGTGCAAATCAGGCAGCAACTAGGTACCACACGTGCAAAGCAGGCAGCGGCTAGGTATCACACGTGCAAAGCAGACAGCGGCTAGGTACCACACGTGCAAAGCAGGCAGCAGCTAGGTACCACACGTGCAAAGCAGGCAGCGGCTAGGTACCACATATGCAAATCAGGCAGCAACTAGATACCACAAGTGCAAAGCAGGCAGCGGCTAGGTACCACACGTGCAAATCAGGCAGCGGCTAGGTACCACATATGCAAATCAGGCAGCAACTAGGTATCACACGTGCAAAGCAGGCAGCGGCTAGGTACCACACGTGCAAATCAGGCAGCAACTAGGTACCACACGTGCAAATCAGGCAGCAACTAGGTACCACACATGCAAATCAGGCAGCAACTAGGTATCACAAGTGCAAATCAGGCAGCAACTAGGTACCACACGTGCAAATCAGGCAGCAACTAGGTACCATACGTGCAAAGCAGGCAGCGGCTAGGTAACATACGTGCAAAGCAGGCAGCGGCTAGGTACCACACGTGCAAATCAGGCAGCAACTAGGTACCACATGTGCAAAGCAGGCAGCAGCTAGGTACCATACATGCAAAGCAGGCAGCGGCTAGGTACCACACATACAAAGCAGGCAGCGGCTACCGCTAGGTACCACATATGCAAAGCAGGCAGCTGACACATGTAAAGCAGGCAGCGGCTACCGCTAGGTACCACACATGCAAAGCAGGCAGCGGACACATGCAAAGCAGGCAGCGGACACATGCAAAGCAGGCAGCGGCTACCACTAGGTACCACACATGCAAAGCAGTGAGACATAGAATGTGTTATTCCACTGCTTTCAATCATTTCTATACAGTCTACATCTGTTATGTCAAAGTCGGATATGTCGAATTCTCCAGTTATCTCGAAGTCGGATCAAAGTCCGTTTCAAACACTATCACGTTACATATAACTGGCTCCGTTTATATTGAATTTCGTTAAGTCAAATTTCGGTTATGTCGAAGTATTTTGTTCGGTCCGACAGATTTCGACATAGCGGATGTAGCATCAGTCTAATGTAGACTGTATCGCGTGAGAAAGCATCAAATAACATGTTATTTTAAATTAGAAGCAACCATGCTTTGCTAAAAACTGAATAACACACAACAACAAAACAAGTGGCTAAATTTGCTACATTTATGTCCTAACATATATATTGCAGATGAAGTTTCTTTAGTAAAATGTATCAACAAGAACTTTCTCATTATTTTCTTCTAAGAACTTGTGTTAGAACCGACTTACTCCACTTCATGTGTGATCTTGTTTACATATATACACGGATTGTCTGCTATCTGCTGGTAACCGCAGTGCCGACACTGGAAAATAGAAGGGCAAACATGTGATACAAGAATATAGACATAGATTATTGTACCTGTTCACATATATGTCATCAGTTTATGTGTACTATTTAAAACATATAAAAAGCGAAATTATGTAAATTTCCCCATACTTTTATCACATGCTTTTGTGTATACAGCACTCCTTCACTTATGAAGATTAGGTTTAACCCTGCATTCTATATTTTGTAATCTTTTGATTGTTATATGTGTGTTATGTTACATGTTTATGTAAGGCGCTTTTGAACGTATAATTTTTATATGATAAGAATGGTATAATAATAATATTGTCTAAGTCACTTAACCTAATCACTCAATTTATAAAACCCATTCACCAGATTTCCATCAATAAATCTATTAATTTGTGACCTACGGTAGTTTGAATAAAATTGTATCTAAGGCCATAATAAAATATTTCCTAGATTTTCATCCCCGCCCGCCCCCGTTTTTAGGGCCCGCCCCGATTTTTTTTATTACTATTTGAAAAAAAAAAAAAAAAAAAAAATCTTTGTCAAGTTGAATCTTGTCAAAACACCATTTTATCAGCATAAATATCGATATCCTGAAAATATAAAATAAAAAATAAAATTTCACCCCCCCCGCCCCCATTTTCAAAAAAATTTGGATGTCTAGGATTTATTTTATTATGGCCTAATAAAGACATTACCTACATTGTACCAACACGCTCGTTTACAGAAATGGCTGATAATCAAAACAAACCAAGCTTGCATCTTCCAAAGTGTTGTGTCTAGGCCAAAAAAAACTTGTGAAATAATGAGCCTACAATATATAATATTGGTTTCTTGCTGTGGGGTGTTTGGTCCTGTTACAAATTAATATTATCTCTGCAGGCCGACAAGCAAACCCTATACATTGCCCAGTCCTGGTTGTAAGTGTGTTTTACGTTTATTTATCGTCGCTACCGGTTGCCCATATGAGCGACGCCTCCTTAAGAGATTAGTCAATTTAGATTTTGGAGGATAGTGCAATGATACAGACAGAGACCCATTCCAGAGTCTCCTCTGGTTCTTTTACGTGCACGGTGTAAAGCACCGACATGAGACCTCGGTTTAACGGCCCATCTGAAAGACTTAATTTTATTAGTGTCAGACGGGGGATCGAAGAAAGTAGGTAATGTCTTTATAAAGGTAGGGTAACACATTTTTTAGCTGAGCAAATCTTTAATTGAAACTCTCACCCTCGTTGGGGGGGGGGGGTAAGTGCAGTATTGTAGCCAGAGGCAAATTTCAACCGAGGCAATCTAGGTGGTCCAGGGGCATGTTGGGGGTATAGAAGCAATGTCCTGCGTTTTCTGATTTAATGAGTTTAGACGTATAATCATGTACTGACCTTTCAACTCTCTAGCAGTCAACATTTTATACAGCAAAGAGATATTTTTTGCATTTCATTTATTTAATTTTTCCTTTACTTTTTTTGCTTTGGAAATTTTAACCGCGGCAGCTGCCATGGTGTGCCTCAGTGCGGCTACGGGCCTGACGTATATTGAATTGTGATTCTGAAATTTCATATAATTGTGAAGAAAATTCTTACCACATATAGAAGATTTCTGCTCCCTTTGTCTTCCTTGGGAAACAACATGTTGTTACTAAAAATAGAAAGAAATACAACATTGCTACTCGAAATAAAAAGTATAAATGGTAGTGTAGACAAGCACAGTATGTAGTTCAGTGGTAACTGGTAACACGCTGGACTGGTAATCCAGGTATTGCAGGTTCGATCCCTGGATTACCAGTCCAGCGTGTAATTAGGGTCAGACGGGGGGATCGAACCTGCGATATCTGGATTACCAGTCCAACGTGTTACCACTGGACTATAATATTTATACAAATTTATCTTAGCTTGATTGTGAAACAAGTTATTTCAACTTATATTAATCACTCTCGAGACCTCATTCCTGATGGAATCCATCGCCATGAAGGAGTGAGAAGAGGCACTGGACTACAGATCTGTCTGTCACTCTTGTACTATTGGAAAGTGTAAACTTGTGTTACCTCCCTTGAAACATTACAATTCAGAAATTCTGATGGGGGTCAGGAACGATTATATACCGGTAACGAGAATTAGTGATAGCTACTCAACTGTCAGGAACGATTATGTTGAGATGAAAGACATTAATTTGAATGTTTCATACATATTTTATCTGAAGAATATACTGACAACGGCCATTTCCCTGTAGTGACCACTTATTGTGAGAATTAGTGATAACTGTACAACATATACAGGGGAGGCGCGGTACAACATATACAGGTGAGGCGCGGTACAACATATACAGGGGAGGCGCGGTACAACATATACAGGGGAGGCGCGGTACAATATATACAGGGGAGGCGCGGTACAACATATACAGGGGAGGCGGGTAAAAACATATAGGGGAGGGCGTACAACTAACGGGGGGGGCGGTAAAATACAAGGCTTTAAAATAACAACCCAATAATTATCAATGTCTTTTATATAACCATATATATATATTTGCTTTTAAAAAACCCTATATTCATATTTATTATAACATATATTTTTTGGGGATTTTATAACCAAAAAATAATATGTGCATATATAACACTACAGCGTTGGAACCGCATTGCCAACTGCCTGGCGAAACGTTTTTGAGGGCAGAAATTTTATAGCACCAAGTGGCGAGAGTTTTTTTTTTTTTTAATTTATTTTTATTTTTTTTATTTCCCAGTTGGGAAGCAAGTTTAAACAACTTATATTAATCCCCTTGTTCTCGGTTAAGATATTTGGGTTTTTCATGGGGGGAACCCGGATACCCGGAGAAACCCCCACCGTCGATCTGGGACCATCGTACCATCTACTAGTATGTGAGATGGCGATGTTTATTTTATAGCCCTTGGGGGGTTTGTTGAAATTTTATCGCCTGAACCCGGACAAAAATATCTTCGCCCTTTTAGGGCTTTTTTTTATCAATTAACAAAATTCAAATATTCGTGCTCCTTTTGGTTTCGGTTATGACCATTTCGGGAAAACCTGGTTTTTATGGGGTTCGCTTTAAGCTACGGCCTTGAGCACGAGCCAAGGTCAATCGGGGGCAGGGTTCCCGCGTCGGCGACAAATGCAAAATAAAAATTAAATAGTTTCCAACAGAATAATTGTAATCCTGAAACCACAAGACAAAATCATAACAGGGAAAAGGGTTTTTTAATAAAAAAGATAAGAAGTTGAATGGGGACATACTAAAATATTCAAAATCACCCCCCCCCCCTTAGTTAAAAAGTTACTTACATAGAAATTTTTGAAAAAAAAATTTATCTAAAAAAGTGACAAAATTTAAGATAAAAAAAGAGGTTGATTTTACCCCAAAGTCCACCAGAATGCACCATTTTGTGTATACTTAAAACAAATTTTGTGGGGGGCATGCCCCCGGACCCCCCTAGCATGGCAATTGCCTGCGGTACATGCATCCGGTGGCAAAGCCACCGGACAGAACCACATTCACTGGCCTGTACCATTTATTTTTGGCCGGAACTAATTCTTAATTTTTGGCCTGTACAATTTCATCTTGGCCGGTACCTTTTCTCAAGTACAGGCCAAGTTGGCCGGAACATATTGAAACGAGTGTCCAACACTGCACTATATATCATATGTGCTATTATATAACCACTATATATCATATGTGCTATTATATAACCACTATATATCATATGTGCTATTATATAACCACTATATATCATATGTGCTATTATATAACCAGATGTAGCAGTTAAACGGCAGTTATTTTTTTAAATGTGTTTAAAAATCGATGCCTGAAGATGTATACTAGGCAGAAAGGGCCAATTAAACACATTTCTTTGATTCAAAAAGTTAAAATCAATGCCCAGCGATGTTTAGAAATAGTATACTAGATATTTAGAAGGAAAAAACTAATCAGTTATCTACATAACATATTTAGAAAATTATTTCTGCGTTATAAATGTTATATACGCTACGACTGCCAAGGGTTAACCATTATTAAGAAAAGGGTGTCGGGTCGTTTCGCCCAAACTGCCTGTTCGCACACGGGTCATGTCGCAATGGGTCGTTTCGCCCTAGGTAGTAGGCATACCTGTCAAGTCTCACGCTTTTAGACCTCAAATCACACTCTCACGCGTATCTTTAATATTGTCACGCTTTTTCTAAAAAACGATTTACCTACACTAATATCCGTGCTATTTTAAAATCGCAATACATTAGGTTTCCCAAATTGCTATTTTTAGAATGTCTCAAGGCTATATTTGTAACTGATCGTGGCGCTGTACAATCGTAACTACTCGGAACCGATGTCGGAACTCTCCGTGCGTTAATAATCACTTATGATTGGCTCCCGAAAACTAACGAAGGCCGAATGTAATGTTTACATTTGTTAACGGTGTAGACGCTCTTTTTGTTAACTGGCTTCAGAATCACAGAGTCCTGTCCAAAAAAAGACGAAGAAACTAGTCGGTGCCGCTATGTACAAATCTAGATTTGATTCTAAGTGGACACTTAATTATCCAGTAATTGCTTCTCAAAGCTCGGCAAATAACGTTTACTGTACAGTTTGTTCTTAGCAATGTGGATAAATGGTCTTGCTCAATGAAAAATTGGCAAGTCATACCCGGGTTTGAATTTGTGCCGAAATTGTAATCAGCCTGATGTGGTAACCACTAGACCACGCTGATTTTGCTCAAGCTGGTGACAAATGCTTGCAAATTACATCGGAGTTTTATTATAAATTGACAACCAAGACAGGTTTAATAATTTAATAAAAAATATAAGATTCAATTACAAAAAGTTATTTGCAAGCTTTCTTTACCATAAAATGCTATTGCTTGATCAGGTTTTCTTGGTGAAAAGTGTCCTTCATTAGATGCCAAAGTAGCATTTCATGTAAGCCATTTGACACCAAATATGACGAAAATGAGCCATAGAGTGTATCCAGCTTCCCCTAGACCCCCTGAGGGGCATCCGCCCCTTCGAACCCCATATCTCACTCCGACACTCGATGCACCCTTGACAGCTCTGTAGTAGGTAACGGTGGTATGGTGGGTAGATTCGCCCTAAAGTCAATGTATTCTCTATAGAAGTGACAAACTATGTATATATTGTAAAAATGTTCTCAAGTGTTCTGCTTTTCCATATTATTTCATGAAATAAAAATATTAAATTTGTCGACAATGAACAGGAAAATAGTGCGAATGGGTATTTGTAGCGAAACACCCGGGACCAAGAAAAGCCCAGAGCTCCAGATAAGGCGTGTGAATGCGTAATTTAACGCATTAAAAATATAAAAAACGCATTGAAAATAAAATTACCGAGTAAAAAACGCATTCCAAATCGGCACATTGGAATATTATTCTCTGAGTAAAATAAATTTTAATCAAAAAGACGTTGGTTACCTATCGTATTTCCCCCCCCCCCCCCCCCCCCCCCCGTAAGTAGTACAATAATTAGACTTGAAAAATGTGACATTTTACTATCCAGGCATTTTTCAAAGTCTAAACGCTAAACCTCAATTACGCGTAGCACATTTTATATTCTAAAAAGTTGTTTTTATAAATTAAAATTGTTACCAAGATCAACACACATACCGTTGTTTGAATTCTGCACAGTCTATAACATCTCTTGACGCAATATTATACATGAAATCAACGTTTAAATTTCATGGCAGAGTTTCGCCATTCCAAATCGGCCATTTGGAATATTTGATTATTGCGAAAAACAAAAATAGAACTCGAAATAGACGAAAATGTTTACAAGATTTATCTACGTGCCATTACGGTGAACCAAATAAGATTTCGTTTAATATCCAATTGTTCATACGCATGAAATGTACTAAATAATAAATCATTCGGATTTCTTTTGTGAAGTTTGCGCAGAAAAAATGGGAGAATTTCACCTGTCGACTTCAAACAGCTAAATGACATGCACAACGGTAATACAATATATTTTTAACGTTCTTAATATCTATATTTAGGATTATTCTTAACACCAATGCACACATTTATAAGCGTTCATGTCGGAAAAGCTTCAAAATATTGGTCAGAAATCCCGCCATCGGATCAGGGCGGAAAGTGCTATGCGAAAATGAGCTTTAATGATAAGACCTCGAAATAACAGAACATTTTTTTTAATGTAAAGGTCTTATTTATAGGACGATTTACGGAGTTTTCGTCAACCTACTGTTTCGTCAAACTGGTATTATTACTACCTGGACTGGATGTTTCGTCAATCTGATTATACAGTATATCACACCTTTTAATGGTTATAGCTCAATACTATAGAATACTATTGATTTGAGTAACATCAAGGCCAATATCAAGTGGGATTGTGTATTCATGATGCTGATTTGAAAACGCAGTCACTTTAATTTAGTTCACTAAATGTGTTTGTTTTACAATAAATAAATTTAAAATAAATTTGAATATTGTTTGCTTACAAATAAATGCGCTCTATCGTTATAACTGCAAGTATAATCAAAAGGAAATTACGATCTGGACAATTAATTGCACGTGGCAGGCATCTGTTTGGCGTTGATTTGATAACGTTAATGAGACGCTGGCGTGGGTGTGTGTTATGTTTGTACATTCTTGTCTGGTGTTTGAAGAAGTTTGTCGTCAAAGTGATGAACGTCTGTTCTCTTCACTTGTAGTCCAGTGGTAACACGCTGGACTGGTAATCCAGGGATTGCAGGTTCGATCCCCCATCTGACCCTAATAAAATTAACAGTCTTTCAGATGGGACGTTAAACCTAGGTCTGTTGTGATGCATGTGAACGCTGGCAGCACCGGAATTGCAACATTCGTCATAAGACCCGCTGACGATAACATATCCACCCACGACGAATTTGAGACGCCTTCCGTAACATTTGATCTGCCAGATCAAACTTTTAACAGGCCACATTTACCGTTAGATGCGACATTAGTTGACAGGCATTTAGACATGGACATACCCATTTTATTAATGTCACCATTTGTGTATGCTTATATATATATATATCCATTTATTACTTGTGCATGCTTTATTACAAGTGCTTTCATTAATTCGTAATACCAAAATAAAATTGATAGTAGACAATCTTGTTACATTTATCATTAATGTCCTGTCATATTGTCTTTCTGAGAGATACATGTACAGGCAAATGTCAGAGACTGAACATGAATATATATAATAAATAGGTAGTTTGAGGAATACAAAAAATAATGAACATGAATATATATAATAAATAGGTAGTTTGAGGAATACAAAAAATAAATATGGAAAGTATCTGTTCGTCAAACTGAACCATTTGTGGAATGTGAGTAAGTAAGTGCCAAGTAACACCTCATGAAATATTTCTCAAGAATGCAGATGGAATGTAACAACACCTGTAGCGAACATGTACAACGAGGGTTCAACAACATATCATTTAACTGATAGATACCATTAGGTCAACATTAGAATTACTTTTAAGCTTAAACATTATTTTACATTTTTATTATGAATTGCTTGAAATTAATATTAATTTTGGAAATTTAATTATCTAAAATCTATTTTCTAACAAATTATTATGTGTTTTGTGATACAATGATCTAAAATAATCTTGTTGGACTTTATTCTGAAATACGTTTTTTCTCCACTGCTTTGTGAAAACGTATTTCAGAATAGTCAACAATATTACTTTAAATCATTTTATCCCAAAACACCAATCTAGTCAGGAACCTAGATGACTTCTAATATCATAATTGATTTTTCAATAATAGGCATGTAATTGCCTTGTTTGTGTTTCGTCTACTATTTATGTAGTAGTTTGATTCGGAACGCAGAGGTGATAAAACACCTCCGCGACCATAACAATAAACTACTACCGGTCTACTATGTATGTAACACCTCCGCAACAATAAACTACTATATAAATAATGTTGACGAAACGACTACCTGTTTTATACACAATAGTAAGTTTGACGAATTTGTAGTTTGACGAAACACCCAACAACCTCTGAAACCCTACTCCAGATGTCAACTGAAGCTACAGAGACATCTACTCATCTTAGAGAAACCAATCGCCCACGTGCCTCAGCGATAATTAATACCTAAAACTACAAGTTGTTACGAATATTATCCCCAATGACCGTAATATCGGTGAATACTAATAAGCGGTGATATTAGAATAAATCCAAATGAAGCGCACATGTTCATTTTGTGCATACTATTGACAATTTCCGTCAGCTTTCTGCAACTGTCCATAGCAAAAACTAGCTGAAATGTCATTTCTACGGGTAAATTACCGTAATTTATTCAAAACTTGTTTTTTCCTCTTACACTCGTAAGTTTGTGTTCATGTTGTCAATATTTAGGTGAATTTCAATGGATTTGTTATCTATCGGCTGCATTTGACATTTGTAAGGTGCCCGCTACTCATGTGACATCACGTGATTGCCTTATATGGCATTTATTGCTACTGGTATAAACTTGTGAGGTGAAATTTACATCGTCACCGGTTATTGGTATCACCGCGTAAATAAAAGATGGAGGCATGTGCTGTTGCTTTCACTTTGTTTTTGATTTAATTATGATTTATTTCCTACTAACTAATATTGCATACAATAAAATAAATATGATTATGCTTAATTGAGAGTGAACATTATTTGCACAGCCTCGTTTTGGAACAAAAATACACAGGCTATTGCTTATGTCACCGGTTACCGGTATACCCAGGATAATATCATTATGGTAGCGAAAATATGTGTTATTATAGTAAAATGTCGATTTTGCTGATACATATTTAGACTAATCAATAAAACAATCACCATTCTTTGCAGAACTTGATGCCAACAAACCCCGGGCCATCATCGTGTTGGTCATACATATCCATTTTTCTAGAATAAAAGAAAATAAGACGTTTGTAAAAATAATTTATTAGTTGCACAATTCGATCAATATCGTTTATAACTCTGAAGAAATAAAAATTAATGGGACATATCTGCTTGACTATCGATTCATTTTCTTATCATAAATGTGAACATACGCTATTCAGTACGAAAATGTAATTAATTCCGCAATTTGGCAGACAAAAGTAGATTAACACGTGTTTAAAATATTGTCATTGACTTAAGCGACATACCTGGCTGCAGTACACGTCTGCGTCTGTCTAGCTGACTCACTGGTTATAAGTAGTCCAGGTTAATTTATGCATATCAGTATTGAGTTGTCCAGGTTACACTTAATAAGAAAATATGTCTGAGCAAAGATATGACTTCGTAATTTTCGGTGCCACTGGTTTTACTGGCCAGTTTGTTGTGGACGAAGTTGCCAGAGTAATGGAAGAGGAGGGTGGCACTCTCAAAATGGCTGTTGCTGGCAGGTCTATGGAAAAATTGCAGAAAATGCTGAGAGAATCTTCACAGAGGACAGGTATTTCATCTTTATGGTGTCATGTTATGGTCATCATTCTGACATATAAATGTGCAACAGTGTGATGCTAGCCTCGAGGGTCCTCATTCCGGTAGGATACGAAACACTCATTAAAATTTGCATAATAGTTTGTAAAATATACAAAGACATATACATATCTTAGTCAACAAATCCTTTTCCAACATGTTGCATCAAATTTCAACATAAATGCATGTGTTTCCAAAGAGTAATCACGATTTGTTCTGAACTACTGTAAATTTGTCCGTAATTTTACATGTGACCCAATTCCAGTAACTCTTGGGTAACAGTGAATTAGGCACTCTTAATTAATTATGTGGTGTTTTCCCAAACAGTTCAAATATAAGATATAATTCCAAAATCTATTTTTAACTTTGTTAACACTAATAACTGTTAAAACACTAAATTATTAACTGTTGTTTTATGTAACTGTTTTATTCTACTCCTCTCTAGTGTCACAGCAAGGACACATGACTGTGTCTCCTATTCTAAGTACCCTGACTGTGGTGCAATATGTCAACTGCACCCAGTGGTTACATAGTTTGCCCCTATTAACTCACACAATCTCCACTTTGCAAATATTAGAGATACACACTTGGAAATCTCTTTAGTGTCTGTTCTTTCTCCTCATCTGCCTAAATACAGTGTAACACAGTGTACACAGTGAATAAAACATCTACATACAGTGTAACACCGTGTACACAGTGAATATCTACATACAGTGTAACACCGTGTACACAGTGAATATCTACATACAGTGTAACACCGTGTACACAGTGAATATCTACATACAGTGTAACACCGTGTACACAGTGAATATCTACATACAGTGTAACACCGTGTACACAGTGAATATCTACATACAGTGTAACACCGTGTACACAGTGAACATCTACATACAGTTTAACACCTTGTACACAGTGAATTAATCATCTACATACAGTGTAACACCGTGTACACAGTGAATAAAACATCTACATACAGTGTAACACAGTGAATAAAACATCTACATACAGTGTAACACCTTGTACACAGTGAATAAAACATCTACATACAGTGTAACACTTTGTACACAGTGAATATCTACATACAGTGTAACAACGTGTACACAGTGAATAAAACATCTACATACAGTGTAGCACTTTGTACACAGTGAATATCTACATACAGTGTAACAACGTGTACACAGTGAATAAAACATCTACATACAGTGTAACACAGTGTACACAGTGACAATATTGATATGCATATACATGTTGGATTATTTAGAGATGAAAGTTTATTTAGCGATGATTTTCGGAATTTTAAAGTGGTCTATGACTTGGTGTTAGGGCCGCCTTCCAATTAGGGAGAAGTTTAAGGTACATAAGGGAGAAGTGTTCTCTATTATATGCTATGTTCAAGAAACTCTACTTTTATGATCCTTTAGAAAAGCCTTTCCAAAGATGTTAAAATAAAGTTCCCCTGAAATCCAAGATGGCCACTATCTAAAAATAGCACAAATTCTTAAACACTCTTCCCTGAGTGGAAAATAGGGAGAAGTGGAGCAGCTGAGGGAGAGATGCTTCTTCCACATCATCCTATCTCTTAAACCCTGGATGTAATTGCCATTTAATGGGTATGCGAGCGAGCGGTCATGTGCATTTGTTTTAAATGTTCATTAAACTAAATAAATCATTCCGATACAGTGTGACATCTTGTTATTTGTAATATCGTTAATCCTCATTTGTTTGTGACCACATCCCAAATGTATGTTCGCCGAACATTTCAACATTTTTAGCAAATAGTATGAATGTCTGCCCGCTACTGGACTGAACTTCATTTGAATGTCTGTTCCACTACTGGACTGAACTTCATTTGAACGTGTTCCACTACTGGACTGAGTTTCATTTGAATGCCTGCCGGCCACTGGACTGAACTTCATTTGAACGTGTTCAGCTACTGGACTGAGTTTCATTTCAACGTCTGCCGGCCACTGGACTGAACTTCATTTGAACGTGTTCGGCTACTGGACCGAGTTTCATTTGAATGTCTGTCCCGCTAATGGACCGAGTTTCATTTGAATGTCTGTCCCGCTAATGGACCGAGTTTCATTTGAATGTCTGTCCCGCTAATGGACTGAGTTTCATTTGAATGTCTGTCCCGCTAATGGACTGAGTTTCATTTGAATGTCTGTCCCGCTACTGGACTGAACTTCATTTGAACGTGTTCGGCTACTGGACTGAACTTCATTTGAATGTCTGTTCCACTACTGGACTGAACTTCATTTGAATGTCTGTTCCACTACTGGACTGAACTTCATTTGAACGTGTTCCACTACTGGACTGAGTTTCATTCGAATGCCTGCCGGCCACTGGACTGAACTTCATTTGAACGTGTTCAGCTACTGGACTGAGTTTCATTTCAACGTCTGCCGGCCACTGGACTGAACTTCATTTGAACGTGTTCCGCTACTGGACTGAGTTTCATTTGAATGCCTACCGGCCACTGGACTGAACTTCATTTGAACGTGTTCGGCTACTGGACCGAGTTTCATTTGAATGTCTGTCCCGCTAATGGACCGAGTTTCATTTGAATGTCTGTCCCGCTAATGGACTGAGTTTCATTTGAATGTCTGTCCCGCTAATGGACTGAGTTTCATTTGAATGTCTGTCCCGCTACTGGACTGAACTTCATTTGAACGTGTTCGGCTACTTGACTGAACTTCATTTGAATGTCTGTTCCACTACTGGACTGAACTTCATTTGAATGTCTGTTCCACTACTGGACTGAACTTCATTTGAACGTGTT
>CM026404.1:94379583-94403335 GCA_014843695.1 Archivesica marissinica | reverse complement strand
GCGGTGAGGGGCAAGTGGAGTCAATGACCGTAACCGCTCGGCCACCATACTAGTAGCGGTGAGGGGCAAGTGGAGTCAATGACCGTAACCGCTCGGCCACCATACCAGTAGCGGTGAGGGGCAAGTGGAGTCAATGACCGTAACCGCTCGG
The DNA here is from genome assembly GCA_014843695.1 of Archivesica marissinica. NCBI lineage: Eukaryota > Metazoa > Mollusca > Bivalvia > Venerida > Vesicomyidae > Archivesica > Archivesica marissinica. The sequence goes on along the minus strand of CM026404.1, from coordinate 94,403,184 downwards.
CCACCATACTAGTAGCGGTGAGGGGCAAGTGGAGTCAATGACCGTAACCGCTCGGCCACCATACTAGTAGCGGTGAGGGGCAAGTGGAGTCAATGACCGTAACCGCTCGGCCACCATACCAGCAGCGGTGAGGGGCAAGTGGAGTCAATGACCGTAACCGCTCGGCCACCATACTAGTAGCGGTGAGGGGCAAGTGGAGTCAATGACCGTAACCGCTCGGCCACCATACTAGTAGCGGTGAGGGGCAAGTGGAGTCAATGACCGTAACCGCTCGGCCACCATACTAGTAGCGGTGAGGGGCAAGTGGAGTCAATGACCGTAACCGCTCGGCCACCATACTAGTAGCGGTGAGGGGCAAGTGGAGTCAATGACCGTAACCGCTCGGCCACCATACTAGTAGCGGTGAGGGGCAAGTGGAGTCAATGACCGTAACCGCTCGGCCACCATACCAGTAGCGGTGAGGGGCAAGTGGAGTCAATGACCGTAACCGCTCGGCCACCATACCAGTAGCGGTGAGGGGCAAGTGGAGTCAATGACCGTAACCGCTCGGCCACCATACCAGTAGCGGTGAGGGGCAAGTGGAGTCAATGACCGTAACCGCTCGGCCACCATACCAGTAGCGGTGAGGGGCAAGTGGAGTCAATGACCGTAACCGCTCGGCCACCATACCAGTAGCGGTGAGGGGCAAGTGGAGTCAATGACCGTAACCGCTCGGCCACCATACCAGTAGCGGTGAGGGGCAAGTGGAGTCAATGACCGTAACCGCTCGGCCACCATACCAGTAGCGGTGAGGGGCAAGTGGAGTCAATGACCGTAACCGCTCGGCCACCATACCAGTAGCGGTGAGGGGCAAGTGGAGTCAATGACCGTAACCGCTCGGCCACCATACCAGTAGCGGTGAGGGGCAAGTGGAGTCAATGACCGTAACCGCTCGGCCACCATACCAGTAGCGGTGAGGGGCAAGTGGAGTCAATGACCGTAACCGCTCGGCCACCATACCAGTAGCGGTGAGGGGCAAGTGGAGTCAATGACCGTAACCGCTCGGCCACCATACCAGTAGCGGTGAGGGGCAAGTGGAGTCAATGACCGTAACCGCTCGGCCACCATACCAGTAGCGGTGAGGGGCAAGTGGAGTCAATGACCGTAACCGCTCGGCCACCATACCAGTAGCGGTGAGGGGCAAGTGGAGTCAATGACCGTAACCGCTCGGCCACCATACTAGTGAGGGGCAAGTGGAGTCAATGACCGTAACCGCTCGGCCACCATACCAGTAGCGGTGAGGGGCAAGTGGAGTCAATGACCGTAACTGCTCGGCCACCATACTAGTAGCGGTGAGGGGCAAGTGGAGTCAATGACCGTAACCGCTCGGCCACCATAACAGTAGCGGTGAGGGGCAAGTGGAGTCAATGACCGTAACCGCTCGGCCACCATACCAGTAGCGGTGAGGGGCAAGTGGAGTCAATGACCGTAACCGCTCGGCCACCATACCAGTAGCGGTGAGGGGCAAGTGGAGTCAATGACCGTAACCGCTCGGCCACCATACCAGTAGCGGTGAGGGGCAAGTGGAGTCAATGACCGTAACCGCTCGGCCACCATACCAGTAGCGGTGAGGGGCAAGTGAAGTCAATGACCGTAACTGCTTGACCACCATACTAGTAGCGGTGAGGGGCAAATGAAGTCAATGACCGTAACCGCTCGGCCACCATAACAGTAGCGGTGAGGGGCAAGTGAAGTCAATGACCGTAACCGCTCGGCCACCATACTAGTAGCGGTGAGGGGCAAGTGAAGTCAATGACCGTAACCGCTCGGCGACCATACTAGTAGCGGTGAGGGGCAAGTGGAGTCAATGACCGTAACCGCTCGGCGACCATACTAGTAGCGGTGAGGGGCAAGTGAAGTCAATGACCGTAACCGCTCGGCCACCATACCAGTAGCGGTGAGGGACAAGTGGAGTCAATGACCGTAACCGCTCGGCCACCATACTAGTAGCGGTGAGGGGCAAGTGGAGTCAATGACCGTAACCGCTCGGCCACCATACCAGTAGCGGTGAGGGACAAGTGGAGTCAATGACCGTAACCGCTCGGCCACCATACTAGTAGCGGTGAGGGGCAAGTGGAGTCAATGACCGTAACCGCTCGGCCACCATACTAGTAGCGGTGAGGGGCAAGTGGAGTCAATGACCGTAACCGCTCGGCCACCATACCAGTAGCTGTGAGGGGCAAGTGGAGTCAATGACCGTAACCGCTCGGCCACCATACCAGTAGTGGTGAGGGACAAGTGGAGTCAATGACCGTAACCGCTCGGCCACCATACTAGTAGCGGTGAGGGGCAAGTGGAGTCAATGACCGTAACCGCTCGGCCACCATACTAGTAGCGGTGAGGTACAAGTGAAGTCAATGACCGTAACCGCTCGGCCACCATACCAGTAGCGGTGAGGGGCAAGTGGAGTCAATGACCGTAACCGCTCGGCCACCATACTAGTAGCGGTGAGGGGCAAGTGAAGTCAATGACCGTAACCGCTCGGCCACCATACTAGTAGCAGTGAGGGGCAAGTGGAGTCAATGACCTTAACCGCTCGGCCACCATACTAGTATTTAACATGTCAAACCTGTCTTAAGCAGCCAGTCAAAGGAATCACAGAAAGTGGCTGCTTAGCACAGGTGGCTGCTTAATAGAGGTCAAATGAATAATAAAACAACATATCGGGAATCTGGAAACCGGCTGCTTAATACAGGTTGGCTGCTTAATAGAGGTGACCACTAACACAGGTTTAACATTACTGGCTTGTATGTACAAGACTAATATCAAACATTAGGATGATGCACGAGGACATTTGACAGTCCATATACACAGGCTATCCACTAAACAAAGTCTTTAAAGAATGTGTCCGTACAGATGTATATTTGCGGACGACTCACTGTGTTTTAGATAGCAGCTCCTTCAGTCCATTATTTTCATCCACAATAAGCTGCAGTCTGGACTGGTCCCCAGCCTGTGCCTCCAGTTTCTGGATCAAACCTCTCATCTGATTAGTCTCTGCAATGTGCTGGTCGTGTGTGTGCTGGATACGAGAATGCAACGCCTGCACGTCTCGGCCCTGTAAATAAGACAAACATTTTAAAAATAACTTGCACATTTCAACTGCAATTCACACCTGTAAACAGAACAGCCATTTGTATCGACACATACAGATTAAACACAAAACTGACACCAGTTTCGGCATCCTAACCAATGAAGTCGTTGAACTCTTAAAATACGAGAACCCACCCACACCCTGATCCCTTTAATTCGAAAACCCCTCCAATCAACCATTTCAAATAGTCTGGTGAGCATTCAGCTTAGAGCGGTTTCACTGCATAGCAACAGAAAGCTAAAACTTCACTGCATAGCAACAGAAAGCTAACAGCAGCGTTGGACACTCGCACTCGCCATGGCGATAATGTTTTTAGACTGGCGAGAAACTTTTACTACACACTCGACATCGTGGCGAGTTGTCTTATTTTTTTTATTTTTATACTTTATTTATTTTACGATTGCGAAGCAAGTTTGAACAACTTATATTAATCACTCTCGTTGGCTCGGATGTAAGCGTATATGTGGTCATTCATGTGGGAGGAAACCGGAGTACCCGGAGAAAACCCACCTGTCCGATCTGGCGACCATCGTACCATCTCATCTCATAGTATGTGAGATGGTACGATGTCTTATTTGATAGCCCTTGGCGAGTTTGTTGAAGTTCATACTCGCCTGAACCAGGACACACAGTATCTTCGCCATTTTAGGTGCTTTTTCTCATCGAATTAACAAAATATCAAATATTTGTGTCTACTTAAAACAGATTTCGTGGGGGGGCATGCCCCCAGACCCCCCTAGCATGGCAATTGCCTGCGGCACATGCATCCGGTGGCAAAGCCACCGGACAGAACCACATTCACTGGCCTGTACCATTTATTTTTGGCCGGAACTAATTCTTAAGTACAGGCCAAAAATTGGCCTGTACAATTTCATCTTGGCCGGTACCTTTTCTCAAGTACAGGCCAAGTTGGCCGGAACATATTGAAACGAGTGTCCAACACTGTTAACAAAGAAATTCAACCATAAACACATAATGCTATCAGATTAACTCCCATTATTAAAATAAATTCTTCATAATGCTGCGCCAGGAATCAATTTTATGTTTGGGTTTTACGCCTTCATCAGCACCATATTTAACTATATCGCCGGCTGGCAGTTTACCTAACAACAACTTTCCTGGCCAGGCTTAAGCAGTTAACTAGTACTTGGTGCACCAACCTCCGTAAGAAACTGCAAACATTTTCATATAAAGAGACACGGCCTGAGCGGGGCTCGCACCCGTGACCATCAGTGATGATAGGTTACAGTGGTATACAAGTCAGCGACCGTAACCACTCGACCACGGAGGCCGACTAGGAATCAATTAATTTTTTTGGAAGAGTAATCATATAAACTGTTGTAGTATTCTTATTAAAATTAATATACATGATTGATAAACCTGTGTTAGTGGTCATCTCCATTAAGCAGCCAATCTGTATTAAGTGGCCAGTTTTCAGATTTCCAATATGTTGTTTTTATTTTACATCATGCCTGAGTTAAGCAACCACCAGTGCTAAGCAGCCACTTTCTGCGATTCCTGCTTGCTGCTTATGATAAGCTTGATCGATCGTGCATTTTATCATTAAAGAGGGGATGAATGAATAGATGGGATGATGCTAATGTGATTTCAAAATGAATACTGATAATGGTATCAGCTTTAACCAATTTCATTCTGGATTCAGTTCAAATAGTATTTGCAAAGAAAATAGAGCCATAGAACGTGTCGTATGATCAGGCTCTATGCTGTTTACTATTCAGATGATCTTGCTAAGACATTTGGCTATGTAGCAAACAACATAGATCCTGATCAGCACTCAACCAGAATGAAATGGGTTAAGAGGGAAAATTAGACTAAATTTTGTGTCCAACCATTTTTGCATTGTTTCCTTATGCATGAATGTTGTGTAAAATATGATGAGTGCATATATATATATACATGTACATGTACATGCATAGTGCAAATAAAATAATAAACTGTTATCAAAATATGCATACATGCATCACAGTACTCAGTTTTCACTGATAATATAAAATACTGCAAACAGAGTACCCCCATACTGACTGGAGACATATTCAGTTTGAGGTGTCAGTCCTGGCAGTAATGCAAAATAACAATACTTCAACATTAGTTTTCTAATTCTATGGCAAGTAAAATAAGATTGCAAAACATTTCAAAGTTTAGTTTATACACATTTATTTTATCTCAATTGCGAAACAAGTTTTTACAACTTGTATGAATCACTCTCTAGCGACCTCATTCCTGATGGAATCAATCGCCACGAGGGAGAGAAGACGCAATGTGGAATTTAAATTCCTTGCCTAAAGGCACAATCGTAATGGCTCCAGTGGGGCTCGAACTCAAGATTATTGTGCATCAATCTTTCACCAAATGGCAATGGAGATGCCAGGCCAAGTGTAATACCCAACCGTATTCATCCAATTGTCTAGCTAAAACTTTCTCTTAGAAATGTGTCGCCTTCTATTATAAATTATGTTGTAAACTGTTCTGTTCTGTTCTGTTAAAAAAAAGTGGTATAATTTGATAAAAAATTTGAATAAAAATCTGTTGAAACCGTTTTTTGGTATAAATGTTTATTTAGTGCATGAATGTACCTGATACTCCATTTTGTCTTTAAAACTTTTCTCCAGCGACTGAAACTTCATTTTCTCCTGGCTGAGGTCCTGTCGGATTTCCTTCAGTTTTGTATTGGCAGCCATAACCATTTGTTGTTCTACAATATGAATAACAATATGAATAACAATATGAATAACAGCCAGTCTTGTCTACGATATGAAAAACAACATGAATAACAGCCAGTCTTGTCTACAGTATGAATAACAATATGAATAACAGCCAGTCTTGTCTACAGTATGAATAACAATATGAATAACAGCCAGTCTTGTCTACAGTATGAATAACAATATGAATAACAGCCAGTCTTGTCTACGATATGAAAAACAATATGAATAACAGCCAGTCTTGTCTACGATATGAAAAACAATATGAATAACAGCCAGTCTTGTTTACGATATGAAAAACAATATGAATAACAGCCAGTCTTGTCTACGATATGAATAACAGCCATTATTAGGTAGGTGTAACATACACACTGCTGGTTACATTATTTTGTAGGTGTAACATATGCACTGCTGGGTAACATTATTTTGTAGGTGTAACATATGCACTGCTGGGTTACATTATTAGGTAGGTGTAACATATGCACTGCTGGTTACATTATTAGGTAGGTGTAACATATGCACTGCTGGTTACATTATTAGGTAGGTGTAACATATGCACTGCTGGTTACATTATTTTGTAGGTGTAACATATGCACTGCTGGGTAACATTATTTTGTAGGTGTAACATATGCACTGCTGGGTTACATTATTAGGTAGGTGTAACATACACACTGCTGGGTAACATTATTATGTAGGTGTAACATACACACTGCTGGTTACATTATTAGGTAGGTGTAACATACACACTGCTGGTTACATTATTTTGTAGATGTAACATACATACTGCTGGGTAACATTATTATGTAGGTGTAACATATGCACTGCTGGGTAACATTATTAGGTAGGTGTAACATACATACTGCTGGGTAACATTATTATGTAGGTGTAACATATGCACTGCTGGGTAACATTATTATGTAGGTGTAACATACACACTGCTGGTTACATTATTTTGTAGATGTAACATACATACTGCTGGGTAACATTATTATGTAGGTGTAACATACACACTGCTGGGTAACATTATTTTGTAGGTGTAACATACATACTGCTGGGTAACATTATTTTGTAGGTGTAACATACACACTGCTGGGTAACATTATTTTGTAGGTGTAACATACGTACTGCTGGGTAACATTATTTTGTAGATGTAACATACACACTGCTGGGTTACATTATTAGGTAGATGTAACATACGTACTGCTGGGTAACATTATTTTGTAGGTGTAACATACACACTGCTGGTTACATTATTTTGTAGGTGTAACATACACACTGCTGGTTACATTATTTTGTAGATGTAACATACGTAGTTACATTAATTTGTAGGTACGCACTGTTGGATAACATTATTACAACCACCTCCCACTCCTAGATCACTGCATTTGATCAAATAGTTTGTCATATATTTATAATTAATTATTATTTAGCTGCAGGCATTTACAACATAATATTTACCTATATGTAATATCAATAAACGCATACATTTAACAACTGTTGATACGGGAACAATTTTAACCGACAAACATAATATTACCTTCTTGTAGAGATCTCTCTTTTTCTTCTAACTGTTTTCTCAACAATGCTACAGGGTCCCCTTTCTGTGATTTCTGGAAAATATTTGTTGGCAACTTTATAGAAATATTCAAATTGCGTTAAAGCAATTCAAAAAATGCTTCAGTATGTCCATGTTAAATGGCTGTCAGATGGCTTCAGCCTCCACACACTTTAAACACACTCAATGTAGTTCATACCCCAATGGAAACTATCTACTCGCGATTCATTCATTAACCCATTTCATTCTGGATACCGTTCAAACAGTATTTGCAAAGAACATAGAGCCAGATCAGCCGCCACAGAACATGCCATCTGATCAGGCTCTATGCTGTTTGCTATTCGGATGATCTTGCTAAGACACTTGGCTATGTAGCAAACAACATAGATCCTGATCAGCACGCAGGGTCACGCTGCGGCTGATCTGGATCTATGTTGTTTGCAAAAGCCTTTAAATGTATCCAGAATGAAATGTGTTAATTCTGCATTATTAAATTTGGATATCAAAATTAATATTTTGACTTGTAAGATTGACCAAACTTTCATATTTTACTCGCAATAGTGACAAAACTGATAGATTTGAACATCTTTGGTTTAGTTTAATCAGATTTTATTGCAAATCAATAGTTAATGTTATGCACAGAACAATACAATACGTAGTATGAAAATGCAAATGGTTTGGGCCACAAGTTTTGACAACATTAGATAACAGCCCGCACCAGAAAGTCTTGCTAACGTTTGATTAAACTAAAGATAGAGATTCTTTCCGGAAAAGATTATACAAAAATAAAACTGAACGAAATGATGGCCCGAAGCAGAATGTATTCGATATTCTTACATACCTTATTCCAATCTGCAGCCAGCGCTGTGGCAGCGCCTCCTTGTTTTGTTAGTAAGATATCAATGACTGACTGGGCTTCGCCATCACTGAATGACGCTGCTTTAAGTGATGCAATCAATTTGGTGTTGCCCGTATCTACAAACATACAGCAATTAGTATTAGTTAAGTACATGTACAATAGTGTTGCGGAGTTTCAAGGTTTCAATACAAAGATATTTATTTTTCTATCAATACATGATCAAATTACAGAAAGCGGCAACAGCTTACGAATACCCTCTCCATAACCCTTTGCTCAACACAGACGCTATTCTACACCGTTATCGCTTTGCACATATAGCTGCCGTTCCACGCCGTTACCTATTCAGGAGTACGTAGTACAGTATGCCTAACATGGCCTGTTGCTATGCAGATAACATGTATACTAGTAATTGCTGTACTATGCAGTAACATGTATACTAGTAGTTGCTGTACTATGCAGTAACATGTATACTAGTAGTTGCTGTACTATGCAGATAACATGTATACTAGTAGTTGCTGTACTATGCAGATAACATGTATACTAGTAATTGCTGTACTATGCAGATAACATGTATACTAGTAAGTGCTGTACTATACAGATAACATGTATACTAGTAGTTGCTGTACTGTACAGTAACATGTATACTAGTAATTGCTGTACTATGCAGATAACATGTATACTAGTAGTTGCTGTACTGTACAGTAACATGTATACTAGTAATTGCTGTACTATGCAGATAACATGTATACTAGTAGTTGCTGTACTATGCAGTAACATGTATACTAGTAGTTGGCCTCTTCTGTTGTGGAGTAAACCAATCAATTTTATGAGTTTTTGAGTCGATGCCGAGTTCAGTTTCATGGTGCACGATGTCAAAAGCTGCAAAACATTGTGGTTTCACATCCAATTTAAGTAGACATAAATTACAAGGTGTCAAAGAAATCAGAATGTTCACACCACAAAGGCATAGATGTAGTAAATCCCAGATGCTGAAGCCGTAGTAGTAAGGGTTGCATTTCAAGTCAAGGAAAACCTCTTATTCTTGGATAAATAATGTTTAACTTTAGGCAAAGCTCCAGACAATACATGTAACCACAGTTACAAATATAACACAATTGACACACATCCATTAATACATTGTATTATATGTTATTATGAGCCAGTGATCCATATCAATATCATTGTCATACCGGTATATAATATCCAGTGAGGCACTAAACACTGTAATACAATACTTTCAATGTTCTACAGACACAATTAGTTATGTTTGGTCTTTAATTAAACTTACCCTTAAAATTGATCTTTGGTTCACTCGAAGGTGGTGCAGCTGCTTGAACATGGGTCTGTGTGACTCTCATGATCTCTTCAACCACAGGTTTCGCTTGTTCCGCTTCTTGCTTCCTCGCCTTCTCTTTAGGCTCTTTCTTCAGCTTATCTTTCTTGGCTTCGTGACTATGCTTTAATTCCAGATCATCTTTGGGTGTAGGGCCTCTGTGTACAAATTCCTCAACAAATTCTTCCGAAACAACTGGTGTTCTTTCATCTTTGTTGTGAAGAATGGGTTTGCCTGGTTTCTCTTTCTTTCTACTCATCTTTTGTGGTTTATCCAACTCGACTGGTTCAATGATTTCAGGATCCAGCTCTAGATTCACCATCTTATGTTCCTTCATCTCAGGTTCGGAAATGGAGACCTTTGGAGACCCTCTGTTCACCTTTGGAGATTGGTCTCCTTTCACTTTTCCCTTAGACTTAAACCTCTTCCGAGTATCCTTCTCTGCCTTTTTCTCTTGTTTAACTTTTTGCAATTGTTCTTCTTGTTCACGTTTCTGTTCTGCTATGACTTCCTCGAAAGTCTTCTCCTTCATGGTGAATGCCGAGATCAAGTAAATGAGCACAGCCGAGACCACGAACACCACTGTGCCAATTAAAGCCACCTGTAGCTCCATTATTCCTCTACCCTCTTCTACTATTCAGGAATAATATCTTTACTGGCCTAATATCGTAACTGTAGACTCAAGAAATATCTTCAATATATCGAATATTGCACAAACATTCAATGGCTGGTCTTTTGCACATGCAAAGATGACTACTTGGCCTCAATGCAGAATGCACAGCGTTGTTAATTACAGGTACCTGTAAAAGAGTTAATTACAATTTTAATTATAAAATAACATGAGAATATAAATGGTAAAAATATATGTAACGGTACTTCAAAAAGGTATTACTTGTTTATAAATATATGTAACGGTACTTCAAAACGGTATTACTTGTTTATAAATATATGTAACGGTACTTCAAAAAGGTATTACTTGTTTATAAATATATGTAACAGTACTTCAAAAAGGTATTACTTGTTTATAAATATATGTAACTGTACTTCAAAAAGGTATTACTTGTTTATAAATATATGTAACGGTACTTCAAAAAGGTATTACTTGTTTATAAATATATGTAACAGTACTTCAAAAAGGTATTACTAGTTTATAAATATATGTAACGGTACTTCAAAAAGGTATTACTTGTTTATAAATATATGTAACGGTACTTCAAAAAGGTATTACTTGTTTATAAATATATGTAACGGTACTTCAAAAAGGTATTACTTGTTTATAAATATATGTAACGGTACTTCAAAAAGGTATTACTTGTTTATAAATATATGTAACGGTACTTCAAAAAGGTATTACTTGTTTATAATTTATTTATAAATATATGTAACGGTACTTCAAAAAGGTATTACTTGTTTATAAATATATGTAACGGTACTTCAAAAAGGTATTACTTGTTTATAAATATATCTTACAACTTATTAATCTATCTAAATATGCTCAAGACAACGTTAAACACAATTTAATTTTTTTAAAGACTCGTTTTCTATAGTATTCTTTTCTTTCATAGATTTCATCCAAATTTACATATAATGCAGGAACTTTTATGATGATTTCAAAACATTAGGTACTTTGTACATGTAATCAAGTGCAGTATTTCGAATAACTAGAAATTGTTTTTGAAAAAAAAGTGTATCCTCACTCACTGTTTCTTCAGTGAAGTAATAAAAGCATGTAAGTGGGGTATATGAAGTCATTGCAATAAAAAGGCTATGTAGTATTATGAAATTTTGGAGACAAAGCATGGACAAGCTTTGTGTTATAAAAAATGTTGAAATGGCTGTAAATCCGCACAAAATCATCCAATAGGAATGGGATTACAGTTATGCACAACTAGACATCTGATTATGCTGGTGCTTCATGCCAAGCTTGGGGAAAATTATGTTATGTTATATTTTGGGTTTTACGCCTGCATCAGCATCATTTTGGGCTATATCGCCGGCGGGCAGTTTACCTAACAACACCATTCCTGGGCAGGCTCCAGCGTTTAACCAGTACTTGGGTGCACCAACCTCCGTAAGAAACTGCCAACTTTTTCATATAAATGAGACACGGTCTGAGCGGGGCTCGAACCCGTGAGCTTGGGAAAAGCAAAAGGCATTTTGTAGTTGAAAGTTCAGAATTTCGAAAACTAATGTTGATCACACCCACCATTATGGTGCCAAGAAGTTCACCTTTATGTGGGCAATTTTATATTTTCAGCTAAAATCTTTGTAACAAAAACATTAAATAGATGTGTAAGTTTCACGTATATATTTTATGTCATTACATCAAAAGCTAACACAAAATTTGCAGCATCAAATGGTCATAGAATGTTTCAAAAAGCTCAATTAAATTGTTTATCTGAAACAGTAAGAAATAGTTAAAAAAAATTGTAAATTTATTTTACAACGATTGTGAAGCAAGTTTTAGCAACTTATATATAAATATTAATCACTCTCGTTGGCGTGGATGAAAGCATATATGTGGTCATTCGTGTGGGAGAAAACCGGAGAAAACCCACCTGACCGATCTGGCGACCACCGTACCATCTCACATACTTCCCGGTCTGAGGATGGAACCCGGGTTGCATTGGTGAGAAGCAAGCGCGCTAACCACTGCGCTAATCGGACAGCCGGACAGAAATAGAGTTGTCGCCACAATTTTATTCTATGTTCAAAATAATTTCATATACCTTAGGTATTTGGGTAAAAACCCATAAATACGAAATAATTTGCCTATATACACCAACATTAAGTTGACCAGCTTCTAGGTCACAAAATATGCATACCAACAACTCATCAACACTTTGAGAATGTCTGAAGATGAATCGCACATCATAAATTAGTGCAAGTACAATCTTGTTGAAGAGTTAACGCATGCAGAAAGATGTACAGAGGAAACTACATGTATGGTAAACGTTAAAAATAAATATACTAATATAGTAAATCCGTATTTCTTTTTGCGAACAGAGATATAATTATTGCTAACTGAACAAGTAAACTCAAGCATTTGTTGATAAATGATAACAAAAAAAGCCATGTGTGATTAAGTTTCACCCGTTATTTCGATATGGATCATGTCTGGGGTTGGTTTTAGATTTGTACATACATAATATGACAAAAGATCCACAAATCATCAAAGTTTTGAATTGGAAATACATGTAAAGTAAAATGTACAACAATGAGACACTATCTTGTGGTTCAATTGTAGTGTTATAATGGGCTGTCAGTAAAAGTTCATGCAAATCATCAACATTTACAACTGGAAAGTTTAAAGCGACACTACATCAGTGAAAAAACAAATTTCTACAGAATGTAATTTCCTATTATATGGTATAATTTCCCCCCAAATATTTTCCTCACAAACTGAATATTTCAACAAATAAACACCACAAACTGAATATTTCAACAAATAAACAAACATCGTATACGCGGTTTGTTGACATAACAAAATAATGTAAACATTCATGCGTAATACAACTAGTGTATCCTGAATAACACAATTTATGGTACAGATTTACTGTTATATCACATTTGTGCCTATGCATATTTATTTGTAGACTAAACTTAGTCAAACTATCTCTAAACGACAGTATCACACATTTAGTATCGACTCCAATGACAAACAGGAGCATGGATGAACGTTATATGAAATCCTACTTTCACTTTTGAAAGTTTGTAAACCACAAAAACACTGTTTATTGATTCATTGTTAGTGTTTGAATGTATTCGGAAGAATTTGTAGCGAAAAAATGCATTTTAATTGCTTTTTGCGATATAATGTCGCTTTAACCGTTTCCCCCCAATATTACCAAGTGCACATAGATTGAATGATGCACTATTGTGCAACCTAAGTTAACTGCCATTGATACGATCGATACAGTGCAGTCATACACATGTATGTACAAGCATGTATGGAATAAGAATCCATCTCTATGTGAAGGTTAACAGGGGCCGTGAAGAACAGGGTTCTTGGAAATGCTTCATCTCACATATTTATAAGCATTATTACATTTCGCAGATGAATACATGAACAAATTTTATTTCATATGCGGAGAACTTGAAGCACAGGGCACATGCTATAGGGAGACAGGGCACATGCTATATGGCGACAGGGTACATGCTATAGGGAGACAGGGCAAATGCTATAGGGAGACAGGGCACATGCTATAGGGAGACAGGGCACATGCTATAGGGAGACAGGGCACATGCTATAGGGAGACAGGGTACATGCTATAGGGAGACAGGGCACATGCTATAGGGAGACAGGGCACATGCTATATGGAGACAGGGCACACTAAGGGGACAGGGCACACGCTATAGGGAGACAGGGCACACGCTATAGGGAGACAGGGCACATGCTATAGGGAGACAGGGCACATGCTATAGGGAGACAGGGCACATGCTATAGGGAGACAGGTACATGCTATAGGGAGACAGGGCACATGCTATAGGAGACAGGGCACATGCTATATGGCAACAGGGCGCATGCTACAGGGAGACAGGGCACATGCTATATGGCACAGTACATCTATAGGAGACAGGGCACATGCTATAAGGGAGACAGGGCACATGCTATAGGGAGACAGGGCACATGCTATAGGGAGACAGGGCACATGCTATAGGGAGACAGGGCACATGCTATAGGGAGACAGGGCACATGCTATAGGGAGACAGGGCACATGCTATAGGGAGACAGGGCACACGCTATAGGGAGACAGGGCACATGCTATAGGGAGACAGGGCACATGCTATAGCCTATAGGGAGACGGGGCTATCAAAATATGCAATACACATAACCAATCAGCGACATTGGTTTAAAATCTTCACATTGTACTATTACTATCAACAGAATTAGTGCTTTTACATTAAACCAAATTATCAGTGTTCTTTCACACGATGTTAATGCCAATAAAATAATATGTTCATATTACTAGATAGGTCAGGCATGTAGTATGTTAACTTATAGTAGTACAATGTACTGGCAAGTGTAAACTTATATTTGGAAGGTCGTATTTAATGTCAAAACACAACAGTTTGAATATAATGTTTGTGCACATTTAATTAGTACTGGTGCGGTTAGTAAACAGCTACACAACTAATTTATGTACATCTGCAACTAAGGTTGCTGCATGAAAACACATTATTTCAAACAGAATATATTTGATCATGACTCCACATGTTTCAAAATATGCTTAAAGCAACTTCCTGTTTGACATTATTCAATAATACCTCCGACATAAACCAGGAATTCACAATGTACATGTGCACATTTTTCAGCAAACTTCAGTAACATTTTAATCAAAATATTTGGACATTGATTGGCAAACACAATAGTTTCCATATTGCAGCAGTTGTTTGTCATATTGGTTTCAATAAGCATGCGTGTGTGTACATGCTTAAATTGTGGACCCAACTGCAGCCCTATCTGCGACGCTACAAAGGGGTGGGGTGCTGTACAGCCTGGTGTTACCAATAATGGTGTCGTTTGGTTCAAGGGAATCAGATCTTGTATCTTGAAGGAGGTAAACCAATTAGCTGATAAAATGACAACATATCGGATTGGTTTTAACATATCGGATTGGTTTTAATATTTATAGAGAGATGTTAAGGGAGCTAAAGTGTGACGTTTAAAATTGAACAAATTTACAATGAAAGTTATTAGTATTTAAATAGCTTATTGATAAAAATGTGAATGTGTATCACAAATTATATATACAGTCAAACCTGTGTTAGTGGTCACCTCCATTAAGCAGCCAACCTGTATTAAGCAGCCAGTTTCAGGATTCCCTATATGTTGTTTTACTATACATTTGACCTCTATTAAGCAGCCACCTGTGCTAATCAGCCACTTTCTCTGACTCACTTTGCTGGCTGCTTAAGACAGGTTTGACTGTATTTGGATTTTAATTTATTACTAGAAACTTTTCTTCTATATTTAAAAAATACTGAGTTTTCCAGATCATCGTTTGTGTAGCTTCAAAGTACTACCAATATTTTAAACAGATTGATTGAACATTAGAATTCATTTTTTAAAAGTTTGTTCCAGATAGAACCGCCAACCTTTTGCAAGCCACCTGCATATGAAAGAATTGTCATCCCTGGCGGGATCCCAACCTAAAGTGATGCGCATGAGGTGCAGTTTATATGAAATCAACAAAGTTGACATTTCAGATGAGCAACACTAGTCTGTGTCTGAATGTTATTTTTAAATCTTCCTCAGGCTCACACTGTCTTACATGTGTCTCGTTTTTAGTTCAGCTGATGTCATATTGGAAATAAATTTATGCAATTTTACTGCTGATGTCATATTGGAAATAAATTTATACAATTTTACTGCTATTCGCACAGGTCGTAAAACAAAATGATTTTATTATTTTCTTTTATTTACCTTGCATCAAGCAGTAGGTATGTGGAGAAAGTAAAGAAATGTTGACTGAACGTCACTGATAATAATTACTATACTATAGGTTTTTTCTCTTTTTGTTCATAGCAATAATTAAATAAATGAAAATAATAAATGAAAACATTCACATGTCAAACTGTAAAATCATTACTGATTTCAAGAACTTCACAAATAATAAATCTTGTAATTTTCTTTCTCCAATTTTCTAACACATATACAGTTCTATTTTCTTTTTTGCATCAATAATTTAAGTTCTGTAACACATACAAAGAACTTGTCTTCATAATAATAAAACACATTTCATAATTCTTAAAATAAATTTATGTTATTTTCATTTAGCCATAATGTTGCTCAATTTTAAAAAGACATTATAAGATCATTTTTATCTTATAATTGGTTTATCCCCCTTCAAACAAGATAAGATTAATCACCTCAAACCAATCAAAACCATTATTGGTATTAAACAAACACTAGATTGTATGGTGCTGCACAGCAGTTGGGGCCCTAAACATGTGTTTGTGGGGGGGGGGGGGGGAGACCAATGTGGATAAAACGTCTCTTCCTAAATCTTCTGAAGGGAGAAGTGTCTTATCCTTATATGTTGGACCTGGCTTATGCCCTGAAGCAGATTTATTAATCAGTCAAAAATATTTTGATTAGCACATACCAGTTTGTTTGCAAAATTATGGTTGTTTAATTTAAAATAAATATTTATTTTTGGCAAATTATAATGGTACACGTCGGCAGAATGGAACGGAGCATCCATTACCAAGTGAATCACCGTTAGAAGTCGCCTTTGATCGCTATCACCAGGACTGTGAGCTCGCTCCCTATCAGTGACAAATAATAAAACGTAATATGTGTGAGAAAGTTGTCAAGTCGCTTACAGAGGTTGGAGAGATCGAGTACTGGTTCATACCCAAGAAATGAGGGTGGTTTACCCTCCACCACATCAAACTGACCTCCCAATGGCTGGTTGGTAATACAATACAATAGAAAGGAGAACAGTATGAAAATAGAAAGAAAGATTAACTATTAATTCCACCCTTAGGTTTGACAACATGCAATACATACACTAATTTCAGAGTTATTAACTCGATAGTAAATAGCACCCAAAATTAAACCGAAAGATGTAACAAGTAGCATAACTCTATTATTTTAATTGGCAGCTAAAAATCGTCCACGTCAACAGGTTTCCGACGGGAGCAAACTGACAGTAGCAAAACATCAATAGAAACTGACATGCAGTGGTCAAAAAGGCTGCGCGGCAAAACAGTGGGCAAAACAGATATATTTTAATTGAGTAATTACGTTTTAGCACCTGAGTGTGTCGATATTCTCCTGATTCATAAGGTTTTACAAAATTCACACGTCCCGGCTGTCCGCAACTTTAATGGAGGATCTTTTAACTGGCCTAGTTGAGATGTAAGAACACTTTTCATTGGCCAAACAATGACAGGTAGATTCCAGCATTTCAATTTACTCCCACCTAAGAGTGGGCGAAACGTGTGTATGTTGAGGAAATAAGTAAATGATTGAATTCAAATTAATGCAAATCAATTATTAATAATATTGTTATGATAAGCGCCACATATGACCCAATGACAATCGCAACTTCATACTACTGAGTAGATTATTTGTTTGATATACGACGGCAATCTCGAGACGTATAACAACAGACGTGACTTAGAAAGAGCGCCATCTACTGTTCAAATTTTACGCACCTGTCAATAGCCATTCTTTTGTTAGCGGTACCGGTTTCTTTGAACTTTTCTTTGGTGTTAGCCGCCTATTCAGAATAAAGAAAATGGCCCCACAGACGAAAAGAACGCTAGAAGAAGGCGAATCGCTTCTGGAAGGAGTTAAGGCAGTTGTTCTTGACATAGAGGGCACAATTACACCAATATCGTTCGTGAAGGTAAAACTATTTTATGTGTTTTTGCACATGTGATCAGTTTCCGCGTGTGTCTTTTAGAAAACTATGTTCAAGTACCATGTTTTTTGTTGAAATGCATATGTGGGACGGTTTCTAGGTAACACGTCTTGTTATCTTGTTTAGTAAAGACACGTTGATAACTTGTGTCAGGCGCTAATTTCTTTAATTTATTAACACTTATTATTTTGACAGTTTCCCAGGGGTCGTCTCAAACTGAAGAGTTTGTCTTAATCGGTGTAAGCATTACTGATTTTAAAATTACATGTGCTTTTCTACTTGTCACACATATAATGGGTTTCCATTTACATTCCACGCTGACTGTGCTTAAGATTATCTTTATGCTTTCATGTTTGTATTGAGGGGTCATCTCCCAGTTATTTATTCCAATCTCGCATATATATATATAAATTACATGAACACGAAACATCCATGGACCAGTGGTAAGAGCATCATATTTGAGTTGTCCATAATTCAATGCTGTGTGTGTTTTACATTTATTTATCGTCCATACCTTGTCCATATGAGCGACTCCTGAAGATATTAGTAATTTTTGATTTTGGAGGATAGTGCACTGATACAAAGATCTATTCCATAGTCTAAGCTGGCTTATTTATATGCATATGTAAAGCACTGACGCATGACCTCAGTTTAAAGTCTCCGTCCTAAAGTTATGTTATATTTCGGGTTTTACGCCTGCATCAGCACCATTTTGGGCTATATCGCCGGCGGACAGTTTACCTAACAACACCTTTCCTGGGCAGGCTCCTGTGGGTAACCAGTACTTGGATGCACCAACCTCCGTAAGAAACCTCCGTCCTAAAGACTCCTCAATTAGTAATATGACTCATCACTGTCTTGATAAACTGATAGCATCCAGGTGTCATTCTATAGTGTGACTTCCAGGTGTCATTCTATAGGGTGACTTCCAGGTGTCATTCTATAGGGTGACTTCCAGGTGTCATTCTATAGGGTGACTTCCAGGTGTCATTCTATAGTGTGACTTCCAGGTGTCATTCTATAGTGTGACTTCCAGGTGTCATTCTATAGGGTAACTTCCAGGTGTCATTCTATAGTGTGACTTCCAGGTGTCATTCTATAGGGTAACTTCCAGGTGTCATTCTATAGTGTGACCCTCCAGGTGTCATTCTATAGGGTGACTTCCAGGTGTCATTCTATAGGGTAACTTCCAGGTGTCATTCTATAGTGTGACTTCCAGGTGTCATTCTATAGGGTAACTTCCAGGTGTCATTCTATAGTGTGACCCTACAGGTGTCATTCTATAGGGTGACTTCCAGGTGTCATTCTATAGGGTGACTTCCAGGTGTCATTCTATAGTGTGACTTCCAGGTGTCATTCTATAGTGTGACTTCCAGGTGTCATTCTATAGGGTAACTTCCAGGTGTCATTCTATAGTGTGACTTCCAGGTGTCATTCTATAGGGTAACTTCCAGGTGTCATTCTATAGTGTGACCCTCCAGGTGTCATTCTATAGGGTGACTTCCAGGTGTCATTCTATAGGGTAACTTCCAGGTGTCATTCTATAGTGTGACTTCCAGGTGTCATTCTATAGGGTAACTTCCAGGTGTCATTCTATAGTGTGACCCTACAGGTGTCATTCTATAGGGTGACTTCCAGGTGTCATTCTATAGGGTAACTTCCAGGTGTCATTCTATAGGGTGACTTCCAGGTGTCATTCTATAGGGTAACTTCCAGGTGTCATTCTATAGGGTAACTTCCAGGTGTCATTCTATAGTGTGACTGGGACGAAATAGTCGCCCTATGGACCCTGACTTCCCTAAGAAAAAAGACCATTTGTTTTTATTTTACAATTTTCATACCAAATATTGTCCAATAAGATACACTGGCCCATTATAACCCGTTCCTTCTATTCAAAATTGTGACTTTTGACCCTATTTTGTTGAAATTTATTAAATAGCACAATTTAAGTGTGAAATCACGCACTCCCTCACTTCTCCCAAACATGACCTAGAATGAGCCCTGGCATCAACTGGGTCTCTGTCCCCCACATCTTGTCACTTCCACTGTAGTAACGTTTACAGGGCGTTCATAATGACGCTTGTTTGATTCATGGTTCAAATTCAATTTTATTTATTCTCTCGGGTCGTACACAATGACACTTGTGAAAATACCTTGCACGTCAACTTTGGCCTGTCGAGTGTCAATCAAAATTTTTTCAGCGGGGTAAAATACGATCGGAGGGTGCAGAGTCCTTCTATATGCAGTAACTCCGCCTACGGCCAATGAATGACGGTATTGCAATAATGAGTCTGGAGCACGATATTAAAATGCTAGTGGTATGATGCTAAATTAATAAATATTCATGACTGGTCAAACGCATCTTAATATATTTTCTCGGCTGTGTAATTATCCTAATCGGCCTGCCTGCG
Organism: Archivesica marissinica; assembly: GCA_014843695.1. NCBI lineage: Eukaryota > Metazoa > Mollusca > Bivalvia > Venerida > Vesicomyidae > Archivesica > Archivesica marissinica. The sequence continues at coordinate 94,382,798 of CM026404.1, read as the reverse complement.
AGGTCAAATACCATCGGAGGGGGTGGAGTCTGTCTAAAAATATATGTCATAACAATTTTTGTTATATTTTGTGGATATCACTTGATTTCAAAATTATTCAAATTATATAATATTAACTTTTGTAAGTCACATAAACATGTTCTCAAGTAGATGTTATGCTACAGAGTTCACAAGGACATGTGGGGAGTTCTAGCTATTGTCATCTCACATGCTAAGACTATGATTAATATAATTTTCAGGATAAATTATACCCTTATGTGACAGAGAACTTGGAGTCTTACCTTTCTGCCAGATACGAAGAAGAAGAAACGCAAGCCGACATTTCTGCTCTGAGAGATCTGGTAAGAAAAAACACCATTTTAATTAGTGCTAGAAAGATGATGTACCTTTTTCCCACCATAGAGACGTAAGTCTATGCTTATTCCATCTCCATACATACGGCAGCCATTTACTATCATTACCGTACATACTCGCCTATAAAACGAGAATTTTATCCCCATATTTTGGTCTTAAGACTTGGGGATCCATCTTATAAGCAGATACTACGCGCCAACCACATATTTCAGAGGTGAAAATTACCTATTCGGCAGTTTAAATTGCCGACTAGCTTCTTTTTTTTGATGATGATTGAGCTTATTTACCCTCGCCGCCGGCGAACCATATAGGCGAGCGTTCTTCTTTTGTTTGATGATGATTGAGCTTATTTACCCTCGCCACCGGCGAACCATATGGTCAGCCAGACTCCCTTTTATTGAATTTTTTTTATCCCATTAAAACATTTTAATGTTCTTTAATTATAATAATTATAATCAAATATAATTAGCATGCTTTTTATATTTCATTCAAGCACATTTATTTTAGATGAGATCATATATCATTTGTAGGAATATTATGCAACAGTAAATAAATACAAATTGAGCCGACTTTTAGGTAGTTATTGTGGTATTGACAAATGTATAGATATTTACAGGTGGAAAGCTGAATGGATGTAATTCTATCCTTGATGGCCAGATCATGTATGTAGACATGTCAAATGTCATGGACAGCATCTATTTGCAGAATAAACTCGCATATAAGCATTTATAGGTTAAAGTGACCCAAAACGGCAATGTCTTTTGTTAAACAGATATTTATAAACATTGAAGCTGACAATGGTAACAATTATTGTTCTCCGCTTGTGTCTGTCAATTAGACTGTATTACTCAATTTGTAGCACATGAAAGGAAAGATAATGTAATTATGAGCAAGCTGCCAATACCTGTCAATTGTTGCATAGAGGCAAATCAAGACAATTATTCGCACCTCCATGTCTGCATGGGACCATTCATTTGTGTTATAGAGTGGTGGAACCTATGCTCGGCGTATTCCTATGCTCGGCATATTTTTTCCATTTACGTCCGTATTTAAAATATTTAAATAGTTTTAACCTATTTTCGCTGACAGAGGTGAAGCATGGTTCAATAGCATTCCGTTGTGCGTACCGGTAGTCTAATGCAACTGTCACCTGACTGGTTCAGTAGCCGAATATAAACAGACAACTTGTTGGGACATTTTTTTCCACCGAAATGATGCGGTTTATGAGCATTTCAGGTAGCTATCCTAATTGGGAAAAATAATATATTCAACATTTACCTGTGTATAAATAAAAAATTTCATGTATGCCATGCATAGGTGCCCTAAAGTATCTAGTTTCCCATGGAAACAGGTGCTGTTGCTATAGCTGTATTGAGGCGCATGGTCACGTAATGAAGCTAACATTTTCAACAACATTTTTTTTGAAAGTTGTGTTCACGACTTAAGAAAATAATAATACACGGCAAATGCCTTTAACTTTTTGATATGTAGGATTTACGCCGAGCATAGGTTCCACCACTCTATTTGTAGGATTTACGCCGAGCATAGGTTCCACCACTCTATTTGTAGGATTTACGCCGAGCATAGGTTCCACCACTCTATTTGTAGGATTTACGCCGAGCATAGGTTCCACCACTCTATTTGTAGGATTTACGCCGGCATAGGTTCCACCACTCTATTTGTAGGATTTACGCGCATAGGTTCCACCACTCTATTTGTAGGATTTACGCCGAGCATAGGTTCCACCACTCTATTTGTAGGATTTACGCGAGCATAGGTTCCACCACTCTATATGTAGGATTTACGCATAGGTTCCACCACTCTATTTGTAGGATTTACGCCGAGCATAGGTTCCACCACTCTATATGTAGGATTTACGCCGAGCATAGGTTCCACCACTCTATTTGTAGGATTTACGCGAGCATAGGTTCCACCACTCTATTTGTAGGATTTACGCGCATAGGTTCCACCACTCTATATGTAGGATTTACGCATAGGTTCCACCACTCTATTTGTAGGATTTACGCGATAGGTTCCACCACTCTATATGTAGGATTTACGCATAGGTTCCACCACTCTATTTGTAGGATTTACGCATAGGTTCCACCACTCTATTTGTAGGATTTACGCATAGGTTCCACCACTCTATTTGTAGGATTTACGCGCATAGGTTCCACCACTCTATTTGTAGGATTTACGCATAGGTTCCACCACTCTATTTGTAGGATTTACGCATAGGTTCCACCACTCTATTTGTAGGATTTACGCATAGGTTCCACCACTCTATTTGTAGGATTTACGCATAGGTTCCACCACTCTATTTGTAGGATTTACGCCGAGCATAGGTTCCACCACTCTATTTGTAGGATTTACGCATAGGTTCCACCACTCTATTTGTAGGATTTACGCGATAGGTTCCACCACTCTATTTGTAGGATTTACGCATAGGTTCCACCACTCTATTTGTAGGATTTACGCATAGGTTCCACCACTCTATTTGTAGGATTTACGCATAGGTTCCACCACTCTATTTGTAGGATTTACGCATAGGTTCCACCACTCTATTTGTAGGATTTACGCATAGGTTCCACCACTCTATTTGTAGGATTTACGCATAGGTTCCACCACTCTATTTGTAGGATTTACGCATAGGTTCCACCACTCTATTTGTAGGATTTACGCATAGGTTCCACCACTCTATTTGTAGGATTTACGCATAGGTTCCACCACTCTATTTGTAGGATTTACGCATAGGTTCCACCACTCTATTTGTAGGATTTACGCATAGGTTCCACCACTCTATTTGTAGGATTTACGCATAGGTTCCACCACTCTATTTGTAGGATTTACGCATAGGTTCC
>CM026404.1:94302833-94378583 GCA_014843695.1 Archivesica marissinica | reverse complement strand
TTATATTACTTAACAGTTATAAATTCTCAGAATAATCTATCGTTATATTACTTAACAGTTATAAATTCTCAGAATAATCTATCGTTATATTACTTAACAGTTATAAATTCTCAGAATAATCTATCGTTATATTACTTAACAGTTATAAATTCTCAGAATAATCTATCGTTATATTACTTAACAGTTATAAATTCTCAGAATAATCTATCGTTTAATTACTTAATAGTATAATTCTCGGAATTTCAACATGCTCTAATGGACAGAATGTATGGTAGTTATTTCCAACAATTTCATTTCAGAATATTTGAAGATGTAGCACCGGTGTTACAACAGTTAGCGGAGGAAGATTTCATGTTGTACATATATTCATCAGGCAGCGTAGAGGCTCAGAACCTGCTACTGTCCCACTCAACAGACGGTGACATTACAGATGTATGTTTCATTACAATATAGGTTTTCATAATCTGATGGTATTATAAACATAATAAACACTGAACATTTATCATAAAACCAGGTGACATTACAGATGTATGTTTCATTACACGTAGCTATATCTACATGTATCATATTTGTGTCATATTACATATATTACATATTATTCGTATTACATATATTATATACATGTATGTTTGGTTGCAACATTTATGATACATGTATGTTTGGTTGCAATATTTATCATGTGGCGGTATGTATGTTACATGTATGTTTGGTTGCAATTTTTATCATGTGGTGGTATGTATGGTACATGTATGTTTGGTTGCACTATTTATCATGTGGCGGTGTGTATGGTATATGTATGTTTGGTTGCAATATTTATCATAATGTGGTGGTATGTATGGTATAACAAAACAAAATGTATGTTTGGTTGCAATATTTATCATAATGTGGTGGTATGTATGTTTGGTTGCAATATTTATCATAATGTGGTGGTATGTATGTTTGGTTGCAATATTTATCATAATGTGGTGGTATGTATGTTTGGTTGCAATATTTATCATGTGGTGGTGTGTATGTTACATGCATGTTTGGTTGCAATATTTATCATGTGGCGGTGTGTATGTTACATGCATGTTTGGTTGCAATATTTATCATAATGTGGTGGTATGTATGGTATATGTATGTTTGGTTGCAATATTTATCATAATGTGGTGGTATGTATGGTATATGTATGTTTGGTTGCAATATTTATCATGTGGCGGTGTGTATGTTACATGTATGTTTGGTTGCAATATTTATCATAATGTGGTGGTATGTATGGTATATGTATGTTTGGTTGCAATATTTATCATAATGTGGTGGTATGTATGTTTGGTTGCAATATTTATCATAATGTGGTGGTATGTATGTTTGGTTGCAATATTTATCATAATGTGGTGGTATGTATGTTTGGTTGCAATATTTATCATAATGTGGTGGTATGTATGTTTGGTTGCAATATTTATCATGTGGCGGTGTGTATGTTACATGCATGTTTGGTTGCAATATTTATCATGTGGCGGTGTGTATGTTACATGCATGTTTGGTTGCACTATATCTACCACATGTATCATCAACAGGTTGTATTACAGACCAGAAAACATGAAGTATCAGGAAATTGTTTCAATATTTTCTCAAACGCTGAAAACTATTGTTACATAATTTTATACCAATATTTGTTTCAAATTGTACGGCTATTTCCCACGAATTGAAAATCAATTTATGATTTATATTATCTTCATTTGCATATAGATGTTCACTGGTTTCTTCGATACAACTCATGGTGCAAAAACAGACTGTGAAAGCTATAAGAAAATTAGAAAAGAAATCTCGGATGATATTGAAAACCAAGAAGTGTTATTTCTGACAGACGATCCTCGAGGTTAGTAGCTATTTGTTATGTAAGGACAGCAAACATAGATGTTGGATAACCAGGTCGTGTATGACGTGTGTCCCACCTTGTAATTATAGCCACCAGTGTTCCAGCTCGACATTTACTGAGCCGTCTTATACAATTTACATAATTGGCGCCATGTTTCTTTTGTTTATCTTCTATTTTCATTTTTATATACCCACAATTCTGCAATCGGTTCATACAATTATTATGCCCTCAGATACAAACTACAGTCAAACCTGTGTTAGTGATCACCTCCATTAAGCAGCCAACCTATATTAAGCAGCCAGTTTCCAGAGTCCCAATATGTTGTTTTATTATACATTTGACCTATTAAGCAACCACTTTCTATGATTGCCTTGGCTGGCAGCTTAACACAGGTTTGACTGTATATGAGGCTAATTTGGAGTCGCACATGTCGGTCTGTCCATTTTTCAGTATCCAATTGAAACCAAAAGAAAGTCAATTCTCTATATAATATATAATCACCAAGCCAGCACATGGTTTCCTGTATCAAAGCAGCGTCTGCAGGTATTCATCGGCTTCAGTGATAGCTCTACTTTTATTACGAAATCTTGTAATACTTGTTGAGCGAGTCGAGGTCATCACGATTAAATCATGTTTCACAATACTCGCCCACCCATGTCAGCTGGTGTACAACTGGAGAAAATTGTCATGTGTTTTGTATTAATGACAGAGGCACAAGCAGCGTGTGAGGCTGGCTGGCAAGCAGTGTTGGTGGACAGATCTATGGAACAGGAAGGCAGTATTGAACTTACAGCCGCACACAGACAAAACTTCATGGTGTTGAACAACCTCAATGATCTGTTTGGTGAAGACGACGAGGAGGAGGATGCTTATGTAGGGGTATGCTAACATTTCTTCAGACTGGCAGACCCATTGAGCCTGTCGCCAAGATGTTTGTGTGAGGGATGCACTTATTTAATTGTCGGCCATCTTGTTTTGAGTCCTGGGAGGTATTTTCAGTACCTAATATTTTGAAAAACTAGCACTCCAAACATGGGGGGGTGGGGAAATGCGACGTCCTGATTGGATGTAGCGTTTGAGGTATGCTATAAACAATTCCTGACAGCCAATAAGAAACCCACTCTTGTTTCCTTGTAGTTACGTGTGATAGTTGTGATGCAGATACAAATTGTACCAGTCTGCTAATCTCTAATTTTTCAGAAATTGTCCAGAAAGGTGTTTATTGATTTTAGTTTGCTATTGAAATTACTACATTTACGACAAAATACAGAAATACTGATCTATGTAAAATACATGTTTCAATTGTTTGTGTTGTATCTGTATAGGTTAAACGACCAAGGATGACGGGTAATGGAGAATTTGATGGTGAGGAGGATGATGAAGATGATGATGATGAGCCAGAGGATGTAGATGATGATGATGATCCAGAGATTGTAGAAGATGATGAAGTTGAGGGTGAGGAGGGAGCTGAAGAGGAGGAAGCTTGAAATGGCTGAATTAACAAAATTACTTTTAACTTTGTTTTCGGACAGCGGTTAACAATCGAGTGAGAAATTCAAAATGGCATAGTTAACACCGAGTATTCGGGGCAGTGTGCAACACATATTCAAAGTCAACTTAGCCGAGTACCCGAAACATGTCGTAATTTATTTTGGGCGTGGCTGGCATCATCGACATGTCGACAAGACTTGAAGAGATTTGTTTGAAAATGTACAATATTTTCTTCGCGGATTACATACACAATTGCCTCTTCAGCAAGGATAAACAATCGTTAATATTCATGTAATTACCAGTTGGTTTTACAATCGTGTGTGAAAAGGACGTGAATCGTACCCTAGAGTACGACTGATCTCATATACTATGTTCATCATCAGATTCAGTGCTTCATATTTCATTATTTACGATAATATGATTATATTCTATATTGGTCCGAAGGCCAATCAATCGTAGTTTGCAGCATTTCATAGTACTACTGGTATGCCATATTGGTCCAAAGTCTAATTATTTATGTACCACCACCAATAACGTGTCAAATACTGATGTCCATGTGTGTTGGATAATGTGTTGATAACTTTGTTAAGATCGATACGTAATTGAGTGATTGGTCAATAATAACGTACAGTTCACACATTACTGTATGCACAGTCTAAAATGTATTACGAGCATGGTTTTGTTTTGTAATGTGCAACACATGTTTTACGACCTGTCTTGTACATTTTTATGCCAGTTCTTAAATCGCGTTTTTAGTTGATCAAATTGAGTTTGAAAGTAACTAAATATGGGCTTTATGGAAAGCTTATTGGTTCGTACAGATGAAAACGGTCGATGGAACTGTTTCTTGCCAAGTTGACACATTCATATGTGGAGTTAACCCCTTCCTTCATAGAAGCAACTCTTGACGCCATTACCAATACAACATACATTGACAATGTAGTAGCCAAACCAATGTTCATAATTAAGGCCAGAATCTCATGTAGTCCCAGTAATATCTATTGTGGTGGGATAGATATGGCGAGTACTTATCCACTGTATGATAGCTAAATGGCTGTCGTTTGTATGGAGATATAATAATATATTAACCTAAATCTCTATGAAGGAAAGGGTTAATGAAAGAATGAAAGAAAACCGTCGTATATCGTGATCAATATGATATTTCTTGTACACTTCTCATACCATTTCTTGTTTGTATTATCCAGAATATCAGGGATTTTGTTGTGGCTGCATGAATCACTGACTGGTCCTAGTCAATGTACGTCTCACTGACTGGTCCTAGTCAATGTACGTTTCACTGACTGGTCCTAGTCAATGTACGTTTCACCGACTGGTCCTAGTCAATGTACGTTTCACTGACTGGTCCTAGTCAATGTACGTTTCACTGACTGGTCCTAGTCAATGTACGTTTCACTGACTGGTCCTAGTCAATGTACGTCTCACTGACTGGTCCTAGTCGATGTATGTTTCACTGACTGGTCCAAGTCAATGTACGTCTCACTGACTGGTCCTAGTCAATGTACGTTTCACTGACTGGTCCTAGTCAATGTATGTTTCACTGACTGGTCCTAGTCGATGTACGTCTCACTGACTGGTCCTAGTCAATTTATGTTTCACTGACTGGTCCTAGTCGATGTACGTCTCACTGACTGGTCCTAGTCGATGTCTGTTTCACTGACTGGTCCTAGTCAATGTACGTTTCACTGACTGGTCCTAGTCAATGTACGTCTCACTGACTGGTCCTAGTCGATGTATGTTTCACTGACTGGTCCTAGTCAATGTACGTCTCACTGACTGGTCCTAGTCAATGTACGTCTCACTGACTGGTCCTAGTCAATGTACGTCTCACTGACTGGTTCTAGCTCCTGTCTTTGACTGGTTCTAGCTCGTGTCTTGGACTGGTTCTAGCTCGTGTCTTTGACTGGTTCTAGCTCGTGTCTTTGACTGGTTCTAGCTCGTGTCTTTGACTGGTTCTAGCTCGTGCCTTTGACTGGTTCTAGCTTGTGTCTTTGACTGGTTCTAGCTCGTGTTTTTGACTGGTTCTAGCTCGTGTTTTTGACTGGTTCTAGCTCGTGCCTTTGACTGGTTCTAGCTCGTGTCTTGGACTGGTTCTAGCTCGTGCCTTGGACTGGTTCTAGCTCGTGTCTTTGACTGGTTCTAGCTCGTGTCTTTGACTGGTTCTAGCTCGTGTCTTTGACTGGTTCTAGCTCGTGCCTTGGACTGGTTCTAGCTCGTGTTTTTGACTGGTTCTAGCTTGTGTCTTTGACTGGTTCTAGCTCGTGTCTTGGACTGGTTCTAGCTCGTGTCTTTGACTGGTTCTAGCTCGTGTCTTTGACTGGTTCTAGCTCGTGTCTTTGACTGGTTCTAGCTCGTGCCTTGGACTGGTTCTAGCTCGTGTCTTTGACTGGTTCTAGCTCGTGTCTTGGACTGGTTCTAGCTCGTGTCTTTGACTGGTTCTAGCTCCTGTCTTTGACTGGTTCTAGCTCGTGTCTTGGACTGGTTCTAGCTCGTGTCTTTGACTGGTTCTAGCTCATGTTTTTGACTAGTTCTAGCTCGTGTCTTTGACTGGTTCTAGCTCGTGCCTTTGACTGGTTCTAGCTCGTGTCTTTGACTGGTTCTAGCTCGTGTCTTTGACTGGTTCTAGCTCGTGTCTTTGACTGGTTCTAGCTCATGCCTTGGACTGGTTCTAGCTCGTGTCTTGGACTGGTTCTAGCTCGTGTCTTTGACTTGTTCTAGCTCGTGTCTTTGACTGGTTCTAGCTCGTGCCTTGGACTGGTTCTAGCTCGTGTTTTTGACTGGTTCTAGCTCGTGTCTTTGACTTGTTCTAGCTTGTGTCTTGGACTGGTTCTAGCTCGTGTTTTTGACTGGTTCTAGCTCGTGTCTTTGACTGGTTCTAGCTCGTGTCTTTGACTGGTTCTAGCTCGTGTCTTGGACTGGTTCTAGCTCGTGTCTTTGACTGGTTCTAGCTCGTGTCTTGGACTGGTTCTAGCTCGTGTCTTTGACTGGTTCTAGCTCGTGTCTTTGACTGGTTCTAGCTCGTGCCTTGGACTGGTTCTAGCTCGTGTTTTTGACTGGTTCTAGCTCGTGTCTTTGACTGGTTCTAGCTCGTGTCTTGGACTGGTTCTAGCTCCTGTCTTTGACTGGTTCTAGCTCGTGTCTTGGACTGGTTCTAGCTCGTGTCTTTGACTGGTTCTAGGTCGTGCCTTTGACTGGTTCTAGCTCGTGCCTTTGACTGGTTCTAGCTCGTGCCTTTGACTGGGTCTAGCTCGTGTCTTGGACTGGTTCTAGCTCGTGTCTTTGACTGGTTCTAGCTCGTGTCTTTGACTGGTTCTAGCTCGTGCCTTTGACTGGTTCTAGCTCGTGCCTTTGACTCGTGTCTTTGACTGGTTCTAGCTCGTGTCTTTGACTGGTTCTAGCTCGTGTCTTGGACTGGTTCTAGCTCGTGTCTTGGACTGGTTCTAGCTCGTGTCTTTGACTGGTTCTAGGTCGTGCCTTTGACTGGTTCTAGCTCGTGCCTTTGACTGGTTCTAGCTCGTGTCTTGGACTGGTTCTAGCTCGTGTCTTTGACTGGTTCTAGCTCGTGTTTTTGACTGGTTCTAGCTCGTGTCTTTGACTGGTTCTAGCTCGTGCCTTTGACTGGTTCTAGCTCGTGTCTTTGACTGGTTCTAGCTCGTGTCTTTGACTGGTTCTAGCTCGTGTCTTTGACTGGTTCTAGCTCGTGTCTTTGACTGGTTCTAGCTCGTGCCTTGGACTGGTTCTAGCTCGTGTTTTTGACTGGTTCTAGCTCGTGTCTTTGACTGGTTCTAGCTCGTGTCTTGGACTGGTTCTAGCTCGTGTCTTGGACTGGTTCTAGCTCGTGTCTTTGACTGGTTCTAGCTCGTGCCTTGGACTGGTTCTAGCTTGTGTCTTTGACTGGTTCTAGCGCGTGTCTTTGACTGGTTCTAGCTCGTGTCTTGGACTGGTTCTAGCTCGTGTCTTTGACTGGTTCTAGCTCCTGTCTTTGACTGGTATTTACATGTAGTTTGTGTTATTTGACAGTTGAGGTATTTTGTTATAATGTTCATGTGTTTGTTTGACTGATCCTAGTTCATGTATTTTGACTGGTATCTAGTTCATGTATTTTGACTGGTATCTAGTTCATGTATTTTGACTGGTATCTAGTTCATGTATTTTGACTGGTATCTAGTTCATGTATTTTGACTGGTATCTAGTTCATGTATTTTGACTGGTATCTAGATCATGTATTTTGACTGGTATCTAGTTAATGTATTTTGACTGGTATCTAGTTCACCTTTTAAGAGCACTTCATTTTAAAGGCTTTAGTGGTGTAGCACTAACTTTGGTTCTGTTTTATTCTTAAATGTACGATGTTTATTTGCACACAAAGTGTTCAAACTATAACGGCCAATCGGGTAAAACCTTCTGAAAACAACACTGCATTTAACCTTTATTTGCTTTACATTTGTTATATTTCTATACATTGAGGTGCTTTTTGCAGTAATTTTACCTGTACTTAATAACGGAAGTTGGTACCTGTACGTGGAGTTGAAACTGTTCTTGCTTGGGGTTCCACGTTCACTGAAAATGTTAATATAAAATGAAACAGTCCGTTCTACTATTAAACAGTATGGAATGTATTATGAATGCACGATGGTTTGTCTCGATGAATAATCGGTGCTTCTGGTACTTTGAAATTACCTTTCTTATAAAAAACTAAATTATACGTGTGCATTGTCACATATCTGCTGTTTTCTGGAATTGCACACAATCGTATTTATTTTGAGTGTGAAACTTTAATTTAATAACTTGTCTAATTGTAAATATGGGTAATTTTTAAATATGAATGAATTTTGTTGTAATGATTTACGTACCTTTTTTTTTTTTTTACTATGTTGGCATGCGGTTTTTAAAAAAATTGTTTTTCTTTTGTTTCGTAAATGTTAAACCAAGCACATAAAGTACCAAATTCTACACGAAGGTGTTCGACTGCTTTATAGCAGATGGAACATCCAGTCTAGTAGATATTATGTATATAGATCTTGTCGTGTTTTTGTGTGACTGTGTATTATACTGATGTCTCATGTAGATAGGATTCGTGTTGCATATATATACAAAAACATTGTGTTGTGTCCTACGTATTATCGTATTTAGAGTGTTCCAACTGTATTCAGCAGATTTGCCTCGGAATCATTCCGAAATGTAAAAATGCAGTTGCCTTCGAATAGCTGGTATTACTTTCCCAATGCACTAGTTCTTCAAACCGGCCAGCATTCGGTACTAGTTAAATTAATCGGATAGCGTATACGGTACTAGTTAATCAACCGGATAGCATAAAGTACTAGTTGACCAACCGGACATCATAAAGTACTAGTTGATCAACCGGATAGAATAAAGTACTAGTTGACCAACCGGATAGAATAAAGTACTAGTTGACCAACCGGATAGAATAAAGTACTAGTTGACCAACCGGATAGAATAAAGTACTAGTTGATCAACCGGATATCATAAAGTACTAGTTGACCAACCAGATATCATAAAGTACTAGTTGATCAACCGGATATCATAAAGTACTAGTTGACCAACCGGATATCATAAAGTACTAGTTGACCAACCGGATATCATAAAGTACTAGTTGACCAACCGGATATCATAAAGTACTAGTTGACCAACCGAATATCATAAAGTACTAGTTGACCAACCGGATATCATAAAGTACTAGTTGACCAACCGAATATCATAAAGTACTAGTTGACCAACCAGATATCATAAAGTACTAGTTGATCAACCGGATATCATAAAGTACTAGTTGATCAACCGGATATCATAAAGTACTAGTTGATCAACCGGATATCATAAAGTACTAGTTGACCAACCGGATATCATAAAGTACTAGTTGACCAACCGGATATCATAAAGTACTAGTTGACCAACCGAATATCATAAAGTACTAGTTGACCAACCAGATATCATAAAGTACTAGTTGATCAACCGGATATCATAAAGTACTAGTTGATCAACCGGATATCATAAAGTACTAGTTGATCAACCATATAGAATAAAGTACTAGTTGACCAACCGGATATCATAAAGTACTAGTTGATCAACCGGATATCATAAAGTACTAGTTGACCAACCGGATAGAATAAAGTACTAGTTGATCAACCGGATATCATAAAGTACTAGTTGATCAACCGGATATCATAAAGTACTAGTTGATCAACCAGATATCATAAAGTACTAGTTGATCAACCGATATCATAAAGTACTAGTTGACCAACAGATATCATAAAGTACTAGTTGATCAACCAGATATCATAAAGTACTAGTTGATCAACCAGATATCATAAAGTACTAGTTGATCAACCAGATATCATAAAGTACTAGTTGATCAACCAGATATCATAAAGTACTAGTTGATCAACCAGATATCATAAAGTACTAGTTGATCAACCAGATATCATAAAGTACTAGTTGATCAACCAGATATCATAAAGTACTAGTTGATCAACCAGATATCATAAAGTACTAGTTGATCAACCAGATATCATAAAGTACTAGTTGATCAACCAGATATCATAAAGTACTAGTTGAACAACCGGATATCATAAAGTACTAGTTGATCAACCAGATATCATAAAGTACTAGTTGATCAACCGGATATCATAAAGTACTAGTTGACCAACCGGATATCATAAAGTACTAGTTGATCAACCGGATATCATAAAGTACTAGTTGATCAACCGGATATCATAAAGTACTAGTTGACCAACCGGATAGAATAAAGTACTAGTTGACCAACTGGATATCATAAAAGTACTAGTTGATCAACCGGATAGAATAAAGTACTAGTTGATCAACCGGATATCATAAAGTACTAGTTGACCAACCGGATATCATAAAGTACTAGTTGATCAACCGGATATCATAAAGTACTAGTTGATCAACCGTATAGAATAAAGTACTAGTTGATCAACCGGATAGAATAAAGTACTAGTTGATCAACCGGATAGCATAAAGTACTAGTTGATCAACCGGATAGAATAAAGTACTAGTTGGTTTTTCCTGGGTGCTTACAACAATGCTCCAAGGAGCGCATGGGGTCTCCCTCAAGCACTGTTATGTTGAAGCTGGAAAACTACTCCATAACCGTAGCTATTCTTTAGACTCCAAATCCAATCTGTTGCAATTGCCTCGAAATTATTTGTAAAACATCGGTTTCATGGAAGCTGAACAAAACAGGACAAAATGGTATTTATCTTCTATATCATTTGATTCGCAGTATTATGATGGACTGGGTTACATGTTATAATAACTAGACTGGCTCTTATAAAATTTAATTTTGTGCAACATTTCCTTGACATAGTAGCAAAAGATGCACATATACGTGACGCCTTGCTGAGGCACATATACGTGGGTTGACTTGACACCTTGCTGAGGCACATATACGTGGGTTGACTTGACACCTTGCTGAGGCACATATACGTGGGTTGACTTGACACCTTGCTGAGGCACATATACGTGGGTTGACTTGACACCTTGCTGAGGCACATATACGTGGGTTGACTTGACACCTTGCTGAGGCACATATACGTGGGTTGACTAGACACCTTGCTGAGGCACATATACGTGGGTTGACTTGACACCTTGCTGAGGCACATATACGTGGGTTGACTTGCTGAGGCACATATACGTGGGTTGACGAGACACCTTGCTGAGGCACATATACATGGGTTGACGAGACACCTTGCTGAGGCACATATACGTGGGTTGACTTGGACACCTTGCTGAGGCACATATACGTGGGTTGACGAGACACCTTGCTGAGGCATATATACGTGGGTTGACGAGACACCTTGCTGAGGAACATATACGTGGGTTGACTAGACACCTTTTTGAGGCACTATACGTGGGTTGACTAGACACCTTTTTGAGGCACTATACGCGACACCTTGCTGAGGCATATATACGTGGGTTGACGAGACACCTTGCTGAGGCATATATACGTGGGTTGACTTGACACCTTGCTGAGGCACATATACGTGGGTTGACGAGACACCTTGCTGAGGCACATATACGTGGGTTGACGAGACACCTTGCTGAGGCACATATACGTGGGTTGACGAGACACCTTGCTGAGGCACATAAACGTGGGTTGACTTGACACCTTGCTGAGGAACATATACGTGGGTTGACTAGACACCTTTTTGAGGCACATATACGTGACGCCTTGCTGAGGCATATATACGTGGGTTGACGAGACGCCTTGCTGAGGCATATATACGTGGGTTGACGCGACACCTTGCTGAGGAACATATACGTGGGTTGACGCGACACCTTGCTGAGGCACATGTTTTGCAAATACTGTTTATTGGAGTATTTATGAAAATGGGCAGGAATTCTTGCAGACAATTTTCATCTCTTGTACAAGTTGGATCAGTGCACAGCAAAGTTTTATCAGTTATTTGAAGGTTGATGTTGTCACGGTAACTATAAATACTATACCCATGTCTATGTAAGAATGTGTTCTGGGATCTGTGTAATTAGTCTTGTGACGAGACGTGTCAAATAAAATGTAGATGTTTTTAATTTGTCTGTTATTGTAGATGTGAAATATTGACATATTTGTTTGCTTGGGGTCCCCTGCTGCGATATGTCTAGGAGCATATGTGCAGACAGATACAGGAACAAGTACTAGGAATGTGCATATAAACACTAGACGGACCTGTCTTGGACTCCGACAGCAGAGAATAATAATCCTGTCTATACACACAATGCTGTCCAGCATTCAGATATTCATTAACTCGCTTGCTTGGTTTATTCTGTGAGACGGATCTGTAATCCAGTGGTTAACACGCTGGACTGGTAATCCAGGGATCGCAGGTTCGATCACCTGTCTGACCCTAATAAAATTAAGTCTTTCAGATGGGACTTTAAACCGAGGTCTTGTGTCGATGCTTTACACCGTGCACGTAAAAACCAGAGGAGACTGGAATGGGTCTCTGTCTGTATCATTGCACTATCCTCCAAAAATCTAAAATGAGTAATCTCTTCAGGCGGTGTCGCTCATATGGGCAACCGGTAGCGACATAAACGTAAAACACGCACACTTTGATAGCACATGGGCCAATGTTTTATTGGCTACTTACTACATGTAATTAGTTCATGCCTTACCAAACACGTTGGATCCACTATCTTGCAGCAGATAGCGTATAATGTAAATTAAATTACGTAACTTGCCTTGCCTGTCGGCACATTTCCGAAAGATCAAAAAATGAAGCTAGCATTATCATACTTTAATATTGTGAAACTTGGCCGGGAACAAAGTGATGGTGTTGCAATTAGTTGACATGTTTTATATAGAGAAGGATTCAATTGCATTGTTAGATCTAGCATGGGAACAGAGGACAGCACTCGGGAGAGATGTAAACCCCCGCACTGGTATAGATGGACAGCACTCGGGAGAGATGTAAACCCTTGCGCTGGTATAGAGGACAGCACTCGGGGAGAGATGCAAACCCTTGCGCTGGTATAGAGGACAGCACTCGGGAGAGATGTAAACCCTTGCGCTGGTATAGAGGACAGCACTCGGAGAGATGTAAACCCTTGCGCTGGTATAGAGGACAGCACTCGGGAGAGATGTAAACCCTTGCGCTGGTATATTGGACAGCACTCGGAGAGATGTAAACCCTTGTGCTGGTATAGAGGACAGCACTCGGAGAGATGTAAACCCTTGCGCTGGTATAGAGGACAGCACTCGGAGAGATGTAAACCCTTGTGCTGGTATAGAGGACAGCACTCGGGAGAGATGTAAACCCTTGCGCTGGTATAGAGGACAGCACTCGGTGAGATGTAAACCCTTGCGCTGGTATAGAGGACAGCACTCGGAGAGATGTAAACCCTTGTGCTAGATATAGAGGACAGCACTCGGAGAGATGCAAACCCTTGCGCTGGTATAGAGGACAGCACTCGGAGAGATGTAAACCCTTGCGCTGGTATAGAGGACAGCACTCGGAGAGATGTAAACCCTTGCGCTGGTATAGAGGACAGCACTCGGGAGAGATGCAAACCCATGCGCTGGTATAGAGGACAGCACTCGGGAGAGATGTAAACCCTTGCGCTGGTATAGAGGATATCACTCGGGAGAGATGTAAACCCTTGCGCTGGTATAGAGGACAGCACTCGGGGAGAGATGCAAACCCTTGCGCTGGTATAGAGGACAGCACTCGGGAGAGATGTAAACCCTTGCGCTGGTATAGAGGATAGCACTCGGGAGAGATGTAAACCCTTGCGCTGGTATAGAGGACAGCACTCGGGAGAGATGTAAACCCTTGTGCTGGTATAGAGGACAGCACTCGGAGAGATGTAAACCCTTGCGCTGGTATAGAGGATAGCACTCGGGAGAGATGTAAACCCTTGCGCTGGTATAGAGGACAGCACTCGGAGAGATGTAAACCCTTGTGCTGGTATAGAGGACAGCACTCGGGAGAGATGTAAACCCTTGCGCTGGTATAGAGGACAGCACTCGGGGAGAGATGTAAACACATGCGCTGGTATAGAGGACAGCACTCGGGAGAGATGCAAACCCTTGCGCTGGTATTTGACACAAAAACGAATGCTTTATTTTACATGACCTTGAAAGGTCAATGGGTATGGCTTATTTTGAAAGGTCATATGAGATGTAGGTGTTCCATTGGAGCTCTTTGTCTTATCTTGCTTCTATTTCCAGTTACAAGCATGTATAGTTAACAAGTCCATGGGAGTGAACACCCTTACCCAGGCCATGACCGATTTTAGGCAAAATCGAAGACTATCCTCTAATAGGCTATATATATATATCTACAAAGTTTCATCAAAATCCATCAACTATTGAGTTACCCTGTCCACAGCCAAACACAATAGCCCCTGGTTAAATATCAAATTAAATGGAGACTGGGGCACAAGCTACACATGCTCCCCCCCCCCACACACACATATTTGCCACAGAAGTGAAAGTAGGAATTTCTGAAACGGATAATGCCCCAAGGGAGGGATATTTGCTTATGTACTCAATCCTACCATACAGGGGAGGTAATCGCCCAATACGGCCAGTTAGAAAATAATTGTGTGCAAAGGCAGAGATATAACAGTAAATTTGTACGAAACTCTTTTGTGATCATTGACAGCACACGTAGATTGACAGCACACGTATAACATTCTTATGTCAACAATTGTAGTATATGTAACGTTTATTAGTTGAAATACTCAGATTCTGCGGCAAATATTTGGAAATTTATTATACAATATAATAGAATCTGAAAATTACATTCTGTAGAAATTGTCAGTTTTTGCTGATATAGTGTCACTTTAAGGTGTTAAGAGTTCAGTTCTAATCACAAGTTTGATCACAAATGTTGCAGCATCATGAACCTCATGGATCAGACAATATGGACAGACAGCAAGGATCAAAGACGCTTTTCTTAATGTAACGACTGAAGACCCAAAATGAAATCCCAATCTATAACGGAACAATATTCAATAGGCAGAAATCAACACTTTAACCCATTTCATTCTGGATACATTTAAGGCTATTGCAAACAACATAGATCCAGATCAGCTGCAGAGTGCTGATCAGGATCTATGTTGTTTGCTACATAGCCAAGTGTCTTAGCAAGATCATCTGAATAGCAAACAGCATAGAGCCTGATCAGACGGCATGTTCCGTGGCGGCTGATCTGGCTCTATATTCTTTGCATATACTGTTTGAACGGTATCCAGAATCAAATGGGTTAATCATACCAACAACAGGGCTCATGCTAGAACCAAATTGTTGGGAGAAGTGAGAAAGTGCGCGATTGCGTCATCTAATGGTATTATTTAATAAATTTCAACATAATTGGGTTAAAATACATATGACCATTAAATACAATGAGCAGTGTATCTTACTGGAGAATATTTTGTCTGAATTTTTTTAGGGAGAAGTGGTGCCCCAGGGGGTGAAGTCAGGGTCCCAAGGGCGACTACTTTGCCATGTCGCCCTCTAGAATGAGCTCTGGACAGAACATAATATTGAATGCTTACAATGGACCTGTGGATTTGTGTGTTTAACTTGATACCCATATAGCATTACTGATAGTTAACCCATACCCTTTTCAGTTATTCTGGTGTATGCAGTGTATCTTTCTATAGAAAAGTAGTCCATTTAGTACACAATAAATAGTTTCTGACAGCAACAAGTAAAAATCCTCCAGAATATCAGGTACAATGAAATGATACATAAATTTTGAATTCACGGCTTATGTCATGTCATGATGTGTAGTCTATAGTGTAGGCAGATATTGTATGTCTGTCTCTCTGCAACGCGCTGACTCATCACACAGCTACATGCATGACCTCCAGTATGCAGGTGTTAACCATCAAATCCTGGATCTCATTTTTTCAGCTGTTTGGCTGGTGGCTCTTCCTTCTTATCATCGTCATCACCATCATCGTCATCATCGATTACTTCTGCATAAAAAAAACAAATAGAATTTGAAACATTATCAGAAAATTTGACGTAAAAGTGTAAAGGCAATTTGTGTAAATATTCCGTCACTTTGCAGAATCTATAAATACAGTCAAACTTGTATTATGAGACCACCAATGGGAAGGGCATTAAGCGGTCTCTAAGCAGGAACAGTCTCTTAATACAAACTAATTTGTTCCTTAACACAACTGGGAACTGAAAACGTGATCTCTTAATACAAGTGTTAAACAGTTCTCGTATCACATTTGGTTCTGGATACCGTTCAAACAATATCATACTGTGTCAGTGTTCTTGATCAACAAACCTCACACACACTGCTTAGAAATGGTTCAAATGCATCGATAATGGATTGGTGGGTGCTTTAAAGATATGCAGTGGTCTAAACATATGCAAAGCAGTCATTATACACATGTGTATATAAATACTCCAACTGAATAAACAAATACTCTAAATGAATTAACATGTACATACTTAGTCCAAATATTTAGACTTGAAAAATGTGACATTTTCTTATCGAGCCATTTTTCAAAAATAACAGATTGAGAAAAAATATTATGTAGAGGTCTTATATATAGGACTAGTAAATACTCTAAGTGAATTTACAAATCTAAGTGAATTAACAAATACTCTAACTGAATTAACAGATACTCTAAGTGAATTAACAAATACTCTAACTGAAGTAACACATACTCTACTGAATTAACAGATACTCTAACTGAATTAACAAATACTCTAACTGAAGTAACAGATACTCTAACTGAATTAACAAATACTCTTAACTGAATTAACAGATACTCTAACTGAATTAACAGATAATCTAACTGAATTAACAAATACTCTAACTGAATTAACAAATACTCTAACTGAATTAACAGATACTCTAACTGCATTAACAAATACTCTAACTGAATTAACAAATACTCTAACTGAAGTAACAAAGTGAAGTACCATCTTCATCTGACTGCCCAGTATTATCATGATTGGTCTCATTAGCCTGCTGAGTTGTCTCCCGTTCCTGGTCGACTAACTCCGTAAGGAATGTGTTCACCTTGGTTTGAAGAGACAACAGGGAGTGTGATAATGACTTCAGGTCTACATTGTCCCCAGAACCATTACAAACATCTTCTGAAAGTTGTAATGTTGAATGATCCCGTAGATGAATTGTAACACGCAAAGATTTATCTATAACTGCAGCTGTGTTCATTTTTGAAAGAAACCCGGAAGTTGATTTAACGTGTTTTCCCTTTGAAGAGTCGAACACTGCCGCAGAATATGTCATCTCTCAGAAACAAACGAGTTTTATTCAAAAACAGACCAGGTAAAAGTGTAGTGTTTGTGCTCGAATGTATATTGATATATTAGAAGAACGAACGGTGCGTATTGCATTACTTGACATGTGTAATTATAGAATTGGCACCGAAAGTGTAAAGTGTATGAAACAGCTTCTCACAGGTCAGGAAGTAGAACGATTTTGCTTTTTACATATATATCAAATATATAACCAATACTAAGCATGTGGTTCAGTTGTGTTGCTGAAACACACTACATAATTATGTGGCATGAGCGAATAACAAACTGCGGACTCGTAGCATCCAAATCCGTTGCTGGGCCACGGACAACAAAACAAACAACAAAACAATAATCACTTTATGGGCAATAAACAAAATTCCACAAAATATTGTTACATTCTTAATTTAGCTCTTGAAAGTATGTTTGAAATTCCACTTTTTTTTTTGTTACGTTTATTTATCGTCGCTACCTGTTGCCCATATGAGCGACACCACCTGAAGATATTAGTCATTTTAGATTTTGGAGGATTGTGCAATGATACAGAGAGAGACCCATTCCAGAGTCTCCTCTGGTTCTTTTACGTGCACGGTGTAAAGCACCGACACGAGACCTCGGTTTAACGTCCCATCTGAAAGACTGTTAATTTATGCTTTTACCTAGAATGTGATGCACCAAGATGTTGTAAGGAGCGGATGATTAGATTTGTGATTATTTTCATTTTTCAATACTAAATTATTACAGTAAGAAGAAGAATTATGGCCACAAATGACCCTGCTTTTGTGAGATTATCATTTGTAAATTACCCCCCTTTATATATATTTCTTAAACAAAATCACCAATAACTCTGTAAATGGTAGTTTTCTAAAGTTAACACTAGGATAAATTTGCATATGGATTGTAGTATTATTTATAAAAGAGACATTATGGGGCATTACATGAATTTTAAGGCATTTTACTGTGCCAGAGGCTATCTTACCATATTAATTTAACTCATCCCATTTTGCAGTTAAATTAATATCACTTTCTCGAGTGTCCAATCCGAACAACGCTGACTAATAAAATATCAAATAATCTCATGGTATCAAAAATACATACAATTTTTATTGAGTATTCTAATTTCTATATCCATCATATTTGATGCATTTATTTACCGTAGGAGCTGACCATGAACCAGTGGCGGAAAACTTTTGTTGTGTTGAGTGTGATATTCCTGGAACACCATCAGCAGGCGAAATAACGATCCAGACATTGTACCTGTCTCTAGATCCTGCCATGGTAAGCACCTCAATCATTATACTGGGAACCGCGTTCGGACCCGAGGAGTAGTTCAGTATAGAGGGGTTTTCAGAAACTGAACCGCATTCGGACCCGAGGATTAGTTCAGTATATGGGGTTTTCAGAAACTGAACCGCGTTCGGACCCGAGGAGTAGTTCAGTATAGAGGGGTTTTCAGAAACTGAACCGCGTTCAGACCCGAGGAGTAGTTCAGTATAGAGGGGTTTTCAGAAACTGAACCGTGTTCGGACCCGAGGAGTAGTTCAGTATAGAGGGGTTTTCAGAAACTGAACCGCGTTCAGACCCGAGGAGTAGTTCAGTATAGAGGGGTTTTCAGAAACTGAACCGCGTTCGGACCCGAGGAGTAGTTCAGTATAAAGGGGTTTTCAGTTAATGGAGTTTCAGATTAATGTTCTCTACACTTACAGTAGATGTACTTTACATGGAACTATGCATATAACATGTACTGTTGTTCTTTGTTGTTAAATATTTCCACCCTACATGGAACTATTCTGTACTGTTGTTCTTTGTTGTTAAATATTTCCACCCTACATGGAACTATTCTGTACTGTTGTTCTTTGTTGTTAAATATTTCCTCCCTACATGGAACTATTCTGTACTGTTGTTCTATGTTGTTAAATATTTCCACCCTACATGGAACTATTCTGTACTGTTATTCTTTGTTGTTAAATATTTCCTCTATGAGTCAGTGATTTTTTGTGATGTAGTGTTCCATAATACCATTGTATCAACTTAGAAACAATGGTTGCATCACAGGGATTCGGCACGTTTGGGGGTACTAGTATATATATTTATGTACAGGGATTCTACTCTGTGGGATGTCAGATTTCGCATTGATCAGTAAAATGATCAAAACAAATTGAAAAATTCTACGAAATCTCTTTTTGACGTACATTTTTGCCGAGTAAACCTACACGTTAGTGGAAACATATTTTATTGATAATGTTATTCACTGTTAAAACTCTCCCGTCGAAGATATTTTTTGTTTCTGACAGAACCCGTGTCCTAGTATGGAAATGTGACCTGCTATGGCCAATGTATGTGGCAATTGTTTGCAAAGTATACATGCATGCAGCTTAAAGTTGTGTTTTATTTGAAGAACAATATAAAGACTCGGGATAGGCGTTATATTTGGACAGATTTGATCAAAATTGTTTCAGATAGGGCCATTTTACTGATCGATGCGAAATCTGACATCCCACAGAGTAGAATCCCTGTACTTAAATATATAAACTAGTATCCCAAATGTGCCGAATCCCTGTGCACTAGACAGACAGATTGAGGTGCTCGCTATTTTGCAATGTTCACAGAGATGTCGTATGAATGACACTACGGGGGTAGATTATATGAAGGAGTGGCAGCTGGGAGAGACTATCCTGGGTCTCGGTGGCGTTGGAGAGGTCACGCGTTCAAATCATCCGGGGTTTGCCGAAGGAGATCTGGTCCAGTCTGTGATGAACTGGCCATGGGTGAAATACTTCAATACAAAAACTGATGATAACGTATCTCCAGTAATGAAGGTTTGATTCTATGTTTAATCTATGATTATTTATCATTGTCACTTGGTTGTTCACAAGACACAATTGTGTGTGCCTCTGGTAAATCTAGTAATCTACCCATACCATTATCAATGTAAATAAATGTGAGATGGTACGGGTAACGGTGGTTGAGATCAGGCAGGTGGGTGTTCTCCAGTACTCCGGTTCTCCGGCTTCCTCCCACACAAAGGACCATATGTAAACTTTCATTTCAACAACAGTGACAAATATAAGCTGTTAAAGCTTGTTTCGCAATCGTTGTTAAATAAATAAACATTCGCTATTTTATGGTCTGCAAAGTCAGGAAAAACTCAGGAATTTCAAAGAAAACACATGTGAGCCAAGCATTGGCATGTGTTGGTGGTGCTCTTGTTTACTGCCGTATGAATATATTAGGTCTATACTTCATTAAAGCGACATTACATTGTACAAAGCAAATAAAATGCATTTTAGGTCTATGCTACATTAAAGTGACATTACATTGCACAAAGCAAATAAAATGCATTTTAGGTCTATACTTCATTAAAGCGACATTACAACGCACAAAGCAAATAAAATGCATTTTAGGTCTATGCTACATTAGCGACATTACAACGCACAAAGCAAATAAAATGCATTTTTCATGTATAAATGCATTGCTACTACAATTTCTTCCGAATACATTCGAACATTAACATTGAATCAATAAACAGTGTTTTTGTGGACTACAAACTTTCAAAATTGAAAGTAGGATTTCATATAACAGTCATCCATGCTCCTGAATTGACGTTTGTTTGTCATTGGAGTCAATACTAAATGCGAGATAATGTCGTTTAGAGATAATTTAACTACTAAGATTAGTCTACAAATAAATAGGCACAAATGTGAGATATAACGGTAAATCTGTACCATAAATCGTGTTTTTCAGGATACACTAGTTGTATTACGCATGGATTACGACCCTATTTACATTATTTTGTTATGTCAACAAACCGTGTATACTACGTTTGTTTATTAGTTGAAATACTCAGTTATTGAGGCAAATATTTTGAAAACAACTATACCATATAATAGGAAAATACATTCTGTAGAAATTTGTGTTTTCACTGATGTAGTGTCGCTTTAAGTAACCTCTTTGAAGATAAATAAAAACATTAAATCAAAATTTGTTTTTTATATTGTTTGCTGCTTGTTTTGTGGCCATAAGGCGATATAGTACTGTCATCACATTTCTGGATGAGAAAAAGGTCAACTTATGGCCGAGTATATACAGTAGTCAATTCAAGCTAGAATGTATGACGAGTCAGTATGTTTCACAAATTTTAATATACTGTTAATTAGTACCTATGACGGGGAAAATAAATAAAAAATTACCAAAAAAATTATTTAAAAAAATTATTTGGATATAGTCATCGAGTCATTGGTATTTAATTAACAATGAAAATAATGGTATTTCCTCTCTGTACAGGTAGATACAGCTCTCAAAGACAGCCCTCAAATAGTATTGTCCTTGCTTGGTATAACAGGCTTGACCTCTTACCTAGGGGTCAAGGAGAAAGGTCATGTGACTCCGGGAGGTAAACAGACATTTGTTGTTAATGCTGCTGCTGGTGCTTGTGGGAATTTGGCAGGACAGGTAAATCATGGAGAACATTAATTCAAGAATGAACATCACGACTAACTGCAATTTCATGTAATAAATATCTTGTTATTCAAATTGTTCATGATCTTTTTTTCCATTTGGCCTAGATTTATACTGCTTCTTTAGTTTTAATGCAATTATGCAGTATATCGTAAACAACGTTATCTATTATGTACAAAACCATATTTTCCATACAGTTATGGCCATTTGAATAGTTATAAATAAGGACAAAATCTTCTGAACTCCTGGCCATTGTCATGAAACTTCATAAGAATGAACAGTTACGACTAAGCTTAGTTGTGTATATCATCTTTGCTTTCGACTCTGTTAATTTTCAACACAGTTATGGCCCTTTGACGATTTGTGAAGAATACAGAATCTGTAGCCAGATTTCAATGTTATTTAAACATTTTGATCAATACCAAACCTAGTTCTGTAGATCATTTTCTTGTTACACTCGATTAAGTTTTCACAGAATTATGGCCCTTTACTCCACTGACTGATGCAACATGGGAGACATGCTGCTTGTGTGTGTTTTACGTTTATTTATCGTCGCTACCGGTTGCCCATATGAGCGACGCCTCCTGAAGAGATTCGTCATTTTAGATTTTTGGAGGATAGTGCAATGATACAGACAGAGACCCATTCCAGAGTCTCCTCTAGTTCTTTTATGTGCACGGTGAACAGCACCGACACAAGATGGTCTCGGTTTAAAGTCCCATCTGAAAGACTGTTAATTTTATTAGTGTCAAATGGGGGATGGAACCTGCGATCCCTGGATTACCAGTCCAGCGTGTTACCACTGGACTACAGATCCGTCTGTAAGACATGCTGCGTGTGTGGACTAGCTATGCAGCTTGCAGTCAGCAGTGTGTCCATCATACTCCATGTTTTATGTTAAATCTTAATATATGTACCCGGTAGTGTTCAATGTATCTTGACACTTTAATCCCTTTAATGACACATACCAGTAATGAAGGTTGATATTATTTTATTGATTATAAGTTCTTTGTGTATTACTTTAACCCTTACAACACCTCAGGCCTCTCAATAGGCTTACAAAAAGTGTAGATCCAGATGAGCCGGCTCGTAATGAGCCGTCTCATCAGGATCTGCACTTTTTGCCAGTAATATTACTATTTTTAGACAAATATTACCCATTTTGATAAATGAACTGGTCCAAATGTAATTTTCTTATTAATTTATTGGTCTGAAAATATCATGCACCAGTCCATGTGAGTTACTTTGTGTTGAATGGGATAAATATCATGCACCAGTCCATGTCAGTTACTTTGTGTTGAATGGGTTAATATCATGCACCAGTCCATGTCAGTTACTTTGTGTTGAATGGGATAAATATCCTGCACCAGTCCATGTCAGTTACTTTGTGTTGAATCTGATAAATATCATGCACCAGTCCATGTCAGTTACTTGGTGTTGAATCTGATAAATATCATGCACCAGTCCATGTCAGTTACTTTGTGTTGAATCTGATAAATATCATGCACCAGTCCATGTCAGTTACTTTGTGTTGAATCTGATAAATATCATGCACCAGTCCATGTCAGTTACTTGGTGTTGAATCTGATAAATATCATGCACCAGTCCATGTCAGTTACTTTGTGTTGAATCTGATAAATATCATGCACCAGTCCATGTCAGTTACTTTGTGTTGAATCTGATAAATATCATGCACCAGTCCATGTCAGTTACTTGGTGTTGAATCTGATAAAACTATTTACTTATTGTATGTCGGTAAATAGCTATAATACCAATGTTATTTGTTTGTAAAAACTCTGACAATGAGAAACATCGCTAACTCTCTATTATCTCCCTTGGCAGAAAAAGTCTGATTTATCCCAAAATGTGAATAGGTCCTTTTAGTTGGGATCCTTTGTTTTTACTGTTGTTCCATAGCCAGATGTTGCGGTATGATAAATGGGATTTTATCAACATCGTGTTAATTAACTGATATCATTGTTTTACATTTAAGTACTGTATGAGATCTATCGAGATATAGTCATTTAATTATCATAAGAAGCGATAGTGGAGAAAAATTGCTAGCATGTTGTGCAAAGGAAACAACGATAAAAACAGAGGAAACACTTCATAGGACCTATCTATTTTTAGGGAATATTAAGGGGCAGTAACTGCAGACCGATGTCTCTCATTGAATTGTGTATCAATATTTGAATTGCGTAACTAACACCATTACAAGTCAGTATGTTGTTAAAATAGTAGCTGCTGAAGACTCACATTAATGATTCAAAAAGTAGTCAGTTAGTGACATCTCTAATTGGAATGAATTAATTAATTATGAATATCATTAAAATTATACATTCCTAAATTATTAATTTCAGATTGCAAAATTGCTTGGAGCTCATCAGGTTGTTGGAATTTGTGGTTCTGACAAGAAGTGTGACTATCTGACCTCTGAACTCGGTTTTGATGCCTCTATAAACTATAAGACAGAGAACATTGATGATCGTCTCCGAGAAACGTGTCCTGAAGGTGTGAATGCTTACTTCGATAATGTTGGGGGTACACTGAGTGAACAGGTTATGAAACAGGTAAGTTTGCTACCTCTTCTGGGATTTCGTGAATTTTGTCTAAAGTACAAGGCTATTGATGAGGTGTCACACCCCCCTCCCCCCTGAATCCTGAATACTTCTTATTGTTTCAGTTAGTCCCGAATACCACCTTATTTTTTCGCTGAATCCCGAATACTTTTTAACCAGTTTAACACATTGAAAACACCTGTTTATAATAAAAAAGATAACGTATCATCATCTATGTTCAATTCAAAACTGCAAAACTGCGCGCTTCAAACCTTCGTGTGGTGTCCCGAAAGTTTAATCGGCAGCACGCCTCCAAGAACATTTTGTCTGTTTACAGTAGTGCAAATGGTAAAATTGTTTATAAGTGAAGTAACCCTGGACATTATCTAAAGTCCGAATAGATCGTATAGGTCCGTACATCAACAATTTTCATTTTATACACATAAAATCGCTTTTGAAGCATGTTTCGTGGTATTGTTGTCGTTAAATTGGTAATAGAACATAGATTATTGTCCAAGAAAACAATTTATATTGGAAATCTTGCGTACTGAATACCAAAAGATGTTTTTATTGCGTACCGCGTACGACGCTCTTGCGTCCCAAATACGGACTAAATAGGCCCTGAATCCCGCGTACCAAAAAGGGGGGGGTGTCACCCTCATTGATGACCAAATGGTTAAATTTGTTGGCTTCAAAATCACTTGTCAGTCATTACTGTAGGATTCTCACCCGGGACATTACTGTAGGATTCTCACCCGGGACATTACTGTAGGATTCTCACCCGGGACATTACTGTAGGATTCTCACCCGGGACATTACTGTAGGATTCTCACACAACAACCACCGGGACATTACTGTAGGATTCTCACCCGGGACATTACTGTAGGATTCTCACCCGGGACATTACTGTAGGATTCTCACCCGGGACATTACTGTAGGATTCTCACCCGGGACATTACTGTAGGATTCTCACCCGGGACATTACTGTAGGATTCTCACCCGGGACATTACTGTAGGATTCTCACCCGGGACATTAATTCTTTCCTTTGAGTAATATATCCAGCTTGCTTGTGGTTCTACCCGGGTACTGACCCGTGTGTGATATACTGAGGGTACTGACCCGTGTCTGATATACTGAGGGTACTGACCCGTGTCTGATATACTGAGGGTACTGACCCGTGTCTGATATACTGAGGGTACTGACCCGTGTCTGATATACTGAGGGTACTGACCCGTGTCTGATATACTGAGGGTACTGACGTGTCTGATATACTGAGGGTACTGACCCGTGTCTGATATACTGAGGGTACTGACCAGTGTCTGATATACTGAGGGTACTGACCCGTGTCTGATATACTGAGGGTACTGACCCGTGTCTGATATACTGAGGGTACTGACCCGTGTCTGATATACTGAGGGTACTGACCCGTGTCTGATATACTGAGGGTACTGACCCGTGTCTGATATACTGAGGGTACTGACCCGTGTCTGATATACTGAGGGTACTGACCCGTGTCTGATATACTGAGGGTACTGACCCGTGTCTGATATACTGAGGGTACTGACCCGTGTCTGATATACTGAGGGTACTGACCCGTGTCTGATATACTGAGGGTACTGACCCGTGTCTGATATACTGAGGGTACTGACCCGTGTCTGATATACTGAGGGTACTGACCCGTGTCTGATATACTGAGGGTACTGACCCGTGTCTGATATACTGAGGGTACTGACCCGTGTCTGATATACTGAGGGTACTGACCCGTGTCTGATATACTGAGGGTACTGACCCGTGTCTGATATACTGAGGGTACTGACCCGTGTCTGATATACTGAGGGTACTGACCCGTGTCTGATATACTGAGGGTACTGACCCGTGTCTGATATACTGAGGGTACTGACCCTGTCTGATATACTGAGGGATATACTGACCCGTGTCTGACTGAGGGTACTGAGGGTACTACTGACCCGTGTCTGATATACTGAGGGTACTGACCCGTGGTACTGACCCTTGTCTGATATACTGAGGGTGCTGACCCGTGTCTGATATACTGAGGGTGCTGACCCGTGTCTGATATACTGAGGGTGCTGACCCGTGTCTGATATACTGAGGGTGTCTGATATACTGAGGGTGCTGACCCGTGTCTGATATACTGAGGGTGCTGAGTGGTACTGACCCGTGTCTGATATACTGAGGGTGCTGACCCGTGTCTGATATACTGAGGGTGCTGACACGTGTCCTGAGGGTGCTCCGTGTCTGATATACTGAGGGTGCTGACCCGTGTCTGATATACTGAGGGTACTGACCCGTGTCTGATATACTGAGGGTACTGACCCGTGTCTGATATACTGAGGGTACTGACCCCTGATATACTGAGGGTACTGACCCTGATGAGGGTACTGACCCGGGTCTGATATACTGAGTGCTGCTGACCCGTGTCTGATATACTGAGGGTGCTGACCCGTGTCTGATATACTGAGGGTGCTGACCCCTGATACTGAGGGTACTGACCCGTGTCTGATATACTGAGTGTGCTGTGTGCTGACCCCTGTGAGGTCTGATATACTGAGGGTACTGACCCGTGTCTGATATACTGAGGCACCCGTGCCTGACCCGTGTCTGATATAACACCCTGAGGGTGCTGACCCGTGTCTGATATACTGAGGGTGCTGACCCGTGTCTGATATACTGAGGGTGCTGACCCGGTCTGATATACTGAGGGTACTGACCCGTGTCTGATATACACCACCCTGAGGGTGCTGACCCGTGTCTGATACTGAGGTGCTGACCCCTGATATACTGAGGGTACTGACCCGTGTCTGATATACTGAGGGTACTGACCCGTGTCTGATATACTGAGGGTACTGACCCGTGTCTGATATACTGAGGGTACTGACCCGTGTCTGATATACTGAGGGTACTGACCCGTGTCTGATATACTGAGGGTACTGACCCGTGTCTGATATACTGAGGTACTGACCCGTGTCTGTACTGATATACTGAGGGTACCCGTGTCTGATATACTGAGGGTACTGACCCGTGTCTGATGATACTGACCCCGTGACCCATGTCTGATATACTGACCCGTGTCTGATATACTGAGTGTGCTGACCCGTGTCTGATATACTGAGTGTGCTGACCCGTGTCTGATATACTGAGGGTACTGACCCGTGTCTGATATACTGAGGGTACTGACCCGTGTCTGATATACTGAGGGTACTGACCCGTGTCTGATATACTGAGGGTACTGACCCGTGTCTGATATACTGAGGGTACTGACCCGTGTCTGATATACTGAGGGTACTGACCCGTGTCTGATATACTGAGGGTGCTGACCCGTGTCTGATATACTGAGGGTACTGACCCGTGTCTGATATACTGAGTGTGCTGACCCGTGTCTGATATACTGAGGGTACTGACCCGTGTCTGATATACTGAGTGTGCTGACCCGTGTCTGATATACTGAGGGTACTGACCCGTGTCTGATATACTGAGGGTACTGACCCGTGTCTGATATACTGAGGGTACTGACCCGTGTCTGATATACTGAGGGTACTGACCCGTGTCTGATATACTGAGTGTGCTGACCCGTGTCTGATATACTGAGGGTGCTGACCCGTGTCTGATATACTGAGGGTGCTGACCCGTGTCTGATATACTGAGGGTGCTGACCCGTGTCTGATATACTGAGGGTGCTGACCCGTGTCTGATATACTGAGGGTGCTGACCCGTGTCTGATATACTGAGGGTACTGACCCGTGTCTGATATACTGAGGGTACTGACCCGTGTCTGATATACTGACGGTACTGACCCGTGTCTGATATACTGAGGGTGCTGACCCGTGTCTGATATACTGAGGGTGCTGACCCGTGTCTGATATACTGAGTGTGCTGACCCGTGTCTGATATACTGAGGGTACTGACCCGTGTCTGATATACTGAGGGTACTGACCCGTGTCTGATATACTGAGGGTACTGACCCGTGTCTGATATACTGAGGGTACTGACCCGTGTCTGATATACTGAGGGTGCTGAGGTCTTCCTCCACCGCTAAAAGCTGGAACGTTGCTATGCAGCCTAAGGCGTCGCTGTGATCTTAAACACTAAAGCAAACAAATGGATCCAATGTGCATGTATGAAATGGAGATACGTCATCAATTGAGAAATACATTCTGAATCGCACATTTTTAAGGTAAATTTGAGAGGGTTGTCAGGAGACACCTAATATTCAATATTATTTGTGTATGGCTTTTATCATTTTCAAAGCTAGTATGATGTAGAAATACTTTAAATCATATTAATTGAGACATATTTATGCACACTTACAAGTCAACTTAGCTTAAATATTGTTTTGGTTTTGGATTCTGTAAGTATACAAAGCCTAAATCTGTCTGTCTGGAGCAAGGAATAATGACATGTTATTTATAACGCCCATCATTTCTTCATCCTCCGACAGAATTAGCCAATAGTCAGAACACAATACACCTACCCAATACTGCTCCATGATTTAACCCTTTCAACACCAAGTAACTCACATGGACTGGTCCATGATATTCATAAACCAATAAATGAATCAGAAAATCACATTTGGACAAGTTCATTTATCAAAATGGGTAATTATGTCTAAAAATAGTCATATCACTGGCAAAAAGTGCAGATCCTGATGAGACGGCTCGTCACGAGCCGGCTCATCTGGATCTACACTTTTTGTAAACCTATTTAGAGGTCTGTGGTGTTGAAAGGGTTAAGAAAACAAACATGTTTAGGTTCTATTTACCATAAAGTGGGTTGTGGGAACCATCTCAACATTTCTACACATTATTTTTATTGTTTACAATATTTTCCATGAGACACATTTAGTACGGTAAAACAGATTACGTTCTATTTTTAGATGAGTACAGATTCGCATGTAATATTGTGTGGCCAGATAGCAACGTATAATAAAGATGTTCCGTACCCGCCTCCTGTATCAGAAGAGACACAGAATGTCATCAAGGAAAGACATATAACAAGATATAGAATACCATTAAACCGGTCTATATAGACAGAATATAACTCTACTCGTTATCGAATGTTTGGCGCCGCCTTCATAGGGTGCAAATGTTTATGTGTGTTTTCCTCTAAAAAATTACAATCAATGTTTATATTGAATGACGTCATGTACATAAAAAACGTCGGGCCATACGACGTTATGCATTAGCTGTGCACTCATATAACCAATACTATTCTAGATGTGATAGTACCCGCTGGATACAAACCCCTCAAACAATTTCAACCCTGTAGCCAACTGTCTAATACACTGGGCTTCTATCAACTGTATGTATGGCCCTCTCAACTGATTTGTTGTAATATGTGAACACGGACGTCGGTCTCGCTGTGTCTGACAAAATGCCTCATTATAGGTTTCTCTGCTTTTGTCTGACATCCTTACACACGGATCTGTAGCCCAGTGGTAAACACGCTGGACTGGTAATCCAGGGATCGCAGGTTCGATCCCCCATTTGACCCTAATAAAATTAATAGTCATTCAGATGGGACTTTAAATCGATGTCTCGTGTCGGTGCTGTACACCGTGCACGTATAATAACCAGAATGGGCCTCTGTCTGTATCATTGCACTATCCTCCAAATGACTAATCTGTATATAGCTTCCTGTCTGTATATAGCTTCCTGTCTGTATATAGCTTCCTGTCTGTATATGTCTGTATATAGCTTCCTGTCTGTATATGTCTGTATATAGCTTCCTGTCTATATATTGCTTCCTGTCTATATATAGCTTCCTGTCTGTATATAACTTCCTGTCTGTATATAGCTTCATGTCTGTATATAGCTTCCTGTCTGTATATAGCCTCCTGTCTGTATATAGCTTCCTGTCTGTAGCTTCCTGTCTGTATATAGCTTCCTGTAGCTTCCTGTCTGTATATAGCTTCCTGTCTGTATATAGCTTCCTGTCTGTATACAGCTTCCTGTCTGTATATAGCTTCCTGTCTGTATATGTCTGTATATAGCTTCCTGTCTGTATATAGCATCCTGTCTGTATATAGCTTCCTGTCTGTATATAGCTTCCTGTCTGTATATTGCCTCCTGTCTGTATATAGCTTCCTGTCTGTATATAGCTTCCTGTCTGTATATAGCTTCCTGTCTGTATATAGCTTCCTGTCTATATATAGCTTCCTGTCTGTATATAGCTTCCTGTCTGTATATAGCTTGTATATAGCTTCCTGTCTGTATATAGCTTCCTGTCTGTATATAGCTTGTATATAGCTTCCTGTCTGTATATAGCTTCCTGTCTGTATATAGCTTGTATATAGCTTCCTGTCTGTATATAGCTTCCTGTCTGTATATAGCTTCCTGTCTGTATATAGCTTGTATATAGCTTCCTGTCTGTATATAGCTTCCTGTCTGTATATAGCTTCCTGTCTGTATATAGCTTGTATATAGCTTCCTGTCTGTATATAGCTTCCTGTCTGTATATGTCTGTATATAGCTTCCTGTCTGTATATAGCTTCCTGTCTGTATATAGCATCCTGTCTGTATATAGCTTCCTGTCTGTATATAGCTTCCTGTCTGTATATTGCCTCCTGTCTGTATATAGCTTCCTGTCTGTATATAGCTTCCTGTCTGTATATTGCTTCCTGTCTGTATATAGCTTCCTGTCTGTATATAGCTTCCTGTCTATATATAGCTTCCTGTCTGTATATAGCTTCCTGTCTGTATATAGCTTGTATATAGCTTCCTGTCTGTATATAGCTTCCTGTCTGTATATAGCTTCCTGTCTGTATATAGCTTCCTGTCTGTATATAGCTTGTATATAGCTTCCTGTCTGTATATAGCTTCCTGTCTGTATATAGCTTCCTGTCTGTATATAGCTTATATATAGCTTCATGTCTGTATATAGCTTGTATATAGCTTCCTGTCTATATATAGCTTCCTGTCTGTATATAGCTTCCTGTCTGTTTATAGCTTGTATATAGCTTCCTGTCTGTATATAGCTTGTATATAGCTTCCTGTCTGTATATAGCTTCCTGTCTGTATATAGCTTCCTGTCTGTATATAGCTTCCTGTCTGTATATAGCTTCCTGTCTGTATATAGCTTGTATATAGCTTCCTGTCTGTATATAGCTTGTATATAGCTTCCTGTCTGTATATAGCTTCCTGTCTGTATATAGCATAGCTTCCTGTCTGTATATAGCTTCCTGTCTATATTGCTTCCTGTCTGTATATTGCTTCCTGTCTGAGCACTTTGGATTAAACACCGTCTTGAAAGCTTTAACAACGGCTGTGTCCAACATGTTACTACTCAAAAGCAAACTGCATATACTGCAAACACAATTGTTACTCATGTTACCCACACAAATTGCAAAATGTGGTTTTTGTTGACCAGTTGAAATGCATTGATAATGGCGAGATAGGAGAACTAAATGGTGGTCTTTATTCAGTTGTGAAAGGTGGTCTTTATTCAAAGGTGGTCTTTATTTAGAGGTGAGAGGTGGTCTTTATTTAGAGGTGAGAGGTGGTCTTTATTCAGTTGTGAGAGGTGGTCTTTATTCAAAGGTGGTCTTTATTTAGAGGTGAGAGGTGGTCTTTATTCAAAGGTGGTCTTTATTTAGAGGTGAGAGGTGGTCTTTATTTAGAGGTGAGAGGTGGTCTTTATTCAGTTGTGAGAGGTGGTCTTTATTCAAAGGTGGTCTTTATTTAGAGGTGAGAGGTGGTCTTTATTCAAAGGTGGTCTTTATTTAGAGGTGAGAGGTGGTATTTATTTAGAGGTGAGAGGTGGTATTTATTCAGTTGTGAAAGGTGGTCTTTATTCAAAGGTGGTCTTTATTTAGAGGTGAGAGGTGGTCTTTATTCAAAGGTGGTCTTTATTTAGAGGTGAGAGGTGGTCTTTATTTAGAGGTGAGAGGTGGTATTTATTTAGAGGTGAGAGGTGGTATTTATTCAGTTGTGAGAGGTGGTCTTTATTCAAAGGTGGTATTTATTTAGAGGTGAGAGTTGGTATTTATTCAAAGGTGGTCTTTATTTAGAGGTGAGAGGTGGTATTTATTTAGAGGTGAGAGGTGGTCTTTATTCAGTTGTGAAAGGTGGTCTTTATTCAAAGGTGGTATTTATTTAGAGGTGAGAGGTGGTCTTTATTTAGAGGTGAGAGGTGGTCTTTATTCAGTTGTGAGAGGTGGTCTTTATTCAAAGGTGGTCTTTATTTAGAGGTGAGAGGTGGTCTTTATTCAAAGGTGGTCTTTATTTAGAGGTGAGAGGTGGTCTTTATTTAGAGGTGAGAGGTGGTCTTTATTCAGTTGTGAGAGGTGGTCTTTATTCAAAGGTGGTCTTTATTTAGAGGTGAGAGGTGGTATTTATTTAGAGGTGAGAGGTGGTCTTTATTTAGAGGTGAGAGGTGGTCTTTATTTAGAGGTGAGAGGTGGTATTTATTTAGAGGTGAGAGTTGGTCTTTATTTAGAGGTGAGAGGTGGTATTTAGCTCATCACTCACCATTGGATGAATGGTACTGCATATGATTGACTTTCCACGATGGACAGAATGCATTGTAAGCAATGAAGCACAATATACTGTGTTGATTATATACATATTGTAGATATCATTAGCTACATTGTGTCGAATTCAGGAAGAGCCATAACTAACATTGCTAAAACTTGTGGCCCAACCTGTTTACTTTTCTTGAAATTGTCATGTTTTGTTTTTATATATGTGTAAAATGAATCGAGCAATAAAATATGATTAAACGAATGACTTGAATATTTATTGCAGGGAGAGATTTTTGGTTCTAAATTTTCAAGATAAATTTCCTGTGGGATTACACCAGCTTCAGGAATGGTTCACATCTGGACAATTAAAGGTTTGTGTATTGTCTTGCATTTAATTTGTTGAAAGTTCGACAGCATAGATCATAATCTCAACTTTCATTGGTGCTTAGTACTTTAGGTTAAATGTGTGTGGTACCTTAACTTAATGCTTTAATTCTATGTACTTTATGTCACATGATAACCTCTTCAGATTATGTGCATGGTAGTTCAGTCTAAATGATTGGTAATTCAAGTTAAATGATTTGTACTTCAAATTAAACGATTGGTACTTCAAGTTAAACGATTGGTACTTCAAGTTAAATGATTGGTACTTCAAGTTAAACGATTGGTACTTCAAGTTAAACGATGGGTAATTCAAGTTAAACAATTGGTACTTCAAGTTAAACGATGGGTAATTCAAGTTAAACAATTGGTACTTCAAGTTAAACGATGGGTAATTCAAGTTAAATGATGGGTACTTCAAGTTAAACGATGGGTACTTCAAGTTAAACGATTGGTACTTCAAGTTAAACGATGGGTACTTCAAGTTAAACGATGGGTACTTCAAGTTAAACGATGGGTACTTCAAGTTAAACGATGGGTACTTCAAGTTAAACGATGGGTACTTCAAGTTAAATGATTGGTACTTCAGGTTCCAGAATACATACACGAGGGACTGGAGAATGCTGCCGAAGCCTTTGTTAACATGATGACCAGCGTGAAACAGGAGAAGGTTGGCAAGCAGATGGTCCATGTCAGTTGACAGTCTGGGGTAGAACAAAATGCACAAATAATCAACGGCTGATTAACACCGACAACCCTATATACAACTTATTCCAGGAGCGATTCTATTAGAAAAATGCTGACAACTTTCTACACAATCCTGTATGCAGTATTACTGATGATGTTTTATGCAAATATATGTAAAGCTGTAAATACATATACATGTAGTTGTTGGACTCTATACAAATGTATGTAAAGTTGTAAATACATGTAGTTGTTGGACTCTATACAAATGTATGTAAAGTTGTAAATACATGTAGTTGTTGGATTCTATGGCACAGCTACATAGCTACACAGCTACACAACTACACAGTTACATAGCTACACAACTACACAGTTACACAGCTACACAGTTACACAGCTACACAGTTACACAGTTACATAGCTACACAGTTACATAGCTACACAGTTACATAGCTACACAGTTACATAGCTACATAGTTACACAGTTACATAGCTACACAGCTACATAGTTACATAGCTACACAGCTACATAGTTACACAGTTACATAGCTACACAGTTACACAGTTACATAGCTACACAGTTACATAGCTACACAGTTACACAACTACACAGCTACATAGTTACACAGTTACATAGCTACACAGTTACACAGCTACACAGTTACATAGCTACACAGTTACATAGCTACACAGTTACACAGTTACATAGCTACACAGTTACACAGTTACACAGCTAT
Organism: Archivesica marissinica; assembly: GCA_014843695.1. NCBI lineage: Eukaryota > Metazoa > Mollusca > Bivalvia > Venerida > Vesicomyidae > Archivesica > Archivesica marissinica. Next base: position 94,344,150 of record CM026404.1, on the reverse strand, counting down.
ATAACTACACAGTTACATAGCTACACAGTTACACAGTTACATAGCTACACTATTACACAGCTACATAGCTACACAATTACATAGCTACACAACTACATAGCTACACAACTACATAGCTACACAGTTACATAGCTACATAGTTACATAGCTTTATTGCGTCAAACAGAATCCATACTTTTGGTTTCACATCCCATTTTATACATTGAAAATTCAGATTTTGAATGTTCAGATCTCCATTACCAGCAGGAGTATGGGCTTTCCCCATTGTTAGATGTGTTGTGTCATATCAACAAGAAGTCGTGATAGCGCAGTGGTAACGCATTCACATCAGGTGCGAAAAGGCCCCGAGTTCGAGCCCCGCTGGAGCCGTCACGAATGTGCAGTTAGGCAAGGCATTCATTTAAATTCCACATTGTGTCTTCTCTCTCCCTGGCGACGGATTCCATCAGGAATGAGGTATCGAGAGTGATTAATATAAGTTGTAAGAACTTGTTTCGCAATCGAGCTAAAATAAATTTGTATACATTATCAACGAGAAGAGAATAAATAAATCAGGGCAGTGCGTGAAACTTCTCCGCCAGTCTTCCTTATCTTGCAATAGTTCACTAAGCCCACAATATATGCAAAAATAACTCTTGTTTATGTTGAACATTATTTGTTTATATTTATTTCAACATCACTCATTAGTATATACATGTACAATAAATACACAAAATTGGACGTGTAATATGCTGAAATGTACACTCGAAATGAATGTACCCATTCTACACAGCTATCTAAGACTGGGACTATAAACTACATTAACAAAACCTGCTTCGTTGAAACCTGCCTTGACAATAAACTATTTCAAGTTTTATCTCGTAAGCTTTACATCAATATTTATCAACAAGATTGTGTTTGATTAAACCTGACACACTGTTGAAAGTGGCTGCAAACAACTTTATTTATTTTACAACGATTGTGAAGCAAGTTTTAACAACTTATATTAATCACTCTCGTTGGCGTGGATGAAAGCGTATATGTGGTCATTCATGTGGGAGGAAACCGGATTATCCCATCTCGCATACTTCCTGGTCCGAGGATCAAACCTGGGTTGCATTGGTGAGAAACGAGCGCGCTAACTACGGCGCTAATCGAACAGCTGTAACTTTGGAACTCTATTTAGCACAGTAAGACGGTTATGAACATACTATTTAAAGGAAAAACACGATTGATCAAATGTACAACAATCGAGTTTGAATATTTGCATTCACAATTTTTAAAACACTGCCACGACGTCATACCTTTGTACTTGCAGTCAATTAAAATTAATATTATATAAATCCAAGCTTCAGTGACTTCAGCTAGGAAACATGTAATGTATATAAATGATTCACCAGTTCATGTTGCTTCCAAAACAAGTGATGATGAACCTTCAACATATATACATGATAAAACACGCCCAATGAACCTTCAACATATATACATGATAAAACACGCCCAATGAACCTTCAACATATATACATGATAAAACACGCCCAATGAACCTTCAACATATATACATGATAAAACACGCCCAATGAACCTTCAACATATATACATGATAAAACACGCCCAATAAGCATGAACTTTAGCAAGGTAACATCTGTCTATATTGCGAAAATATAGTGAACTAATAGAACAGTGAAATAATATATTTACGTCATAGTTAAATAATGGATTCATTGCATAGCTAGCCATGAACTGCGTATACTTTCTTTAAGCGTTATACGAGAACTTTTTTAAAATACAGAAATCCAAATCTGGAGGAGACTTTATTTAAAAAACATAAACAACAAGTTTGTATGCATATACTCCTCTGTTGGCCACAATTTGCAACATGATATGGTAAAGTAAATACAAACATGACATACTTTAAATTAGAAGTAATTCCTTATACATGTACATCTATACAGCAGAAACTGTCATTCACAATGGTTAGTTAATATACAATTTTATAAAATATCATGTGACAAGTTTTATTTAAAACTTTCCTTAATATAAAACAACATGTATTGCAGACGTAACAAAATAAATATTTGATGAATCCCTAAATTAAACAAGTTCAATTAGTGCAAGCACTTTCACATTAACCTACATGTGTGACCTTGACCCCTTGAGGGAACAACTGCTTAGGATATCTGTGCAGATTGATGAAATTACATTTGTTGGTTTCCTGGGAGCAACAAATTACTCACATGACCTTTGATCCCTTAGTCCATTTTCATGTACAAAACCAAGTGTTAATCGGTGTCTAATATATCTTACTTTACTATGCACCGACTAATAATCTTGTGATGTCATAACACTGAGGTCATCGGTTCACCGATAGCATGATACATTTTAGGTAATGAGTAATCTATCCCCGCTAGATAAATCTTAGTTAACACATATCGGGTAATCTATCCCCGCTAGATAAATCTTAGTTAACACATATCGGGTAATCTATCCCCGCTAGATAAATCTTAGTTAACACATATCGGGTAATCTATCCCCGCTAGATAAATCTTAGTTAACACATATCGGGTAATCTATCCCCGCTAGATAAATCTTAGTTAACACATATCGGGTAATCTATCCCCGCTAGATAAATCTTAGTTAACACATATCGGGTAATCTATCCCCGCTAGATAAATCTTAGTTAACACATATCGGGTAATCTATCCCCGCTAGATAAATCTTAGTTAACACATATCGGGTAATCTATCCCCGCTAGATAAATCTTAGTTAACACATATCGGGTAATCTATCCCCCTAAAGCTTTCTGTGATCAAATGATGAGATAAATAGAATATTACGTTATTGCCTTATAGTTTAACATTTAATAGTTTAACATTTAATAGACTCATCTCTGAAACCGTGCCATGTATATTTTCTCCAACTTGCTTAATGAATTTCAATTTATAAAACAGTAACCTAATATTCTACATTTATGTTATGGTTTCCAATGGAATATAAAAATATATCGATGCTGGTTAGAAGCAGTGAAAAAACACAAAATTTAATCTCACTGATTTATGATTACGGTTCCTAGCCATTCCAGTTTGAAATATCAACATGAACACTTTCGGAACCAAGCCATCAGTCATTTGTAACGTTATCTAAATGTGATTTGTGCCAATTAGCATACTTTTTTAAAGACATAAAAAAACATTTGTTTGTTTAAATGTATGACCAACTTATATTTCACTAATGAACATAGAAAGCTAGCGCCTCTAGTGATCATATTGCTTTCAATGTTCATTCAGTGAAATATAATAAGTAAACACATGTTTCAAGTCTCTTTATATCAGCATACACTTTTATTACTACCCGGAGAAAACCCACTTGTCCGATCTGGCGACCACTGTACCATCTCACATACTTCCCGATCCGAGGATCGAACCCGGGTTGCATTGGTGAGAAGCGAGCGTGCTAATCGGACAGCCAATTACTACACAATTGATAACTTCAGTAGATACAGCTCTTAAATCTTGTTTGAAAAATGATTGACTAGAAGATAGTTTTTCTACTCAGATTATTTTAGATCATGGAACCAGGGGGCCAATTTAAAGCAAAATCCAGATAAAAATGGGTCAAAAGTCAATTTTTCAATGAGACCCACGGTTGATCGAACGGCACTGATATTATACTCAATAAGTATATGTGTATCGATTACCTGGCAAAAATATTTGTTGAGCAACATAAGTTTTCTACATCCACTAAAAATACAAAGGGCAATAAGTCGCGTACTTCTTAACCAGCATACCTACCCTAACTTCCCACACATCACTGCATGATATGATAGTGACGTGCATGCAATAACACGCAGTAATGAACTGTTAACCCATTCAACACTAATTAACTGACAAGGAAAGGGATTCGAATAACTTACTATGTAACTTCCCCCCCCCCAATCCTAACTGTGCTGTTGCAACTATTCCTGTGTTATGTACCATTCTTGAACAAAATATTGTTTAAGCTAACTGACATGGACTGGTGCATGATATTTTTAGACCAATAATAAATTAATAAGAAAATTACATTTGGACCCGTTCATTTATCAGAATGGGTAATTTTGTCTAAAAATAGTAATATTACTGGCAAAAAGTGCAGATCCTGATAAGACGGCTCATTATGAGCCGGCTGATCTGGATCTACAGTTTTTGAAAGCCTATTTAGATGTCTGTAGTGTTGAAAGGGTCAAGTATACGACGTGCAATACATCAGGTATCATTTATCTTCCCTTGTTTGCTGCATATCATTAGATAATATATATGACACTTAACTAAAACAAACTCTACTCAATAATGTATCCACTAAACAAGAATTTCCTTAAAACAACCACTTCCATACCTACCTGCAGCAGACTGACAGCCACTTCCAGGTCTATGTGCAGCAGACTGACAGCCACTTCCATACCTACCTGCAGCAGACTGAAAACCATTTCCAGGTATATGTGCAGCAGACTGACAGCCACTTCCAGGTCTATGTGCAGCAGACTGACAGCCACTTCCATACCTACCTGCAGCAGACTGACAGCCACTTCCAGGTCTATGTGCAGCATACTGACAGCCACTTCCATGCCTACCTGGGACAGACTGACAGCCACTTCCATACCTACCTGCAGCAGACTGACAACCACTTCCAGGTCTATGTGCAGCAGACTGACCGCCACTTCCATACCTACCTGCAGCAGACTGACCGCCACTTCCATACCTACCTGCAGCAGACTGACAGCCACTTCCATACCTACCTGCAGCAGACTGACAACCACTTCCAGGTATATGTGCAGCAGACTGACAGCCACTTTCATGCCTACCTGGGACAGACTGACATCCACTTCCAGGTATATGTGCAGCAGACTGACAGCCACTTCCATGTCTACCTGGGACATACTGACAGCCACTTCCATGTCTACCTGGGACAGACTGACAGCCACTTCCAGGTCTATGTGCGGCATACTGACAGCCACTTCCATGCCTACCTGGGACAGACTGACAACCACTTCCAGGTCTATGTGCAGCATACTGACAGCCACTTCCATGTCTACCTGGGACAGACTGACATCCACTTCCATGCCTACCTGCAGCATACTGACATCCACATCCAGACCTACCTGCAGCAGACTGACAGCCACATCCAGACCTACCTGCAGCAGACTGACATCCACATCCAGACCTACCTGCAGCAGACTGACAGCCACATCCAGACCTACCTGCAGCAGACTGACATCCATGCCTACCTGCACAGACTGACATCCACATCCAGACCTACCTGCGATTACCAGTACTAAGATATGGCAATGTAACATTTCATTTAAAACCATTACCAAACTATTACACTTTAATTAAATTATCACATTTTATGAAAGTTCTGTTTCTTGGGGAAAATAAAATTGGTTACACTATCCTCTCTCTATACTTCTATATGATCAAACAATCCATTGTCGTCTGCTTGGTCTAATAGACTACAGAATAAAGGAGATTCAACCTGAAAAACAGTAAGGTTGGAATATATCTACAGCTTAGTAACACACAAACTTAAAAACATACAGAGTATTTACATACAGAGTATTTACATATAGAGTATTTACATACAGAGTATTTACATATAGAGTATTTACATATAGAGTATTTACATACAGAGTATTTACATATAGAGTATTTACATATAGAGTATTTACATATAGAGTATTTACATACAGAGTATTTACATATAGAGTATTTACATACAGAGTATTTACACACAGATAGAGTATTTACATACAGATAGAATATTTACACACAGATAGAGTATTTACACACAGAGTATTTACATACAGATAGAGTATTTACATACAGATAGAGTATTTACACACAGATAGAGTATTTACATACACTCTTAATACAGTCATGATCATGTTTTGTATAGTCTAAAATCCATCATGACATTGTCATTATTTTTCCATGTATGTCCATAATCATTACATCATTTGTCCATCTTCATCATGATTGCATATATCATAATATTGTACTATATATATTGTAAATATGTTTAAATGTTACAGACGAGAAACTGTAAAGTTTAAGTCTTAATAAAGCATTCTTCTTCTTCTTCTCATACAGAGTATTTACACACAGATAGAGTATTTACATACAGATAGAGTATTTACACACAGATAGAGTATTTACATACAGAGTATTTACACACAGATAGAGTATTTACACACAGAGTATTTACACACAGATAGAGTATTTACACACAGATAGAGTATTTACATACAGAGTATTTACACACAGATAGAGTATTTACACACAGAGTATTTACACACAGATAGAGTATTTACACACAGATAGAGTATTTACACACAGATAGAGTATTTACATACAGAGTATTTACACACAGATAGAGTATTTACACACAGATTGAGTATTTACACACAGATAGAGTATTTACACACATACAGAGTATTTACACACAGATAGAGTATTTACACACATACAGAGTATTTACACACAGATAGAGTATTTACACACATACAGAGTATTTACACACAGATAGAGTATTTACACACATACAGAGTATTTACACACAGATAGAGTATTTACACACAGATAGAGTATTTACACACATACAGAGTATTTACACACAGATAGAGTATTTACACACAGATATAGTATTTACATAGAGTATTTACACACAGATAGAGTATTTACACACATAGTATTTACATACAGAGTATTTACACACAGATAGAGTATTTACACACAGAGTATTTACATACATACAGAGTATTTACACACAGATAGAGTATTTACATACAGAGTATTTACACACAGATAGAGTATTTACACACAGAGTATTTACACACAGATAGAGTATTTACACACAGAGTATTTACACACAGATAGATTATTTACACACAGATAGAGTATTTACATACAGAGTATTTACACACAGATAGAGTATTTACACACAGATAGAGTATTTACACACAGATAGAGTATTTACACACAGATAGAGTATTTACACACAGATAGAGTATTTACATACAGAGTATTTACACACAGATAGAGTATTTACACACAGTGTATTTACACACAGATAGAGTATTTACACACAGATAGAGTATTTACATACAGAGTATTTACACACAGATAGAGTATTTACACACAGAGTATTTACACACAGATAGAGTATTTACACACAGATAGAGTATTTACACACAGATAGAGTATTTACACACAGATAGAGTATTTACACACAGATTGAGTATTTACACACAGATAGAGTATTTACACACATACAGAGTATTTACACACATACAGAGTATTTACACACAGATAGAGTATTTACACACATACAGAGTATTTACACACAGATAGAGTATTTACACACAGATAGAGTATTTACACACAGATAGAGTATTTACACACATACAGAGTATTTACACACAGATAGAGTATTTACACACAGATATAGTATTTACATAGAGTATTTACACACAGATAGAGTATTTACACACATAGTATTTACATACAGAGTATTTACACACAGATAGAGTATTTACACACAGAGTATTTACATACATACAGAGTATTTACACACAGATAGAGTATTTACATACAGAGTATTTACACACAGATATAGTATTTACACACAGATAGAGTATTTACACACAGATAGAGTATTTACACACAGATAGAGTATTTACACACAGAGTATTTACACACAGATAGAGTATTTACACACAGATAGAGTATTTACACACAGATACTAGCTTATCATGGAATGTCGTGTAATCTTTTCGTTAATTTTCATCAACGGTGGTAGGGATCCGAAGGGCTTATTTTGGCCCCAATGTTAACTTGTGAAATGAAACAAATCTTCCTTGTAGCATACAATACGTTAGAGCCCTTGTCGATCACATTGGCAAACATAATTCTTATAATTATAACTAAGTTACTATGACAACCATCTAGAATAGGCATATTATGCCATTTTTTAAACATGTTTGTTTCTTCATGTTATTGTTCCATTTTGGTTTTACTGCCGGCAAAGATTTGAAAAATGTTTAAATATGCATCAGGTCGGGCAGGGTTTTACTCTACGCCAAATTTATGCTTCGGATCAAGTTGACTATTAAGGTCAAGTTTGATTAAATTGTTTGGTAGTTTCAATTATTGTGCGAAACACAATTGAAAAGTTGATATATGATATATGGAAACATTTATTTACTCAAAATAATCGATGCCAAGCAACCCACTTTGGTCGTCAGTTCATGTCGAGGTAACAAACATACTTACGCCTAAAACATATTCACATGGAATTGGTTCGACCAGATAAATGGATACAGCATGTGGCTGCTGGGGATTGTTTAAACATCTGAAGTAAAATAATCACACATTTTATCTACATTACAATAGTAACATGTTTATCTACGTTACAACAATAACATGTTTATCTATGTTACAATAGTAACATGTTTATCTACGTTACAACAATAACATGTTTATCTACGTTACAATAGTAACACGTTTATCTATGTTACAATAGTAACATGTTTATCTACGTTACAACAATAACATGTTTATCTACGTTACAACAATAACATGTTTATCTACGTTACAATAGTAACATGTTTATCTACATTACAATAGTAACATGTTTATCTATGTTACAATAGTAACATGTTTATCTATGTTACAATAGTAACATGTTTATCTATGTTACAATAGTAACATGTTTATCTATGTTACAATAGTAACACGTTTATCTACGTTACAATAGTAACTTGTTTATCTATGTTACAATAGTAATTTGTTTATCTATGTTACAATAGTTATCTACATTACAATAGTAACATGTTTATCTACATTACAATAGTAACATGTTTATCTACATTACAATAGTAACATGTTTATCTACATTACAATAGTAACATGTTTATCTACATTACAATAGTAACATGTTTATCTACGTTACAATAGTTATCTACGTTACAATAGTAACATGTTTATCTACGTTACAACAGTTATCTACGTTACAATAGTAGCATGTTTATCTACATTACAATAGTTATCTACGTTACAATAGTAACACGTTTATCTACGTTACAATAGTAACATGTTTATCTATAGTAACATTGAACATTGAAAGCATTATTGATCACGAGTGGTGCTAGCCGCAGGTAATAAAAATAGATTTCTATCATTCACTTAAACAAACATTTGTTCTGTTTATTTTCGGCTTTTTCGAAGCAATTGTGCGTTAATTGGCGCGATACAATAAATGACGTCATCAAAGGCATCATACATTACGTCACTGACAGCTTGAGTCCGTAAACCTTCGCGTTGACAGCATTTGAACATGCAGCAGCTAGGTATCACAAATGCAAAGCAGTGAGAAATAAAATGTGTTATTCCACTACTTTAAACCACCAGTGAAATAACACATTTTATTTCACAGCATAAAAAAACACATTTTATCTACGTTACATAACCACAGATTTGATCTCTGCTACAATAATCAAACATCCGTTACATAATACTGGTAGCTCCTTATAGCTGTACTATACACACTCATTAACTCAAATCTAAATCAAGCTGCTTTAGAGTCGCACAGCTCGGTTCATATGGCAAACTATCCAGCATTCATTGGCGCAGAAAATACCGCTGGGTTGAACACGGCAGCTGGATAATATTCATACAGGAGTGAATCCGCTATCCCAGGTGGAATTTGAACCTAGACTAGAAAGAGGAGGACAAATAATTGAATTAAGCAACGTAATTTATGCTTACTTACTTTAACTTAACTTCTACAAATCTAGGAGCATTTGTCAAATCACATATATCTCCACCGCTGTAGAACAGTGATATTGAACTGAAATGTAGAACAGTGATATTGAACTGAAATGTAGAACAGTGATATTGAGCTGAAATGTAGAACAGTGATATTGAGCTGAAATGTAGAACAGTGATATTGAGCTGAAATGTAGAACAGTGATATTGAACCGAAATGTAGAACAGTGATATTGAGCTGAAATGTAGAACAGTGATATTGAACTGAAATGTAGAACAGTGATATTGAGCTGAAATGTAGAACAGTGATATTGAGCTGAAATGTAGAACAGTGATATTGAGCTGAAATGTAGAACAGTGATATTGAGCTGAAATGTAGAACAGTGATATTGAGCTGAAATGTAGAACAGTGATATTGAGCTGAAATGTAGAACAGTGATATTGAACAGTAAAACAGTGATATTGATATGAACTGCAAAACAGTGATATTGAACAGTAAAACAGTGATATTGATATGAACTGTAAAACAGTGATATTGAACAGTAGAACAGTGATATTGAACTGAACTGTAGAACCATGATATATACCTGTATTGTAAAACAGTGATATTGAGCTGAAATGTAGAACAGTGATATTGAGCTGAAATGTAGAACAGTGATATTGAGCTGAAATGTAGAACAGTGATATTGAGCTGAAATGTAGAACAGTGATATTGAACTGAAATGTAGAACAGTGATATTGAACTGAAATGTAGAACAGTGATATTGAGCTGAAATGTAGAACAGTGATATTGAGCTGAAATGTAGAACAGTGATATTGAGCTGAAATGTAGAACAGTGATATTGAGCTGAAATGTAGAACAGTGATATTGAGCTGAAATGTAGAACAGTGATATTGAACTGAAATGTAGAACAGTGATATTGAGCTGAAATGTAGAACAGTGATATTGAACTGAACTGTAGAACAGTGATATTGAACTGAAATGTAGAACAGTGATATTGAACTGTAATGTAAAACTGAAATGTAGAACAGTGATATTGAACTGAAATGTAGAACAGTGATATTGAACTGTAATGTAAAACTGAAATGTAGAACAGTGATATTGAACTGAAATGTAGAACTGAAATGTAGAACAGTGATATTGAACTGAAATGTAGAACAGTGATATTGAACTGAAATGTAGAACAGTGATATTGAACTGTAATGTAGAACTGAAATGTAGAACAGTGATATTGAACTGAAATGTAGAACTGTGCAATATATTACCGAGTAAGCATGATATAATTAAATATGCCATGACTACAATGGACCATGGAATCATGGCTACAATGGACATTGGAATCAGGGCTACACTGGACCATGGAATCAGGACTACAATTGGACCTTGGAATCAGGGCTACACTGGACCATGGAATCAGGGCTACAATGGACCTTGGAATCAGGGCTACAATGGACCATGGAATCAGGGCTACACTGGACCATGTAATCAGGGCTACACTGGACCTTGGAATCAGGGCTACACTGGACCATGGAATCAGGGCTACACTGTACCATGGAATCATGGCTACACTGGACCTTGGAATCATGGCTACACTGGACCATTGAATCAGGGCTACAATGGACCTTGGAATCAGGGCTACAATGGACCATGGAATCAGGGCTACAATGGACCACGGAATCAGGGCTACAATGGCCCATGGAATCAGGGCTACAATGGACCATGAAATCAGGGCTACAATTGGACCATGTAATCAGGGCTACAATGGACCATGAAATCAGGGCTACAATGGACCATGGAATCGGGGCTACAATGGACCATGGAATCAGGACTACAATGGACCATGAAATCAGGACTACAATGGACCATGGAATCATGGCTACAATGGACCATGGAATCAGGGCTACAATGGACCTTGGAATCAGGACTACAATGGAAATTAATCAGGGCTACAATGGAACCTTGACTTCAAACACCTCCAACTTACTTTCTGTTACCGACTGCTTTAGGTACTTTGTTCGGATGTTTCATGAGCCATGCCAGATGTTTACTTTTATCCCAATGTCCTAAATGTATTGTTGAAACACTTCCTGTCTCCTGTATCAAACAAAATCTCACAATAGCTCATGACAAATCCAAATCTGGTGCAATCCCTATCTGGGTTTCTCAAAATACCATTTTTTGTGTTACAATTATTTTCTGCGAATTACTATTTACTATTTCTGAACATTTTCATTAGTAGATTTTCTGTGGAAATTGGTGCGATCTGTTAAAATGATGAATTGATAACACAGGGGCTGTTAACATAGACATCACAATAATTAAAGGGAAACAATAAAGTACAACACAAGAATTAAAGGGAAACAATAGAGTACAACACAATAATTAAAGGGAAACAATAGAGTACAACACAAGAATTAAAGGGAAACAATAGAGTACAACACAAGAATTAAAGGGAAACAATAGAGTACAACACAAGAATTAAAGGGAAACAATAGAGTACAACACAAGAATTAAAGGGAAACAATAGAGTACAACACAAGAATTAAAGGGAAACAATAGAGTACAACACAAGAATTAAAGGGAAACAATAGAGTACAACACAAGAATTAAAGGGAAACAATAGAGTACAACACAAGAATTAAAGGGAAACAATAGAGTACAACACAAGAATTAAAGGGAAACAATAGAGTACAACACAAGAATTAAAGGGAAACAATAGAGTACAACATACTGCATGTTTCTTGTTATGTTATATTTCGGGTTTTACGCCTGCATCAGCACCATTTTGGGCTATATCGCCGGCGGGCAGTTTACTTAACAACACCTTTCCTGGGCAGGCTCCAGCGGTTAACCAGTACTTGGGTGCACCAACCTCCGTAAGAAACTGCCAACTTTTTCATATAAATGAGACACGGCCTGAGCGGGGCTCGAACCCGTGACCATCAGTGATGCATGTTTCTGTTCAACAGAATAAAATATATATTATGTACGCCACATTGAAATGTACACATATTTGCTGTAATAGGAGATAAAAATCAAACAGCTCACAAGATGTATCAAAACTTCCAGTTAAATATCCGATCCGGGAGGTTGGGCATGAATAAAAATGAGTCGAGGGTCTTTTCTTATCTATTATTATTCTTTGTCGTAACTAAGCGCCAGTAAAAAATTCCCCTAAATGTCAACATAAACCAGTTAGCCAATCAAAATCGTTCCACATATCGCTGAATCTCATACACAAAATGGCGGATGTGATATTGCATTCAGTGTTAGCAATGTGTATTACTGTAATGAAATGTGTATTATTGTAATGAAATGTGTATTACTGTAATGAAATGTGTATTATTGTAATGAAATGTGTATTACTGTAATGAAATGTGTATTATTGTAATGAAATGTGTATTACTGTAATGAAATGTGTATTACTGTAATGAAATGTGTATTACTGAAATGAAATGTGTATTAATGTAATGAAATGTGTATTAATGTAATGAAATGTGTATTACTGTATATGTGTATTATTGTAATGAAATGTGTATTACTGTAATGAAATGTGTATTACTGTAATGAAATGTGTATTACTGTAATGAAATGTGTATTATTGTAATGAAATATGTATTACTGTAATGAAATGTGTATTACTGTAATGAAATGTGTATTACTGTAATGAAATGTGTATTACTGAAATGAAATGTGTATTAATGTAATGAAATGTGTATTACTGTATATGTGTATTATTGTAATGAACTATGTATTACTGTATATGTGTATTATTGTAATGAAATGTGTATTATTGTAATGAAATGTGTATTATTGTAATGAAATGTGTATTACTGTAATGAAATGTGTATTATTGTAATGAAATGTGTATTATTGTAAAGAAATGTGTATTACTGTAATGAAATGTGTATTATTGTAATGAAATGGGTATTACTGTAATGAAATGTGTATTATTGTAATGAAATATGTATTACTGTAATGAAATGTGTATTACTGTAATGAAATGTGTATTACTGTAATGAAATGTGTATTACTGTAATGAAATGTGTATTACTGTAATGAAATGTGTATTACTGAAATGAAATGCGTATTACTGTAATGAAATGTGTATTACTGTAATGAAATGTGTATTACTGAAATGAAATGTGTATTAATGTAATGAAATGTGTATTACTGTAATGAAATGTGTATTACTGTAATGAAATGTGTATTACTGTAATGAAATGTGTATTACTGTAATGAAATGTGTATTACTGAAATGAAATGTGTATTACTGTAATGAAATGTGTATTACTGTAATGAAATGTGTATTACTGAAATGAAATGTGTATTAATGTAATGAAATGTGTATTACTGTAATGAAATGTGTATTATTGTAATGAAATGTGTATTACTGTAATGAAATGTGTATTATTGTAATGAAATGTGTATTACTGTAATGAAATGTGTATTATTGTAATGAAATGTGTATTACTGTAATGAAATGTGTATTACTGTAATGAAATGTGTATTACTGAAATGAAATGTGTATTAATGTAATGAAATGTGTATTACTGTATATGTGTATTATTGTAATGAACTATGTATTACTGTATATGTGTATTATTGTAATGAAATGTGTATTATTGTAATGAAATGTGTATTATTGTAATGAAATGTGTATTACTGTAATGAAATGTGTATTATTGTAATGAAATGTGTATTATTGTAAAGAAATGTGCATTACTGTAATGAAATGTGTATTATTGTAATGAAATGTGTATTACTGTAATGAAATGTGTATTATTGTAATGAAATATGTATTACTGTAATGAAATGTGTATTACTGTAATGAAATGTGTATTACTGTAATGAAATGTGTATTACTGAAATGAAATGTGTATTACTGTAATGAAATGTGTATTCTGTAATGAAATGTGTATTACTGAAATGAAATGTGTATTAATGTAATGAAATGTGTATTACTGTAATGAAATGTGTATTATTGTAATGAAATGTGTATTACTGTAATGAAATGTGTATTACTGTAATGAAATGTGTATTACTGAAATGAAATGTGTATTAATGTAATGAAATGTGTATTACTGTATATGTGTATTACTGTATATGTGTATTACTGAAATGAAATGTGTATTAATGTAATGAAATGTGTATTACTGTATATGTGTATTATTGTAATGAACTATGTATTACTGTATATGTGTATTATTGTAATGAAATGTGTATTATTGTAATGAAATGTGTATTATTGTAATGAAATGTGTATTACTGTAATGAAATGTGTATTATTGTAATGAAATGTGTATTACTGTAATGAAATGTGTATTACTGTAATGAAATGTGTATTATTGTAATGAAATGTGTATTACTGTAATGAAATGTGTATTACTGTAATGAAATGTGTATTACTGTAATGAAATGTGTATTACTGTAATGAAATGTGTATTACTGTAATGAAATGTGTATTACTGTAATGAAATGTGTATTACTGTAATGAAATGTGTATTACTGTAATGAAATGTGTATTACTGTATATGTGTATTATTGTAATGAACTATGTATTACTGTATATGTGTATTATTGTAATGAAATGTGTATTATTGTAATGAAATGTGTATTATTGTAATGAAATGTGTATTACTGTAATGAAATGTGTATTATTGTAATGAAATGTGTATTATTGTAATGAAATGTGTATTACTGTAATGAAATGTGTATTATTGTAATGAAATGTGTATTACTGTAATGAAATGTGTATTACTGTAATGAAATGTGTATTACTGTAATGAAATGTGTATTACTGTAATGAAATGTGTATTACTGTAATGAAATGTGTATTATTGTAATGAAATGTGTATTACTGTAATGAAATGTGTATTACTGTAATGAAATGTGTATTACTGTAATGAAATGTGTATTACTGTAATGAAATGTGTATTACTGTAATGAAATGTGTATTATTGTAATGAAATGTGTATTACTGTAATGAAATGTGTATTACTGTAATGAAATGTGTATTACTGTAATGAAATGTGTATTACTGTAATGAAATGTGTATTATTGTAATACTAATGCTTTCAGTGATTACCCTAACCGATAGTCATCCAAATTAACCCATAACCTGCCAATCATGACAGATCAGATGGTACAGAACGTTACGTCTGATCAGGCTCTCTGCTGTTTGATATTTGCGGCTGATCTAGATCTATTCTGCCCAATTTATTCGGCAGGTTGAAGGGTTAACATGATTACGTTCATTTTTCTCCAACGTTCGTCAGTGACTTTACTCGAGACCAGATTTGTTCAAGACAGAATGGAATTGAGTTGCGATATTTGACAGCTTTATCAAATTAGGTGTGGATACTTTAGCTTTACGTCTAATGGGGAATATATTAGATTATGTATTACATATCATATGTTATTGTGTGGTGTATTTGTTAACATATTAAAATACATATTACATACCTCATGGTATTGCTTGGCGTATTTATTGTAACAGAATTCATGCTTCCACCATCCACCTCCCTGCAAATATAACAACAGAGGGAGTTTATGAACCAGAATACAGTCAAAATCTCCCATAGCGATAAAATGTAAGTTAGTAACTGCAGATATTTATACTTTAGTTCATACAAATTTATTTTAGGTCGATTGCAAAACAAGTTCCTACAACTTATATTAATCACTCTCGAGACCTCATTCCTGATGGAATCCATCGCAACGAGGGAGAGAGAAGAGGCAACGTGGAATTTCAAGGCTACGGGCAAAATTGTAATGGGTACAGCTGGGAGCGACCTCTGGGTCTTTTGCAATTGAAGCGAACACGCTACCACTGCGTTATCTTTTGTAACTAAAGTATAACGTCACATTTTTGTACATGTATTTAGTTTACAAAAATTTATTTTACCTCGATTGCGAAACAAGTTTTCATAACTTTATATTAATCACTCTCGAGACCTCCTGATGGAATCCATCGCAACGAGTGAGAGAGACGAGACAATATGGAATTTAAGTGCCCTACCTATGGGCACAACCATAACGGCTACAGGGGCGTGTGTGTAATTGACCAAACATTACCCCATGTATACAGTAGTCTCCGTTTAGAAAGTCTCTCAGTAGCTGCTTGTCTGCTTCCTTCCCGATGGTTGTATCAACCCTCTGTTCAGATACTAGCTGTGTGACCTTCACCTTGTGCATTACAGGTGTCCTCTGCTGAGGGGGCGGAGCTACATTCTCTTCCTACACACAACATTTACATTAATTAGTTGAGGATAATGTGGCTTGATAAATATTTCTAGACAGAATCACCCTATGCAACCCGAAGCAGAACATCGTCGGAATTGTGAAATGTTGGCGTAACAGAACATGAAAGAAATAATTTAAGATGAGTTGCGTTTGTTTCGGGTTATTGTTCTGGCTCGTAAATACGAATATTTGTTGTGTAAGGTTGCATAGGGTGCAGTGTCAGCTGACAACGGCTTACAGTGTTACACAGGAATAAACATTTAAATAAAAATGGACACGATGGAACCAAAACATTCACAGCTGCAAGAATAACCTGGATGGAATGTGCGTAACGCTGCTTCTGATCATGATCTATGTTATTTGCTATTCAGCCAAATGTTCAACTAGCAAACAGCATAGAGCCTGATCAGATGACACATTCTGTGCCGTCTGATCTGGCTCTATGCTGTTTGCAAAAGCGACTTTAGTTGAGATTGGCAGGTTACTGGTTAACAAGGCATTCAAACCCTTAGTCAACTCCTATAATCATACAGTGTTCAGGCAGTGGTCCCAAAACACAATGGCTTTGACAATAAGGACACATATGAAGTTCAAAGGAGCAATAACACAGTCAACAATCAGCCAGAATTGTTGAAATGCAACCAGGCTGTCTATGTGCTTATGGTAAATTAGTTTATACAAATTTATATTAGCTTGATTGCGAAACAAGTTATTTCAACTTATATAAATCACTCTCGAGACCTCATTCCTGATGGAATCCATCGCCACGAGGGAGAGAGAAGAGGCAACGTGGAAATTAAATGCCTTGCCTAAAGGCACAATCGTAACGGCTCCAGTGGGGCTCAAACTCCGGACCTGAAGCGAACGCGCATCCACTGCGCTATCACGACTTCCACATTACGACTTCCTGGTAAATTGGTAACGCTATGCTAATGTCATATGTATTGTAATTGTATATGTATACTATGCAAATGGTAACTATATGCTAATGGCATACCATTATGTATGCAAATGGTAACTATATGCTAATGGCATACCATTATGTATGCAAATGTATGATAATAGTATATTTATGTTAATGGTAACCAAAGATATGCAACTGTGTGTGTTTTTTACATTTATTTATCATCGCTACCGGTTGCCCATATGAGCGACGCCTCCTGAAGAGATTAGTCATTTTAGATTTTTGGAGGATAGTGCAATGAAACAGACAGAGACCCATTCCAGAGTCACCTCTGGTTCTTTTATGTGCACGGTGTAAAGTACCGACACGAGGCCTCGGCTTAAAGTCCCATCTGAATTAGGGTCAGACGGGTGATCGAACATATATGCAACAATAAAGCTTACCCCTTTTATACGAGTTTTTACTGGCATAAAGGAGTGTGGGTAACTTACAGGTTCAAGTTTAATTCCTTGCTCATTAAGCAAGTCAGTGAGTCTTCTCGGTTGTTGAGGTGAGGCTCCCACGGGGTGACAGTGAATCTTGCTAACTGGAGGATCCTTCGGCCTGCGATATCAAACACAAACAATAGCAGAGTTGTTCTGCACAATATCTGGCATCTGCATCTCTACATTAACACGAGGTTGCATCAAGGTACATATTTGTCACAACAACCTTAAACTACAGGTATTGTCCTCCAACAAAGCTCTAATCGACAGCTGAATAATTACCCATATAGAGTTACAGTTATATGTTATATTTCGGGTTTTACGCCTGCATCAGCACCATTTTGGGCTATATCGCCGGCGGGCAGTTTACCTAACAACACCTTTCCTGGGCAGGCTCCAGCGGTTAACCAGTACTTGGGTGCACCAACCTCCGTAAGAAACTGCCAACTTTTTCATATATATAGAGTTACAGGGATTTTTAAAGGAAGTCGTGATATGTTCTATAACAAATGAAAGTCAACTATGTCTGCTATGGTGAATCTACTACCAAGGGAACTAACCCCGACACACTATATCTATCATGTCTATATGCCGGACATATATGATTACGGTACAAATCCTGACACATGATTACGGTACTAATCCTGACACAAACACCAGTATCATTGTATAGGCCTACACAACATGTACAAAACAAAGAAAACAAGTCTTACTTAAATGAAGGATGCGAGCATAACACAGCTGTGAGGACGATGATGTCATATTCACAACTCGAGGTCTCTTTAAGCTGGAAAATCTCTCCACGTCCGTTAGGCTGACAGATGTACTTGATATGACTGCGTCGCGGTTGACCGGTCAAATCACAGACCGTACCGTCAGACATGTTCACAGAGAAGAAGGGCAGGTCGAGGCCATCTATCTTTACACTACGGATTTCCTGCAAAAACAAGAAACATTATATATAAGCCATCTATCTTTACACTACGGATTTCCTGCAAAAACAAGAAACATTATATATAAGCCATCTATCTTTACACTACGGATTTCCTGCAAAAACAAGAAACATTATATATAAGCCATCTATCTTTACACTACGGATTTCCTGCAAAAACAAGAAACATTATATATAAGCCATCTATCTTTACACTACGGATTTCCTGCAAAAACAAGAAACATTATATATAAGCCATCTATCTTTACACTACGGATTTCCTGCAAAAACAAGAAACATTATATATAAGCCATCTATCTTTACACTACGGATTTCCTGCAAAAACAAGAAACATTATATATAAGCCATCTATCTTTACACTACGGATTTCCTGCAAAAACAAGAAACATTATATATAAGCCATCTATCTTTACACTACGGATTTCCTGCAAAAACAAGAAACATTATATATAAGCCATCTATCTTTACACTACGGATTTCCTGCAAAAACAAGAAACATTATATATAAGCCATCTATCTTTACACTACGGATTTCCTGCAAAAACAAGAAACATTATATATAAGCCATCTATCTTTACACTACGGATTTCCTGCAAAAACAAGAAACATTATATATAAGCCATCTATCTTTACACTACGGATTTCCTGCAAAGACAAGAAACATTATATATAAGCCATCTATCTTTACACTACGGATAGTCATATATGGATTGCCTGCAAGAACAGTGTGTTACATGTACACAGAAGTATGGCATATCTAAGCCATATATGGATTGCCTGCAAGAACAGTGTGTTACATGTACACAGAAGTATAGCATATCTAAGCCATATATGGATTGCCTGCAAGAACAGTGTTACATGTACACAGAAGTATGGCATATCTAAGCCATATATGGATTGCCTGCAAGAACAGTGTGTTGCATGTACACAGAAGTATGGCATATCTAAGCCATATATGGATCACAGGGATTCGGCACGTTTACTTAAATTTATATACTAGTACCCCCAAACGCACCGAATCCCTGTGATATGGATGTCTTGCATTAACAAGGTGTTTCTTGTTCTTAGCCATCTATCTGCTTGCTAAGGATGTCCTGCTAAAATTACCGGCAATATGTTCCGTGTGCACAGAAATATGGCATATCTCAAACATATATCATTACTGTGTGAATTTCGTGCAAAAACGAAGGTGCATCTTCACAGAAGCATGTCATATATAAGTCATCTTTCTTCACACTATGAATGTCCTGCACATACAATGTTTTACATGTACATAAACATTGTAGCATATCAAAGCCTTCATGGTCAAGTCGTTGCGGTCGCAGACGTGTCACTATCACCTATCATCACTGATGGTCACTGGTTCATATGAAAAAGTTGACAGTTGCTTACGGAGGTTGGTACTGGTTAACAGCAGAAGCCTGCCCAGAAAGGGTGTTGTTAGGTAAACTGTCCGTCGGCGATATAGCCCAAAATGGTGCTGATGAAGGTGTAAAACCCGAACAAGCCATTTATGTATATGGATTTCCTGTACTAAGAGGAAACAGGTGTTATATATTCCCATAAGATGTGTATAGCCAACGATTTCATGAATATGATTGTACATTGCATTTCCAATGAGAAACATTAGTCAGTTACTGCCCCTGAATACTCCTAAAAGTATATTGGTCCTCTTAATTGGTTTCCTCTGTTTTTTTATCCTTGTTTCCTTTGCACCACATGTTTTCCATATTTATCAGTATTCTCGTCTTATAATTATGAAATTATTAAATCTCGACAGATATCCTTTAGCATGTCCAATGGATACCTTACTGTAAAAATTGGTTCAATTAATTAACACGATTTTGATAAAATTACACTTATCCTAACGCAACATCTGTTTAGACGACAACAGTAAAAACAAAGGATTCCAACTAAAAGGACCAATATACATTTAGGGATAAATCTGACTTTATCCATCAAGGGAGGTAAGCCAGTAATGTCTCTCATTACAGTGCACACAGTCTCTCATTACAGTGTACTTAACCGTGCACACAGTCTCTCATTACAGTGTACTTAAACGTGCACACAGTCTCTCATTACAGTGCACTTAAATGTGCACACAGTCTCTCATTACAGTGCACTTAAACGTGCACACAGTCTCTCATTACAGTGCACTTAAACGTGCACACAGTCTCTCATTACAGTGTACTTAACCGTGCACACAGTCTCTCATTACAGTGTACTTAACTGTGCACACAGTCTCTCATTACAGTGCACTTAACCGTGCACACAGTCTCTCATTACAGTGCACTTAACCGTGCACACAGTCTCTCACAATGCTTCCTGGAATACGTTGGATTATATTTCATTATTCAGTCATGCTTACCTGTGGAGATTTTGCATTCTTAGCCTCTGTAGCGGTTTCTACATCCCCTTCTCCTATTTCATCTTGTGTTCTTTCATCTGCTGCTGTTTTATCTTCTGTTGTTTCATCCAGAGTTGTTTTATCTTCTAATGTTTCATCCGGTGTAGTTTTATCTTTTGCAGTATCATCTAGCATAGTATTATCTTGTGTTGTTTTGGCTTTCATTACTTGTTTTACAGCTAGAATAGACACGTGTTACACTGTTATACTGTCCACTGAATAATTCTTATATTATCATAGTATTGCATATATTATCATATTATTGCATATATTATCATAGTATTGCGTATATTATAATATTATTGCATATATTATAATATTTAGGTGAGTTATTTTAATTTGAAATTGAGCTACATGATACGCATACCTAATTTAGCAACACTTCTGGCAGAACAATAACACTTCTATTAGAAGGTTCATAGTTTTTATTTTAGTTTGATTATGTTAGTGTTTTGATAGATTGACCTAATTTGTACAATTTCAAACCAGCTTGATCATTTGTTGACCTAGTGACATAATTCTTTTGACACAGTATGGTTGGTTATTAACCATCCTCCAGCTAACAACTCTATATTCCCAGTATTGTTGGTTATTAACATTACAAATCCTGTCAAATCGCTGTATTCAATTCCAATGTAAAATTGTTAAAAGTTGTGCACGTTTTCTTACAGGGGGAGCAAAATTCAACAGCCGTGGTTCATTGCAGATTTAAAAACGGCAGATTTGTTCTTTGTTTATAAGAACAAACTATCAAGTGATGTTAGAATTTTCATTATATTGTTGATACCTTGCTCTGCAGCCACCGGTTTAATCTGTCCCAAATAATACTCTTGAAGTTTGGGTTTTTGCTGAAAGTAAAAGAAAAATAAATTTCTTACGTTGCAAGAGAGAAAGCATAAAGCTGAGTTAGTCTGGAAGGGCCATGAGAGTCCTGGGACACTCACCTTCAAATTTGACCTTTGATGATTATGGGTGGCCTTGACTTTGCCAGTACAGACCTGGGTTGGGTCATGCATTTCCCGCATCTACTCAATATTGTTAACATTTGTGTGAAGCTATTTTTAAAACAAAAATATGGAACAGACACAAAATAGTTCACCCAATTCTGACTTTGACGGCTAAGTGTGTGACCTTGGCTTGTATGGCTTGGAACATGGGTCTTACACGAGAAATGTAGAACCAATATGGTGAACATTTGTGCGAAGTTAGTTGAAACATGGCACAGCGGATGGAGAACATTTGCAAAACAATACACCTCACTTTCATTGAAAGGGGGCACAAGAAAGGGCTTGGTTTTTAATATGTGTTTATTAGAATAAATACAGTAAAATTTTATATTTACATTCTAACTGGTATGAATCAATACATTTGCAATTCATAAACTGGTTAACATGACCTAATCACTCGTAATAATATATTGCACTGTGAGAAATCACCATATCGGACTACTTTTTTCGTGGAAATTGTACATGTGACATAGTCAGACTTACCTGTAGCCAGACACTCGTGTAGCCTGACTTACCTGTAGCCTGACACTTGTGTATCCAGACTTACCTGTAGCCTGACACTCGTGTAGCCTGACTTACCTGTAGCCTGACACTTGTGTAGCCAGACTTACCTGTAGCCAGACACACGTGTAGCCAGACTTACCTGTAGCCAGACACTCGTGTAGCCTGACTTACCTGTAGCCTGACACTCGTGTAGCCTGACTTACCTGTAGCCAGACACTCGTGTTGCCTGACTTACATGTAGCCTGACACTCGTGTAGCCTGACTTACCTGTAGCCTGACACTCGTGTAGCCAGACTTACCTGTAGCCTGACACACGTGTAGCCTGACTTACCTGTAGTCTGAAACTCGTGTAGCCAGACTTACCTGTAGCCAGACACTCGTGTAGCCTGACTTCCCTGTAGTCTGAAACTCGTGTAGCCAGACTTACCTATAGCCACACTCGTGTAGCCAGACTTACCTGTAGCCAGACACTCGTGTAGCCTGACTTACTTGTAGCCTGACACTCGTGTAGCCTGACACTTGTGTAGCCAGACTTACCTGTAGCCTGACACTCGTGTAGCCAGACATTCGTGTAGCCTGACACTCATGTAGCCAGACTTACCTATAGACTGACACACGTGTAGCCAGACTTACCTATAGCCTGACACTCGTGTAGCCAGACATTCGTGTAGCCTGACACTCGTGTAGCCAGACACTCGTGTAGCCTGACACTCATGTAGCCAGACACTTGTGTAGCCTGACACTCGTGTAGCCAGACTTACCTGTAGCCAGACACTCGTGTAGCCAGACACTTGTGTAGCCAGACACTAGTGTAGCCAGACTTACCTGTAGCCAGATACTCGTGTAGCCAGACTTACCTGTAGCCAGACACTCGTGTAGCCAGACACTCGTGTATCCAAGACATACCTGTAGCCTGACACTCGTGTAGCCAGACTTACCTGTAGCCAGCCTTACATGTAACCAGACACTCGTGTAGCCAGACTTACCTGTAGCCTGATACTCATGTAGCCTGACTTACCTGTAGCCTGACACTCGTGTAGCCAGACTTACATGTAGCCAGACACTCGTGTAGCCAGACTAACCTGTAGCCTGACACTTGTGTAGCCAGACTTACCTGTAGCCAGACACTTGTGTAGCCAGACACTCGTGTAGCCAGACTTACCTGTAACCAGACACTCGTGTAGCCAGACTTACCTGTAACCAGACACTCGTGTAGCCAGACTTACCTGTAGCCAGACACTCGTGTAGCCTGACTTACCTGTAGCCTGACACTCGTGTAGCCAGACTTACATGTAGCCTGACACTCGTGTAGCCTGACTTACCAGTAGCCTGACACTCGTGTAGCCAGACTTACCTGTAGCCAGTCACTCATGTAGCCAGACTTACCTGTAGCCAGACACTCGTGTAGCCTGACTTACCTGTAGCCTGACACTTGTGTAGCCTGACTTACCTGTAGCCAGACACTCGTGTAGCCTGACTTACATGTAGCCTGACACTCGTGTAGCCTGATTTACCTGTAGCCTGACACTCGTGTAGACAGTCTTACCTGTAGCCAGACACTCGTGTAGCCTGACACTCGTGTAGCCTGACTTACCTGTAGCCAGACTTACATGTAGCCAGACACTCGTGTAGCCAGACTTACCTGTAGCCAGACACTCGTGTAGCCTGACATACCTGTAGCCAGACTTACATGTAGCCAGACACTCGTGTAGCCAGACTTACCTGTAGCCAGACACTCGTGTAGCCTGACTTACCTGTAGCCTGATACTCGTGTAGCCAGATTTACCTGTAGCCAGACACTCGTGTAGCCTGACTTACCTGTAGCCTGACACTCGTGTAGCCAAACTTACCTGTAGCCTGACACACGTGTAGCCTGACTTCCCTGTAGCCTGATACTCGTGTAGCCTGACTTACCTGTAGCCAGACTTACCTATAGCCAGACACTCGTGTAGCCAGACTTACCTGTAGCCAGAAACTCATGTAGCCTGACTTACCTGTAGCCAGACACTTGTGTAGCCAGACTTACCTGTAGCCTGACACTTGTGTAGCCTGACTTACCTGTAGCCTGACACTCGTGTAGCCTGACTTACCTGTAGCCTGACACTTGTGT
The DNA here is from genome assembly GCA_014843695.1 of Archivesica marissinica. Classification (NCBI taxonomy): domain Eukaryota; kingdom Metazoa; phylum Mollusca; class Bivalvia; order Venerida; family Vesicomyidae; genus Archivesica; species Archivesica marissinica. The sequence goes on along the minus strand of CM026404.1, from coordinate 94,318,756 downwards.
AGCCAGACTTACCTGTAGCCAGACACACGTGTAGCCAGACTTACCTGTAGCCAGACACTCGTGTAGCCTGACTTAACTGTAGCCTGACACTCGTGTAGCCTGACTTACCTGTAGCCAGACACTCGTGTAGCCTGACTTACATGTAGCCTGACACTCGTGTAGCCTGACTTACCTGTAGCCTGACACTCGTGTAGCCTGACTTACCTGTAGCCTGACATGCGTGTAGCCAGACTTACCTGTAGCCAGACACTCGTGTAGCCTGACTTACCTGTAGCCTGACACTCGTGTAGCCAGACTTACCTGTAGCCTGACACACGTGTAGCCTGACTTACCTGTAGTCTGAAACTCGTGTAGCCAGACTTACCTGTAGCCAGACTTCCCTGTAGCCTGACACTCGTGTAGCCTGACTTACCAGTAGCCAGACTTACCTATAGCCAGACATTCGTGTAGCCAGACTTACCTGTAGCCAGACACTCGTGTAGCCTGACACTCGTGTAGCCTGACTTACTTGTAGCCTGACACTCTTGTAGCCTGACACTTGTGTAGCCAGACTTACCTGTAGCCTGACACTCGTGTAGCCAGACTTACCTATAGCCTGACACTCGTGTAGCCAGACATTCGTGTAACCTGACACTTGTGTAGCCAGACACTCGTGTAGCCTGACACTCATGTAGCCAGACACTTGTGTAGCCTGACACTCGTGTAGCCAGACTTACCTGTAGCCAGACACTCGTGTAGCCAGACTTACCTGTATCCAGACACTCGTGTAGCCAGACACTCGTGTATCCAAGACTTACCTGTACCCTGACACTCGTGTAGCCAGACTTACCTGTAGCCAGACTTACATGTAGCCAGACACTCGTGTAGCCAGACTTACCTGTAGCCTGACACTCGTGTAGCCAGACTTACCTGTAGCCAGACACTCGTGTAGCCTGACTTCCCTGTAGCCTGATACTCGTGTAGCCTGACTTACCTGTAGCCAGACTTACCTATAGCCAGACACTCATGTAGCCAGACTTACCTGTAGCCAGACACTTGTGTAGCCTGACACTCATGTAGCCTGACTTACTTGTAGCCAGACACTCGTGTAGCCTGACACTTGTGTAGCCAGACACTCGTGTAGCCTGACACTCATGTAGCCAGACACTTGTGTAGCCTGACACTCGTGTAGCCAGACTTACCTGTAGCCAGACACTCGTGTAGCCAGACACTTGTGTAGCCAGACACTCGTGTAGCCAGACTTACCTGTAGCCAGATACTCGTGTAGCCAGACTTACCTGTAGCCAGACACTCGTGTAGCCAGACACTCGTGTATCCAAGACATACCTGTAGCCTGACACTCGTGTAGCCAGACTTACCTGTAGCCAGCCTTACATGTAACCAGACACTCGTGTAGCCAGACTTACCTGTAGCCTGATACTCATGTAGCCTGACTTACCTGTAGCCTGACACTCGTGTAGCCATACTTACATGTAGCCAGACACTCGTGTAGCCAGACTAACCTGTAGCCTGACACTTGTGTAGCCAGACTTACCTGTAGCCAGACACTTGTGTAGCCAGACACTCGTGTAGCCAGACTTACCTGTAACCAGACACTCGTGTAGCCAGACTTAACTGTAACCAGACACTCGTGTAGCCAGACTTACCTGTAGCCAGACACTCGTGTAGCCTGACTTACCTGTAGCCTGACACTCGTGTAGCCAGACTTACATGTAGCCTGACACTTGTGTAGCCTGACTTACCAGTAGCCTGACACTCGTGTCGCCAGACTTACCTGTAGCCAGTCACTCATGTAGCCAGACTTACCTGTAGCCAGACACTCGTGTAGCCTGACTTACCTGTAGCCTGACACTTGTGTAGCCTGACTTACCTGTAGCCAGACACTCGTGTAGCCTGACTTACATGTAGCCTGACACTCGTGTAGCCTGATTTACCTGTAGCCTGACACTCGTGTAGACAGTCTTACCTGTAGCCAGACACTCGTGTAGCCTGACTTACCTGTAGCCTGACACTCGTGTAGCCTGACTTACCTGTAGCCAGACTTACATGTAGCCAGACACTCGTGTAGCCAGACTTACCTGTAGCCAGACACTCGTGTAGCCTGACATACCTGTAGCCAGACTTACATGTAGCCAGACACTCGTGTAGCCAGACTTACCTGTAGCCAGACACTCGTGTAGCCTGACTTACCTGTAGCCTGATACTCGTGTAGCCAGATTTACCTGTAGCCAGACACTCGTGTAGCCTGACTTACCTGTAGCCTGACACTCGTGTAGCCAAACTTACCTGTAGCCTGACACACGTGTAGCCTGACTTACCTGTAGTCTGACACTCGTGTAGCCAGACTTACCTGTAGCCAGACACTCGTGTAGCCTGACTTCCCTGTAGCCTGATACTCGTGTAGCCTGACTTACCTGTAGCCAGACACTTGTGTAGCCAGACTTACCTGTAGCCTGACACTTGTGTAGCCTGACTTACCTGTAGCCTGACACTCGTGTAGCCAGACTTACCTATAGCCTGACACTCGTGTAGCCAGACATTCGTGTAGCCTGACACTCGTGTAGCCAGACACTCGTGTAGCCTGACACTCATGTAGCCAGACACTTGTGTAGCCTGACACTCGTGTAGCCAGACTTACCTGTAGCCAGACACTCGTGTAGCCAGACACTTGTGTAGCCAGACACTCGTGTAGCCAGACTTACCTGTAGCCAGATACTCGTGTAGCCAGACTTACCTGTAGCCAGACACTCGTGTAGCCAGACACTCGTGTATCCAAGACATACCTGTAGCCTGACACTCGTGTAGCCAGACTTACCTGTAGCCAGCCTTACATGTAACCAGACACTCGTGTAGCCAGACTTACCTGTAGCCTGATACTCATGTAGCCTGACTTACCTGTAGCCTGACACTCGTGTAGCCAGACTTACATGTAGCCAGACACTCGTGTAGCCAGACTAACCTGTAGCCTGACACTTGTGTAGCCAGACTTACCTGTAGCCAGACACTTGTGTAGCCAGACACTCGTGTAGCCAGACTTACCTGTAACCAGACACTCGTGTAGCCAGACTTACCTGTAACCAGACACTCGTGTAGCCAGACTTACCTGTAGCCAGACACTCGTGTAGCCTGACTTACCTGTAGCCTGACACTCGTGTAGCCAGACTTACATGTAGCCTGACACTCGTGTAGCCTGACTTACCAGTAGCCTGACACTCGTGTAGCCAGACTTACCTGTAGCCAGTCACTCATGTAGCCAGACTTACCTGTAGCCAGACACTCGTGTAGCCTGACTTACCTGTAGCCTGACACTTGTGTAGCCTGACTTACCTGTAGCCAGACACTCGTGTAGCCTGACTTACATGTAGCCTGACACTCGTGTAGCCTGATTTACCTGTAGCCTGACACTCGTGTAGACAGTCTTACCTGTAGCCAGACACTCGTGTAGCCTGACACTCATGTAGCCTGACTTACCTGTAGCCAGACTTACATGTAGCCAGACACTCGTGTAGCCAGACTTACCTGTAGCCAGACACTCGTGTAGCCTGACATACCTGTAGCCAGACTTACATGTAGCCAGACACTCGTGTAGCCAGACTTACCTGTAGCCAGACACTCGTGTAGCCTGACTTACCTGTAGCCTGATACTCGTGTAGCCAGATTTACCTGTAGCCAGACACTCGTGTAGCCTGACTTACCTGTAGCCTGACACTCGTGTAGCCAAACTTACCTGTAGCCTGACACACGTGTAGCCTGACTTACCTGTAGTCTGACACTCGTGTAGCCAGACTTACCTGTAGCCAGACACTCGTGTAGCCTGACTTCCCTGTAGCCTGATACTCGTGTAGCCTGACTTACCTGTAGCCAGACTTACCTATAGCCAGACACTCGTGTAGCCAGACTTACCTGTAGCCAGAAACTCATGTAGCCTGACTTACCTGTAGCCAGACACTTGTGTAGCCAGACTTACCTGTAGCCTGACACTTGTGTAGCCTGACTTACCTGTAGCCTGACACTCGTGTAGCCTGACTTACCTGTAGCCTGACACTTGTGTAGCCAGACTTACCTGTAGCCAGACACATGTGTAGCCAGACTTACCTGTAGCCAGACACTCGTGTAGCCTGACTTAACTGTAGCCTGACACTCGTGTAGCCTGACTTACCAGTAGCCAGACACTTGTGTAGCCTGACTTACATGTAGCCTGACACTCGTGTAGCCTGACTTACCTGTAGCCTGACACTCGTGTAGCCTGACTTACCTGTAGCCTGACATGCGTGTAGCCAGACTTACCTGTAGCCAGACACTCGTGTAGCCTGACTTACCTGTAGCCTGACACTCGTGTAGCCAGACTTACCTGTAGCCTGACACACGTGTAGCCTGACTTACCTGTAGTCTGAAACTCGTGTAGCCAGACTTACCTGTAGCCAGACTTCCCTGTAGCCTGACACTCGTGTAGCCTGACTTACCAGTAGCCAGACTTACCTATAGCCAGACATTCGTGTAGCCAGACTTACCTGTAGCCAGACACTCGTGTAGCCTGACACTCATGTAGCCTGACTTACTTGTAGCCTGACACTCTTGTAGCCTGACACTTGTGTAGCCAGACTTACCTGTAGCCTGACACTCGTGTAGCCAGACTTACCTATAGCCTGACACTCGTGTAGCCAGACATTCGTGTAACCTGACACTTGTGTAGCCAGACACTCGTGTAGCCTGACACTCATGTAGCCAGACACTTGTGTAGCCTGACACTCGTGTAGCCAGACTTACCTGTAGCCAGACACTCGTGTAGCCAGACTTACCTGTAGCCAGACACTCGTGTAGCCAGACACTCGTGTATCCAAGACTTACCTGTACCCTGACACTCGTGTAGCCAGACTTACCTGTAGCCAGACTTACATGTAGCCAGACACTCGTGTAGCCAGACTTACCTGTAGCCTGACACTCGTGTAGCCAGACTTACCTGTAGCCAGACACTCGTGTAGCCTGACTTCCCTGTAGCCTGATACTCGTGTAGCCTGACTTACCTGTAGCCAGACTTACCTATAGCCAGACACTCATGTAGCCAGACTTACCTGTAGCCAGACACTTGTGTAGCCTGACACTCATGTAGCCTGACTTACTTGTAGCCAGACACTCATGTAGCCTGACACTTGTGTAGCCAGACTTACCTGTAGCCTGACATTCGTGTAGCCAGACTTACCTGTAGCCAGACACTCGTGTAGCCTGACTTACATGTAGCCTGACACTCATGTAGCCTGACTTACCTGTAGCCTGACACTCGTGTAGCCAGACATTCGTGTAGCCTGACACTCATGTAGCCTGACACTCGTGTAGCCAGACACTCGTGTAGCCTGACACTCATGTAGCCAGACACTTGTGTAGCCTGACACTCGTGTAGCCAGACTTACCTGTAGCCAGACACTCGTGTAGCCAGACACTCGTGTATCCAAGACTTACCTGTAGCCTGACACTCGTGTAGCCAGACTTACCTGTAGCCAGACTTACATGTAGCCAGACACTCGTGTAGCCAGACTTACCTGTAGCCTGACACTCATGTAGCCTGACTTACCTGTAGCCTGACACTCGTGTAGCCAGACTTACCTGTAGCCAGACACTCGTGTAGCCAGACTTACCTGTAGCCTGACACTTGTGTAGCCAGACTTACCTGTAGCCAGACACTTGTGTAGCCAGACACTTGTGTAGCCAGACATACCTGTAACCAGACACTCATGTAGCCAGACTTACCTGTAGCCAGACACTCATGTAGCCAGACTTACCTGTAGCCTGACTTACCTGTAGCCTGACACTCGTGTAGCCAGACTTACCTGTAGCCTGACACTCGTGTAGCCTGACTTACCTGTAGCCTGACACTCGTGTAGCCAGACTTACCTGTAGCCAGACACTCATGTAGCCAGACACTCGTGTATCCAAGACTTACCTGTACCCTGACACTCGTGTAGCCAGACTTACCTGTAGCCAGACTTACATGTAGCCTGACACTCGTGTAGCCAGACTTACCTGTAGCCTGACACTCGTGTAGCCAGACTTACCTGTAGCCAGACACTCGTGTAGCCTGACTTCCCTGTAGCCTGATACTCGTGTAGCCTGACTTACCTGTAGCCAGACTTACCTATAGCCAGACACTCGTGTAGCCAGACTTACCTGTAGCCAGACACTCGTGTAGCCTGACACTCATGTAGCCTGACTTACTTGTAGCCAGACACTCATGTAGCCTGACACTTGTGTAGCCAGACTTACCTGTAGCCTGACATTCGTGTAGCCAGACTTACCTGTAGCCAGACACTCGTGTAGCCTGACTTACATGTAGCCTGACACTCATGTAGCCTGACTTACCTGTAGCCTGACACTCGTGTAGCCAGACATTCGTGTAGCCTGACACTCGTGTAGCCAGACATTCGTGTAGCCTGACACTCATGTAGCCAGACACTTGTGTAGCCTGACACTCGTGTAGCCAGACTTACCTGTAGCCAGACACTCGTGTAGCCAGACTTACCTGTAGCCAGACACTCGTGTAGCCAGACACTCATGTATCCAAGACTTACCTGTAGCCTGACACTCCTGTAGCCAGATTTACATGTAGCCAGACTTACCTGTATCCTGACACTCCTGTAGCCTGACTTACCTGTAGCCTGACACTCGTGTAGCCAGACTTACCTGTAGCCAGACACTCGTGTAGCCAGACTTACCTGTAGCCTGACACTCGTGTAGCCAGACTTACCTGTAGCCAGACACTCGTGTAGCCAGACTTACCTGTAGCCTGACACTTGTGTAGCCAGACTTACCTGTAGCCAGACACTTGTGTAGCCAGACACTCATGTAGCCAGACTTACCTGTAGCCAGACACTCATGTAGCCAGACTTACCTGTAGCCTGACTTACCTGTAGCCTGACACTCGTGTAGCCAGACTTACCTGTAGCCTGACACTCGTGTAGCCTGACTTACCTGTAGCCTGACACTTGTGTAGCCAGACTTACCTGTAGCCAGACACTCGTGTAGCCAGACTTACCTGTAGCCAGACACTCATGTAGCCTGACTTACCTGTAGCCTGACACTCGTGTAGCCTGACTTACCTGTAGCCAGACTTACATGTAGCCAGACACTCGTGTAGCCAGACTTACCTGTAGCCAGACACTCGTGTAGCCAGACTTACCTGTAGCCAGACTTACCTATAGCCAGACACTCGTGTAGCCAGACTTACCTGTAGCCAGGCACTCGTGTAGCCAGACATAGCCAGACACTCATGTAGCCTGACACTCATGTAGCCAGACACTCGTGTAGCCAGACACTCGTGTAGCCTGACACTCTCGTGTAGCCAGACTTGCCTGTAGCCAGACACTCGTGTAACCAGACACTCGTGTAGCCAGGCATAGCCAGACACTCATGTAGCCTGACACTCATGTAGCCAGACACTCGTGTAGCCAGACACTCGTGTAGCCAGACTTACCTGTAGCCAGACACTCGTGTAGCCTGACTTACCTGTAGCCTGACACTCGTGTAGCCAGACTTACCTGTAGCCAGACACTCATGTAGCCTGACTTACCTGTAGCCTGACACTCGTGTAGCCAGAGTTACCTGTAGCTAGACTTACCTATAGCCAGACACTTGTGTAGCCAGACTTACCTGTAGCCAGACACTCGTGTAGCCTGACTTACCTGCAGCCAGACACTTGTGTAGCCAGACTTACCTGTAGCCTGACACTCGTGTAGCCATACTTACCTGTAGCCTGACACTCATGTAACCAGACTTACCTGTAGCCAGACACTTGTGCAGCCAGACTTACCTGTAGCCTGACACTTGTGTAGCCAGACTTACCTGTAGCCTGACACTCGTGTAGCCAGACTTACCTGTAGCCAGACATTCGTGTAGCCTGACTTACCTGTAGCCTGACACTCGTGTAGCCATACTTACCTGTAGCCTGACACTCGTGTAGCCAGACTCTCCTGTAGCCAGACACTCGTGTAGCCTGACACTCATGTAGCCAGACACTCATGTAGCCAGGCATAGCCAGACACTCATGTAGCCTGACACTCATGTAGCCAGACACTCGTGTAGCCAGACACTCGTGTAGCCTGACACTCTCGTGTAGCCAGACTTGCCTGTAGCCAGACACTCGTGTAACCAGACACTCGTGTAGCCAGGCATAGCCAGACACTCATGTAGCCTGACACTCATGTAGCCAGACACTCGTGTAGCCAGACACTCGTGTAGCCAGACTTACCTGTAGCCTGACACTTGTGTAGCCAGACTTACCTGTAGCCTGACACTCGTGTAGCCAGACTTACCTGTAGCCAGACATTCGTGTAGCCTGACTTACCTGTAGCCTGACACTCGTGTAGCCATACTTACCTGTAGCCTGACACTCGTGTAGCCAGACACTCGTGTAGCCAGACTCCTGTAGCCAGACACTCGTGTAGCCTGACACTATGTAGCCAGACACTCATGTAGCCTGATACTCATGTAGCCAGACACTCGTGTAGCCAGACACTCGTGTAGCCTGACACTCTCATGTAGCCAGACTTGCCTGTAGCCAGACACTCGTGTAACCAGACACTCGTGTAGCCAGGCATAGCCAGACACTCATGTAGCCTGACACTCATGTAGCCAGACACTCGTGTAGCCAGACACTCGTGTAGCCTGACACTCCTGTAGCCAGACTTGCCTGTAGCCAGACACTCGTGTAACCAGACACTCGTGTAGCCAGGCATAGCCAGACACTCATGTAGCCTGACAACTCATGTAGCCAGACACTCGTGTAGCCAGACACTCGTGTAGCCAGACTTGCCTGTAGCCAGACACTCGTGTAACCAGACACTCATGTAGCCAGGCATAGCCAGACACTCATGTAGCCAGGCACTCGTGTAGCCAGACACTCGTGTAGACTGACACTCGTTTAGCCAGACTTACCTGTAGCCAGACACTCCTGTAGCCAGACACTCGTGTAGCCTAACACTTGTGTAGCCAGACACTCGTGTAGCCTGACACTCGTGTAGCCAGACTTACCTGTAGCCAGACACTCGTGTAGCCAGACACTCGTGTAGCCAGACTTACCTGTAGCCAGACATTCGTGTAGCCTGACTTACCTGTAGCCTGACACTCGTGTAGCCATACTTACCTGTAGCCTGACACTCGTGTAGCCAGACTCTCCTGTAGCCAGACACTCGTGTAGCCTGACACTCATGTAGCCAGACACTCATGTAGCCAGGCATAGCCAGACACTCATGTAGCCTGACACTCATGTAGCCAGACACTCGTGTAGCCAGACACTCGTGTAGCCTGACACTCTCGTGTAGCCAGACTTGCCTGTAGCCAGACACTCGTGTAACCAGACACTCGTGTAGCCAGGCATAGCCAGACACTCATGTAGCCTGACACTCATGTAGCCAGACACTCGTGTAGCCAGACACTCGTGTAGCCAGACTTACCTGTAGCCTGACACTTGTGTAGCCAGACTTACCTGTAGCCTGACACTCGTGTAGCCAGACTTACCTGTAGCCAGACATTCGTGTAGCCTGACTTACCTGTAGCCTGACACTCGTGTAGCCATACTTACCTGTAGCCTGACACTCGTGTAGCCAGACACTCGTGTAGCCAGACTCTCCTGTAGCCAGACACTCGTGTAGCCTGACACTCATGTAGCCAGACACTCATGTAGCCTGATACTCATGTAGCCAGACACTCGTGTAGCCAGACACTCGTGTAGCCTGACACTCTCATGTAGCCAGACTTGCCTGTAGCCAGACACTCGTGTAACCAGACACTCGTGTAGCCAGGCATAGCCAGACACTCATGTAGCCTGACACTCATGTAGCCAGACACTCGTGTAGCCAGACACTCGTGTAGCCTGACACTCTCATGTAGCCAGACTTGCCTGTAGCCAGACACTCGTGTAACCAGACACTCGTGTAGCCAGGCATAGCCAGACACTCATGTAGCCTGACACTCATGTAGCCAGACACTCGTGTAGCCAGACACTCGTGTAGCCAGACTTGCCTGTAGCCAGACACTCGTGTAACCAGACACTCATGTAGCCAGGCATAGCCAGACACTCATGTAGCCAGGCACTCGTGTAGCCAGACACTCGTGTAGACTGACACTCGTTTAGCCAGACTTACCTGTAGCCAGACACTCCTGTAGCCAGACACTCGTGTAGCCTAACACTTGTGTAGCCAGACACTCGTGTAGCCTGACACTCGTGTAGCCAGACTTACCTGTAGCCAGACACTCGTGTAGCCAGACACTCGTGTAGCCAGACTTACCTGCCCAAGTTCCTTGTTATCATGGTACTGTTTAATGTGTTTTCCGTGACAAAGTTCATACGTCCAGTAACTCTCAATCTGTAACATAATATCATACTTAGTCTGCCCTCACGTTCATATGTCCAGTAACTCTCAATCTGTAACATAATATCATACTTTAGTCTGCCCTCACGTTCGCCTACTTTCTTATTCATCCAAATCAAACCTAAATATATCCTCAAGTCAGTCACCGTTCTTATTTAAAATACATAAAATAAACAATATGTAACAACAAACATACACATGTACGTGAAAAGAAAAATGAGCAAACACACTTCCTAGAAATCCAAGAAAAAACAGCCTAATGCCATTTAGTGCATTGTTGCATCGTTTTCTCATAAAAACACTTTTCAGCCTAAAAGAAAATTTAATAATCAAAATATATTACTCCAAATGAACATTGAAAGCGTGAGTGGAGCTAGCTATTCCAATAACAGTTTTGTGTGTGTTTTACGTTTATTTATCGTCGCTACCGGTTGCCCATATTAGCGACGCCTCCTGAAGAGATTAGTCATTTTTCGAATTTTGGAGGACAGTGCAATGATACAGACAGAGACCCATTCCAGAGTCTCCTCTGGTTCTTTTAAGTGCATGGTGTACCGCACCCGACACAAGACCTCGGTTTAAAGTCCCATCTGAAAGACTGTTCATTTTATTAGGGTCAGACGGGGGATCGAACCTGCGATCCCTAGATTATCAGTCCAGCGTGTTACCACTGGACTACGGATCCGTCTGTCAACAGCTTTCTATTTTCACTGGTTATATATAATTTTATCATACCCCGAACAATACAAACAAATACCCTCTAATATTTAAATTTCATTGGAAAGCATACACAAATGTATCTATTTATTTCCATCTCACAGCCTTACTTAGCAACAATACACAGCCAGGTGTGGGCTAATTGTTAAACATAGTAATAATACACAGACAGGTGTAGGCTAATTATTAAACATAGCAATAATACACAGCCAGATGTGGGCTAATTGTTAAACATAGCAATAATACACAGACAGGTGTAGGCTAATTATTAAACATAGCAATAATACACAGCCAGGTGTAGGCTAATTATTAAACATAGCAATAATACACAGCCAGGTGTGGGCTAATTGTTAAACATAGCAATAATACACAGCCAGGTGTGGGCTAATTATTAAACATAGCAATAATACACAGCCAGGTGTGGGCTAATTGTTAAACATAGCAATAATACACAGCCAGGTGTGGGCTAATTGTTAAACATAGCAATAATACACAGACAGGTGTGGGCTAATTGTTAAACTTAGCAATAATACACAGCCAGGTGTGGGCTAATTGTTAAACATAGCAATAATACACAGCCAGATGTGGGCTAATTGTTAAATATAGCAACAATACACAGCCATATGTGGGCTAATTGTTAAATATAGCAATAATATACAGCCAGGTGTAGGCTAATTGTTAAACATAACAATAATACACGGACAGGTGTGGGCTAATTATTAAACATAACAATAATACACAGCCATATGTGGGCTAATTGTTAAACATAGCAATAATACACAGCCAGATGTGGGCTAATTGTTAAACATAGCAATAATACACAGCCAGATGTGGGCTAATTATTAAACATAACAATAATACACAGCCAGATGTGGGCTAATTGTTAAACATAGCAACAATACACAGCCAGACGTGGGCTAATTGTTAAACATAGCAATAATACACAGCCAGGTGTGGGCTAATTGTTAAACATAGCAACAATACACAGCCATATGTGGGCTAATTGTTAAACATAGCAACAATACACAGCCAGGTGTGGGCTAATTGTTAAACATAGCAATAATACACAGCCAGGTGTGGGCTAATTGTTAAACATAGCAATAATACACAGCCAGGTGTAGGCTAATTATTAAACATAGCAATAATACACAGCCAGGTGTGGGTTAATTGTTAAACAACGATATTTAAATAAAACATCATCTATACAATATTGAATGCACTACATGCGGATCGTGAACATCGTTAGAATGTCTAGCAATCTCTTACCCGATAGGAACAGGAAGACTGTGAAAATAAGGCTTCCATCAACTCATCCGGAGTATCACCATTGTATGTGGCCTTCCGTGTCTGAAATAAACATTAGGTTCTATATATTGACATTTTCAAATAATATCCATTGACATTAGGCTCAACTTGTTTGTTTACTTTTTCTTTAAATTGTAAAAAAGTATCTTTTTGCTTTTTCCCCATTACCTGTAAATTCCATGCTATATAGCTATAATGTTATTTGTTTTGTAAAAATAAAGTTAATTTTTTTTTTAAACTTTATTTATTTTACAACTTATATTAATCACTCTAGTTGACGCGGATGAAAGCCTATATGTGGTAATTTGTGTGGGAGGAAACCGGAGTACCCGGAGAAAACCCACCTGTCCGATCTGGCGACCACCGTACCATCTCACATGGTGATAATAAATAAATAAATAAAGTTTGAATTGAAATGCAAAAATATAACTCATGAGCAAAGTTATCCTAGTATTAACATTAGTATTACTCACAGGGATTCGGCATGTTTGGGGGTACTAGTATATATATTTAAGTACAGGGATTCTACTCTGTGGGATGTCAGATTTCGCATCGATCAGTAAAATGGCCCTATCTGAAACAATTTTGTACAAAGCTGTCCAAATACAACGCCTATCCCGAGTCTTTATATTGTTCTTCAAATAAAACACAACTTTAAGCTGCGTGCATGTATACTTTGCAAACAATTGCCACAGACATTGGCCATAGCAGGTCACATTTCCATACTAGGACACGGGTTCTGTCAGCAACAAAAAAAATCTTCGACGGGAGAGTTTTAACTGTGAATAACATTATCAATAAAATGTGTTTACACTAACGTGTAGGTTTATTCGGCAAAAATGTACGTCAAAAAGAGATTTCGTAGCATTTTCAATTTGTTTTGAAAATTTCTAAAGCGGCGCAATTTGCGTTGAAACGAGCGTTCTGATTGGATTATGATTATTCTTCATATATAAAATAACATCTTGTTACATTCTAATAATCCAATCAGAACGCTCATTTCAACGGCTCGTTTCAACGCGAACTGTTACAATGATTTGGTCAAATAAATATCCATAAAGGGAGGCAATTTACAAATAATAATTTCACAAATATAAGATTGCTGGTGGGCAGACCTTTTAAATATGACTTAAAATCGGTAAAAATTATAATTACAAGTTGGAAAGATCATCCACACTATAGAATAACCTGATGTGGAGTGCATTCTAAGTACGGCAATATTGTCCTTTGAGTTGTATGTCTGTGCAACATATTGTCAAGGTGTCACATGCAACATGATATACCACATGGTGTTTCTTTGACTTTGCCTAGTTTTTCAACAGTAATAACGTTGTTATTGATTGATGTACAGCTGTTATAAAACATATACCTGTACATTGTCAGAACATCGGTTTCCTTCCACACGAATGACCACATATACGCTTTCATCCGCACCAGTAGACATGCGGCACTTTGTATGTAAACAAACGGGCGCCATTTTGAATACGCTTTATAGTAACTCATTTGCATATAAGGGAATATAAAGTAGGTCACGCGAGTGCGCGTCACTATATAGCCTATTGATGATATATCGCGCAACTACCGATCTCTTTACTTGTTGCGTATACGTCACCACCACCACTACCGAGCTCTTTGCTTTTTTTTGGTATACGCCTCACTATTGATGACGTAGCGCTCAACTACCTAGCTCTTTGATTGTTTGGTATACGCGTCACTATATAGCCTATTGGTAATAGCTTTATAAATAGCGATCTCGTACCATTCTATAAATATAGACTACGAACCGATCCATAAATAACTATTACGAACGCTTCTATATAAATATAGTCCGATTAGAACGGTCTTAGTACTCAAGCAGTTTCACGAGCTTCAACGAATATACGGGTAAGTTCATTATATTATTCGAGCTAGGCGTACGTTTTTATCGAGTAAGAAATCCTAATTACAAACTTAACCTATGTACGAATATGAATAATATATATCGTTACGTATACTTCCATAAAAACGAGATAAATTATTAATAATCCGTAATGTACGTTTTAGAGGGCGATGGATTCCATCAGGAATGAGATATACAGAGCGATAAGTCGTAACAACTTGTTTCGCGATCTAGCAATTTTGTAATAAAATAATATTATCCATTCTATATGAGACGCTGGATGGAACGATTAATATAAATGTTCAAATTATAAAACCCGTCCGCGCGAACGTATGTCTGATGGCAATAGAGGTTAGTCATATAAATAACGCGTATATATCCGAATAAATCATATCGGTTAGTATGACGCATCTCGTCTGCTCGATACATCCGAATGAAGGCGATATCCTGTCCGCTCGCATGTTTCTATGTTGACCCTAATTAACCTTATCCGGGAATGCGAGAAAAATAACCATCCCAGTAGGTAAACGAAATGACATCGAAGTAATTAATGCGTTTACATACCGAAGACGCTGGATGGAACGATTAATATAAATGTTCAAATTATAAAACCCGTCCGCGCGAACGTATGGCTGGTGGCAATAGAGGTTAGTCATATAAATAACGCGTATATCCCCGAATAAAATACACATTTAGTATGACGCATCTCGCCTACTCGATACATCGGAATGGCTCCAATAATGAATCCAAACGGTATGAGGTTATATGTTCGTCAGTTGACCCTAAATAATCTTATCCGGGAATGCGAGAAATATTTATAAACATCAACAGCCAGTAGGTACACACCATGAACACAGCATGGAACCAAACACTGACACATTCATACAGGTAATTATAAATATGATTCTAAGGTAATTAATACGTTTACATACCTATGTTGTTAATGCCGACCGTTAAAAGCTAAAGGTATGACCAACAACATTTCTCCTAACGCATTAACCGATAAGCCTTGAGAGCGTACATAACTTAATCCTCAGTTAATTGGTCTTAATTGATGAGATGTAGCTGATCGTATAGACTCAATGAGAACGAAATATTTATTTCTGTCTGCTTATCAACTCGAAGGTATTTTACATGGAACATTATTAAACTCGTTTCAAGTTTGATTTATTTGACATCTTGACACGCATACATTTTGAATCGCAAACCCCACGCTGTATCACCGCGTGAGAGTTCGCTCAATTAGTTTTATAATTAACGGCAAATATAAACATTAGCATAAATTGGGAAAATAAGCACTGTAACGATTCATTATAGCAAGAATATTTAAAACATGTAAACATAACGTCATATCATATTTACAATCAGACTATTCATAGTGTATATATATATAGATATACGCCCATATCTATTGTCTGTATGTCTGTCCGTCCGTCCGTCCGTCCGTCTGTCTGTCCATCCGACCGTCAGTCTGTCTGTCGGTGGAGCATCTTCTGCCTCGTGCACTGTCCTCCGAAACAAAGGCTTTGCCGATGCATATGTCTCAAATGTGTGTGCGTGTGTGCGTGTGCGTGTGTATGAGGAGATGGTTGCGTTATGTGTACATATTGTTGAAAATATATAAGGCGCTCAGGGAACACAGAATGTATGTGTGTATACAT